>VXAD01005763.1:363909-444058 GCA_013399195.1 Dicrurus megarhynchus
AAAAAAAAAAAAAAGGCAAAAATGTAAAATGTTAGTCGTGGGAAACACAGTTGTTGATATGAGTTAACTTATGATTTCTTTTACTGGACAGGAGACCCAGAATAGATTAACTGGAGTTACTGGAATTTTTCAGATGCTGAATCTCCAGCTTTTCGAAATGCAACAACTAGAAAAGCTGCTTTTCGAGGGCAGAAAATATTCTTTGTAAGATTTACTGTCATTATTAATACTAATGCAATCAAAATTATATTTTTTAAATTATGTTGTTTCAGACTTCAGGCAATTTTGCATCTTTTCTGGCTTCCTTTCTAGAAGGTTAGTCAGCACAAAGACTTCAATATAAAAAATGTCAAACCAGTATCTTTCTCAGTGAATAGTTGGATGGCCACCTGAAACTGTGTAACAAAATTAATTATTCCTGTTTTCCTTTTACAATGATAAAGGTAATTTTCCAGCACAGCAGTGGCTGCACAGTTCTGCTCTTTCTTGTATCCGTAGCAACACATCCTGTTCCCTGTTTCAGACAGTTCAGTGTAATATAAATGCACCACGTCCTTTCTACAGGGGTATGTATCACCAGTTCCTATCACCCAGTATGCAAATGCAAGAGCAGTTAAAGAGTTCATCAGCACAGTATGTCATTTAGGAGGCCAACTGGTGTCATAAGTCCAGCACATATTGTTTAGAGCTACGGTTCAACATGAAATCTATAACAAAGCTTATCTCCAGGTCTTGTCTCCAATAGAGACAGCTTCATTATAAGCTGCAGTTTAGGACCATATTTTAAAAATCAAACAGACTTAAAAATTACTGGTTTGCTGGGTTTTATTTTGACATTTTGAAAATTATAGGGGAAAGTAATTTACAAAACTCAGGATCAGTCACAAAAACATGAGCAAGACAAAGCTATCATTAGCTTCCAGGAAAATATGCAAGATGAGTATCTCATTCTTATTAAATTTATATGAAAATGCAGCATGCGAAAGGGGAGTAGTATTGATTTAAGAGATACTAAAAATATTAGATTTTTTTCATTACTTCATAACCTACAGAGTTGTCATTTTCAGTGAGAAAATTCCATCATTGTCTTAAGTGAAGAAAAGTAATTTATTTTTAATTTTAACTCAGGGAAAATCTCACTGATATTCTTTGAAGAGTTATAAAACCAAATATGGAAACTTGCAGGGTACTGCTATAGGTGATATTGCTAGCACATGAAATCAAAATGAAAACCTGTGTAATACATTAAGAGGTAAGAGTTGAAAAGGCAAAGTTTTACTTTCTTGATATTGTCAGTCCTAGGCAAATTTTGTAATTTTTTATATCTATAATATTTAGAATAAAAGCAAAGTAATTGCACTGAGTTTCTCAGGTTGTAACAGGAAGACTATGGCAAAACTTACCTTCCTTCACTGATATGTGTCTTGGTGTGTTTATGCTATTCAATTTTTGCCCTATCTCACAGCTCTTCATCACAGCAATCTGTGGTACACCTTCTCAGAGCAAAATCACTTCTGAGCATCAGATATGACTGCCATTTAGAGATGTGCTCTTTGGAAAGATGAGAGAGAAAGCCTTGACGATTCTTGCATTTTTCTTCCCACACAATTAGGCTTCCATGGATCAGACCTATCTTCCTACACACGAGCAGAATAAAACCCTACCATGACAGTCAAAGTAAATCTCTGAAGCTGAAGATCTGTGAGGAACATCTCCCCATTGCAAAGCTTGTTCATATTTATTCCATTTCTGATAACAAACGCAAGCTAGAACTCCTGTGTTTCAGAACCATCTCATAAGCCTTCTTTGTTCGACTGACCTTACACAGTTATCCAGACAAGGTTAATTTGCTTGTGGATCTCTGAAGATGCTGTCATGGCAAAAAGACAAACCTCACATGAGTTTGAAAACAGTTGTTTTAGGTTCTGTAGTTGATCAGTGCAGACCAGTCACATAGATCAGAAATTCTTTGACTAGTGATTAATCACCCTGATTCCCCAAACAAGCTAATGCAAAAAACCAAACTTGAATAGACTTCCTGGTCCTTTCATCTAGGGAAACCTATTTCAACTGTATTTCCCCCAAAAAATAAAAAATGCCTATGCAAAACAAAAACAAAACCAGAGCAAAACCACAAAACCCCCCCATAAATAAAGAGAAAAAAACCCCATAGAACTGTATTTTGGATCTTAATTACATTTTTGAAACCTTTTCTGGCTGCTTTCAGAATCTCTTTCCCCCCACCTAAACCCATCTGTGGTGACATGAAGAAGAATCAGACAGACCTAACACAGAAGGTCTCCTGTCTGTGAGTCAAAGGCATTTTGCCAGATAGACTGATATTCTCACCAGTTGTCTGACCCGTTCTTTCAAAATCTTTCTTCCACCCTAGTCCTAAAATAGGGTCCAATATCCCCATGAGTCCTGACAATAGTGACCTGTCCTATCTATGAAGAATCTGACAGACCATTTCTTCTTAGTGTTACCATCACTGTTATCTGAAACCCTCACAATTTTATGTGATACTTACAAAGTTAGCACTGATATTTCCTTATCGATACGAATTAAAAGAGATCCCTCATATAACACAGTTGCCCTTGAAAGAGGGATTCTGATTATCTGGTACTTAAAAACATATTCAAGTTCCATAAGTCATCTAAACATTCATTTGTTGCATGCTTGAAGCATAGTTTTTAAATATAGTTACAAGTATATGAAAATTCATATCATAAACAAAATTAAGTTAATAAACAAAAAAGGCCAGAGAGCAAGTATAATGAAGATGATAGGACCTTTCTGTGAAATGTTGTTAAAATGCATTCTTTCTTTGAATGATACTATCTAATTGCAATCCATTTCCTCATGGAAGAATATCCAAAGCATACAATAAAACACTTGCTAGATGAAGTACCTGTAACAGGAAAACAATTCTGCCATTGCATAGACTTGAATTAGTGGAAGAATAAACACATTAATTATCCCAGTTGCATTACATCATTAAAGAAGTTAACATAAATGCATATTTGATGAAGCAGTAATGGAAAATACACAGAAACATTTCCACAAAAAGCAAAAACAGAAAATTAACACCTTAGTGAAAGAGTCAGACAGCTTTACAAGGAATCTTTAAAACTCTATTTAAGAAGCTCTTTATATTCAAATGAAGTCTACCGATCAGTCAGTTTTTCTCTCTTTTCTAGATAAAGTCGGAAAACATACATGATTGATTAAGTATAGCTAAGAAAGACAGTAGAAGGGAACATCCATTAAAAAAGAGCAATGAAAAGACATGGACAGCTTTTCCAAATGCTCTTAGTTTACAGTGGATTAAATGCACCTTACCTTCTGAGATAGAAGCCAGAATACAATATCACAAAATATAAATGCTTTATGTTTTTTGAAAGTTGGGATGGGGGGGGTTGCCGCTACTGAAATGTTTTTTGTCATAAGGAACAGGCAAGCTATGTACTCACAGTGATTTTTCTGTGTAATTACATTCAGGATGGTCTATTGACAATTATCCACTAGAGACTAAATTTAAGGAAGAAGCATCTCTGACACACTATTCATTATGGCTGCCAGTGTAGCAGTCTAAACTGGGGGCAGAAGAGAAAAACAGACTCCAGAGCCTTGTTTCATCCCGTGACATATCACGACAAATCTTGTCACCATAGGATTCTGTGCTACATGGGACAATGGCAGACTACAACAAAAAGCTGACTACAATTAAAAACTAACCACAAGGTAGTGCATACCACTAGAGGATTAAAAACTGATCAAAAATTTTAAATAATGATAATTCTTACATATCTTTTGTATATTGCAATTGTCAGATACTATTTGTCTTTTTCAAAAGATTTCTCAGTATTCCAAAAATATTTAGGTAAGAACTAAAAAAATATATCTGATGATCAAATAAATTATTGTGTCCCCCTGCACATCAAATTCAGAGAATATTATGTTCGAGCAGACCTGTTGCAGTATGCAACTACAATGTATGTTCATTCAAGTCAAATATCAAAGGACAAACCAAGTGATGCAGACACTCCTGCTGATATAAGCTGTAAATAAATTTTTTTGTGTGTTAAATGCATATGTGTGTTGTAATGGGGGACCTGGGGGAAAATACCTCGTAGTATTCATTACTGTAACTTTCACAAGCCATAGAAATATGTAAAAGTTTGCATTGCATCTTTTTCTTGTTATTACTTCTCATATAACAGGTTGCTATTGGGACATTAGAGAGGATCTACTTACTCCTAAAGAGTTAGATGTCTTTCTGCAATTGGCTATTTGGAGAATTAGCATTCAGCTCTTAAAGATGCATTTTAGGCTTCCTACAGATAAGAGGAAAATATATCTCACAGTTGTAATGGTAAAATAATAGCATATTTGTATGATCATTGTGGAAGGGATAAATAGTAATAATAAAAACAGTAGTTAGATCCATGATGTATTTATGGTTCATAGAGAATGGTATTTCTGTTGGAGTGATTAATGGAGTTCATTCTTCTGTAGAATTCACTGGAGAATATTCTAAAGGAGAAAATTGTCCTGATATTTCCTCAAGGAATCAAATGTATTGTGAATTATTTCAAAGAACCAATTAATATTAATGGAACAAATCAGCCAACTTACAGAACCAACAGCAGAGTGAGATACAATGTTTGCTTAATGAAGACAGCAGAAGGAAAATCTTAAGAGCAGTGCTCAGTATGCATTTTCTGCTATGGTGGCAACATATCGCAGGCAAGACTACTGATGTGTATGATGTGCTATGGGCAAGCTTCCTGAAAGCACAGCATTTTTTGCAGAATTCTAAGAAAAATGATACTGTTTATGAAACAGCATGAAAGACAGCACATTCATCTTTCATCCATGTAGCATGAAATTTACTGTAGAGATATCTGAAGCAGGCATATGAGGATTGGGCTCTGGAACTGACCTTTACACAGCCATCAAATGTGTGGTATGACTTCATGGTATTGAATGCTGGTTTATTATGAGCTACTTTTGTCTTTCTCTTATGACAAGGGAGTTCCATGGCCTCATTTTGAGCCAAATATGACGTGAGAAGAAGTGAGTATAACCAGCCCAGCAAGCAGGGATAGAGTGTAATCAGCAAAAACCAACAGGTGACGTGTCTGCAAAGGTATGTAGAAAAATCATCAGGGACCATCTTTATGGTGATCTCTGGCAACACTTGGCTATAAAACTAACAGTGGTAAAAAGTGTGCAGCTGTCCAACACCACACAGGAGAAGTATACCCAGACAGAGGAATGGTAACACACAGAAGCTAAGCTGTTGCCCAAGCTAAGACTGGTCAGAGGGAGGGCCACATTCCCTGAAGCTCAGTTGCACCACTTAGTCGGAGTGGGAATTGGGGAAGGTCTGAGTTGATTATATGTGCCAGTGTGTAAATGTGAATGAGACAGTCTCCCTGTCATCACCTTTCACCCACTTGGTCTACCTTATAAATCAATAGTGTCATATCGTTCAGTTTATGTCACCTCTTTTTGCACCATCTTTCCACATCATCACTAAAATTCACCCAAATTAGAACGGCCACTACTAGACCCAGCTGCTCTGAAGTTTTCCATTAACCAAAATCACAGAATCCTCAAGGTTGGAAGAGACCTTCAATATCATCTAGTCCAACCATCAACCCAGCACTGTTACAATCACCCCTAAACCATATCCCCAAGTGCCACAACCAGACACCTTTTGAACACTTTCAAAGTTGGTGACTCTACCACTTCCCTAAGCAACTTATTCCTGTGCCTAAGCACTTTCAGTGAATTTTTTTTTCTAATATCTAATCTGAACCTCTCCTAATGCAACTTAGGGCCATTTCTTCTCAACCTTTTGCTTGAGACATGGCAGCAGAGACTGACCCCCACCTTGCTACAGCCTCCTTTAGGTAGTTGTAGAGAGTGATGAGGCTCCCCCCTGACCCTCCTCTCCTCAAGACTACACACACCAAGATCCCCAAGTGAGGATCCCAAAACTTAGAATTGGGGGTCTCAAAACTGAACACAGGATTTGAGGTGTGGCCTCACCAGTGCTGAGTACAGGGGGTTCAATCCCTGCCCTGGTCCTGCTGGCCACACTGTTGCTGGTACAGGCCAGGATGCCATTGGCCTTCTTGGCCACCTGGGCACACCCTGGCTCATGTTCAGCTGCTGTCACCAGCACCCCCAGGTTCTTTTCCTCTGAGCACTTGGCAGCCACTCTGCCCCAGCCTGTGGCACTGCCTGGGGTTGTTGTGACCCAAGGGCAGTATCCAGCACTGGGCCTTGTTGAACCTCACACCACTGGCCTCAGCCCATGATCCAGCCTGTCCAGATCCCTCTGCAGAGCCTTCCTGCCCTCCAGCAGATCAGCGCTCCCACACAGCTTGGTGTCATCTATGAATTGATTGAGCGTGCACTTGATCCCCACATCCATATCATTGACATAGCTGTTAAAAAGCGCTGGCACCAGTACGGAGACCTTGGGAACTCCACAAGTAGCCAGCCACCAGCTGGACTTAGTTCCATTAGCCAACAGAAACCTATTGATCTATGTTCATAAGTAAACTACACAGCCCCAAGTCTGGAGATAAAAAACCTGTCTAGCCTCTACATATTTGCTTTCATTGTATAACTGTGTACTATTATATTAGTCATGCAAGTAACTTCAGCAACCTATGGCAGGTCTGGAAGAAAAAACATATCTACTTTGTGTTTTGTTAGCCAAATATAAAGTAATAAAACCTCATCCCAATTTCCTCCACTTCTTATTCAAAATAAGGCCTGTGTTTATGCTGTTGCAGTGACATTAGTATTCTCAAAAAAATTCATGTGTTATAGAGGAAAGAAAACTGTCAACAAATTGTGGTAAAGCAAGTTGACATCTAAAGAGATGGGAAACATTAACTGATTGCTATTCACGGCAACAAGTAAAAGTGGCCATCAGCTCCTATCAGCTTATATGGAAAGTAAGAAAAGCATTCCCAAGCTTCCATGCATTCTCCACAGTCTACATGAAATAAATCAATGAGAAGATTTTCTTGAATGAGGAGTCATCTCCTCTTTGGAAGCCTAGAGTGTTTATACTGTGCAGATGTTTGCACAGCATACAAAATCCTAAATTAAGTCTGAGAAAGTAATTTTATTTATCCTGGGAAGGGCAATACCCATGTCTATTTCCTGTGAAATCTATGATTTTTTCAGTCAACTTTCTCACAGAAAAATAAAAATTATAATTTACTTCTACTGAAAAAAGTCTCTCAATTTGGTATGCCATTACTTGTTTGGTAAAATAAGTAGGTAAAAAGGTAAAATAAATTACAAATTTCAGTCAGATGATCCAAAGTCAAACTTCTGCAGTTATAAGTTTGAAATAAAAACTGACTTCTTTGTTTTTATTTTCTTAAAATGTTCCTGAAGTTGAGATTTACTCTTTCATGATAATTTTGTCTTATGGTATGAAGTATTGCTGGGCCCAGAATGACATTTAGAAATAGTCTGTTCTCAAGTATCACAGAGTACTCTTACTGCTGTCAATGAGCTGTGAGCAGGGCATAGGAAATCAAATTCAGAACCTGAGATTCCCCCTCCAGCTATTCATTGAAAAAAGACCTTATTTTGCTTCTGTGGTTTGTGATGCTTCCTACAAGGGTGGGGTGCATCTCCCTAAAAGATCTAAGGTCATCAGAATCATTGGAAAGCTAGAAACACAGTAATGCCTAATGACTAAGAAGTCCCCTAAAGCAAAGACTGACAAATAAAATGGGATTTATAGAGAAGAGAAGGCTCTGGGAGACCCTGCTGCCTTCCAGAACCTACAAGACAGCTGGAGAAAGACTGTTTTGCAAGGTCTTGTAGTGACAGAACAAAGGGTAATGGCTTTAAGTTGAATGAGAGCAGTTTTAGATTAGAGATGTGAGAAGAAACTGTTCACTGTGAGGGTGGCAGGACACTGGCACAGATTGCCCAGAGAAGTTGTGGATGCCTCATCCATGTATTTGTTCAAGGCCAGGTTGGACAGGGCCCTGAGCAACTTGGTCTAGCAGAAGGTGTCCCTGTCTGTGGCAGGAGGGTTGGAACTAGATGGTCTTTAAGATCCCTTCCAACCCAAACCATTCTATGATTTAATCTCTCTATAAAAACAGACTGCTTGAGGTCAGGACTGATGAGACCCACAAACCAAAAAGCGGTAAAGCATAATCATCAGACAAATGTATACTTTGCGTGAAACACATTAAGCCTAAATATTAGTTCTTTGAAAACAGGTAAAAAAGAAAAAAAACCACAGCATCGAAAACAATGTATGTTGCTAACAAATGTGTATGTAACTTACAGTAAACATACACACAGGCCCAAATTAAGGGAAGTCTGAATCAGAACAAAATCACTACATGTCAGAAATTATTATGGAACGGAAAAAACTGAAATCTTTGGAAAATCTGAAGGAATGTAAGAAAAGTTCCATCTTCCCACAAAAATACTGAGGAAAATACTTTTAAGAATAAAAAAATCGTCTCGAATATTTTCATATCCTAAGTAGGTTTTAAGTTATAGGTATGCCTGGAAAGAAGAACAGAACTTCTTTGACCTTCTAAATCAGTGTATTGCTGCTTTACCCTAAGCCATTCGTTTGTTGTTTTTAACGGCTAAGTAGGCTTTTGACACCAAGAATTAAAATCTTTATTTTTCATAGCTTGTTGAGATATTATTCTAGTTACATCTAGGAGATTTAGGTTAGACATTGGGAAGAATTTCTTCACAGGAAGTGCTTAGATATTGGAATGGGCTGCCTTGGGAGGTGGTGGAATCACCATCCTAGGAGTATTTAAGGAAAGACTGGATGTGGCACTCAGTGCCATGGTCTGGTCGACATGGTGGTGTTTGGTCATAGGGTGGACTCAACGATCTCGGAGGTCTTTTCCAACCCAGCTGATTCTGTGACTCTGTGATTGATGGATCTTTCCATTTACAAGGAGACTAGTCATCCTGAATTTGGAAGGACAACATGCCATTTAAAAGAAAAACAGCAAAGCTGGATTTACTGCTGCATGGGGAAGACTCTGAATTCTTTATCAAAGTGTGAGGGCACAGTGTGTGTTTGCTCAATTTGCCAGATGAAGGGTGACCTGCTTGCCCCACATTTTATGGTGGTATGGTAACTTCTAAGAAGAGAGGAACTCAACAAAATGTAACATTGCTTCTCACTGCTTTGGAGTGAAATAAACAGTTGCTCTGGACAAACAGGTTCATACCAAACAGGCAAATTCATGACGTCTGTTCATCCAAAAATCAATTCATGTTTTTGCTTCAGACATAAAGATCTGGATTCAGCCGATCATGTTCTGAACAATAATCTTTATATTAACCTTCTACCACAAGCGAATTCATCTCATGTTATACTGGCATGTACCTTTGCACTTACACTGGTTGTGTAAGTTTTCTTTACTGTTACTAAGGCAAGGCAGGGAAATCTGTAATGTGATTCCTCCTATTTCTCACAGACACTTGTCCCAGGGTGCAGTGATTCCCACCCTAGACATACCTGTCTCTCCCTCCATTAGGTATTGAGGGAACTCAGAATGCTAGATTAGACTGACTGAGGTCTGGTGAGATCATCATCAGGTATGGATTAGTGAATCAGGGACCACCCAAGTGTGTGTTTCAACAACTAATTAAAAAACTGGTGACTATTTATCCCATGCCATATTTTGTTGAAGATTCTAGCAGAAACAGGAAGCACCAACAAATGACAGAAAGTGGTAGAATTGATAATAACACTGGTATGTTTTGAATTTTGTGTGCTTGAAATTGTTGCCAAACTACACAATTATTTTTGCACCAGACCTTCAGAACATCATTTTGCTAGGAGACATCTGTCCATGAGAGCTAATGCCTCCTTCTTCTTCAGTGCAGATACAGCCAACCACTTTGCTTGCTTTTTCAGAACTTATTTTATTTTCTACTGAATCTTGATCTTATATTACTAGTAAATGCATCAAAAATGAATGCTTTACACATAAGAGGCTCTGTACCTAAAAAGAATCATAGTCTTACAAAATACGTAAGAAGAAAATGAAAATTAAGGGCATTTGATTCTTTCAATAGGAAGATACAGAAAAGCTATTTTCTGTTCACTTATCCATAATCCTGTACTAGTAGTAATAGCTGTATGAACATTCTCCAGTTTTAAGTAACAAGGACCTGATCTCAATTTTTTTTCTCTAAGCCTCATTGTAAACTGTCATGACCAAGTCATAAATAATAGATCTGAAAAGATTCTTCCAGCTATCCACTTTCTTATTGTCTGGGTTTCATAATTACTATGTAGAATTTCACATGAGAGCCCTGGAAGAAATTCTGAACCAACAGTCTGGAAAAGCTGCTGCAAGCAATCACTGCTACACTTTCTGTATTTTCTGGTTAGTAAAATGAAGGAGTGTAATCTTAAAATGACAGTGTACTGCATATCTGCATAAATATGCCTTCATACAATGACAAATGATTCTTGATTTTTTCTGAACTGAGACAGTAGAACCATATCATTTCACAAACAGAATTACACTTGTTGTTGGGATTTTTTGTTTGTTTTGGGGTTTTTTTGTATTTCTGTCACTTCTGTGTAATGGAGTTGGACAAATATGCAAATATGACTCGTGACTTGCACAGTAAAGGGAGACCTTAGCCAAAAGTTAAACAACAAATCCTAATCAAAAAATTACACAGGACTCCCCTGGTTATGCAAGAGGGAAAAGGAACAAAGTTTTATTAGCTTATCTAAAACATAGTATAAGGATAAACAAAGAAATTCTGAAGAACTATTCCTGCTGCTAAGTTACAGAGAATAAATGAGCAGACCAACTAGTAATGTCAGAGATCTCTAATTTGTACCTTCAGTGGTTTAACCCCAGCTGACAACTACGTACCACATGGCACCACCTCACTCCTTCCCACTTCTTCACCCCCGAGAGGGATGGGGAGGAAGATTGGAAAAAAAAAACCTGAAGGTTGAGATAAGAATAGTTTATTAATTGAAATAATAAAAATAATAATAATAATAGTAGTAATAGTAGTAGTAGTAGTAGTAGTAGTAGTAGTAGTAGTGGTAGTAGAGAGATAGTGGAATAAGACAAACAAGTGATGCACAATGCAGTTGCTCACCATCTGCTCACCAATGCCCAGTCTGCCCCCAAGCAACAATTGGTCCCTTCCAGCCAACTGTCCCCAGTTTGTATATTGAACAGGATATTCTGTGGTATGGAATAACCTTTTGGCCAGTTCATGTCAGTTGTTCTGATTATGGTCCTTCCCAGCTTCTCATGCACCTGCTCGGTGGGGGAGCATGAGACACCAAAAAGTCCTCAACTTTGGATAAGCACTATTTAACAACAACTGAATCATCAGTGTGTTACCAACATTATTCTCATATTAAATTCAGAACACAGCGCAGTACCAGCAGCTGAGAAAAGAATTAACTCTATCCGGTTGAGCCCAGGACAGTATCTCAGAACTATACTTGCACTTTAGATAAAAACGCTTTTGTCATGTTTGCTATGATAGGTTATACAAAATACTTTAACTAAATTACTTTATAAATCCTTACATAAACTTGAAATGTGATGAAAACATATTGATGTTTATGCTGTAATTTTCTACAATTGTCTTTATTTTTTTTTATATGTCTATAATTGCTATTAAATAGTTCAAACCCATATCCCCGGCAGTGTTGAAGACCAGAATGGGTGGAGCTTTGAGCAATCTGGTCTAGTGGAAGGTGTCCCTGCCCATGGCAGGGGGATTGGAACTGAGTGATATTTAAAATCCTTTCCAACCCAAATCATTCTAGGATTCCATGATACTGTATTTATAGAGAGGGTAAAAAATGTTCTAATAATTTATCAGTCAGTGAAAATCATAATGTACAACCAAAATTCAAAGTTTTATGATATTAGTGACTTGATATCCCACGTTTAATGAAGCCAAACACACCAAGTGCAATGCAGATTCTTATCTTGATCTATTCTTTGAGGGAAAATCCAATACTTATTCAAAAGTTTATATATAAACATTCAAAGAAAAAGGATTTTGGATTCAAAAATATCTTGAACAGTCATAAAAAGGAGCAGACAAAGTGAAGAAACATGCTTTTCAGTTTTGCTTTCTAAATCTGTCTTTGTAGCCAGCCAAATGGGATTTCCTAATTGACAACATTTACATGTTTTTATTTCAAAAGATGATCAGTATATAACCATCTATATTGCTGGTAGCTCTTTTCAATAATTTTGAATTCTGCATTTGACTACGTATTCTCAAAACCATGCATTTTATTTTTTTCTCTTGTTTTGTACAGCTTAAAACTCAAAATTCGTCAGTTCTGATGTGCCAGAGGACTAATATCTGACAGGCAAAGTTGTCCATTCTTTCAAAATTGATCCTGTCAGGACCTATGTAGATGATCTGATGCACAACAAACTTACATGTGCATAAGCTATATATATCTATATATATACACATATTTTTATATATATACACATGTATATGTATACATATATATGTATGTATGTATGTATGTATGTATGCATGCATGCATGCATAAATGTTTGCAAGTTCTGGGCCTTGGACAGCACAAAATTATTTGCCATCTCCGTGAACCGCCCAAGGACTCTTCACAGAAATACAACATGTTTCTTTACTCCACTTGGAATTGGTTCGCAAATAGAAGGTTTGTCAGACATATCAGCCTTAAACTTTGACAAGTGAGGCAAGCAATTAAGCCAGAAAGTCATTGCTTCTTGTGAATGTTTTCTGGTAAAACAGCACATTCTAAGACATGACTCACCATAATTTATCAACTCTATCAAAAGAGAAATAATTGTGTAGCACAAAATTGTGGGTAGAAAAAAAATAAGATGCAAGTAAATGAAAAGGAGGCATCACTCTTTTCTCTTTAAATCAAGGCCCTCAGGATACATAAGAGACGTCATGCAGTAGGAAGCCAGAAATAGATTTTCTGAAGCAGACAGATTTCCTCTCCTCCCTGGCTCTGACTCTTGCACTGTAGAGTTGTCTCTTTTCAGACATTATAGTAACGGCTGCTGGATGCATTTTATCTTCTATCCATAATAGACTTTCAGCCAAGCTTGAAGGTTAAAATAAGCCTCATACCCATTTATATCTAAAACCAAAATCAATTCCAAGGACAACTAATTTATCTTTTTCTTTTCTTTAGGCCTTGTCGCACTAAAATACCAAATGTTCTCACCATCGGTAAATATTTAACAGGGCATTTTTATGCACTTGTACCATTCTTGGTTGCAGAAATATACTGTTGGTATTCTATAAGTAATTTTGTAAAGTAAAATAAATTACATTTCATTCTGAAAGTTCATAGAATTTCAAAGGGATGGGAATAACTGTGCTTTAAAAATGCCGAAAGAACTAGATATTAAAAAAAAAAAACCAACACCAACATTACATCCAAATATAAAAAATTAAGCCATAACAACAAATGTCTCATTT
The DNA here is from genome assembly GCA_013399195.1 of Dicrurus megarhynchus. Lineage (NCBI taxonomy): Eukaryota > Metazoa > Chordata > Aves > Passeriformes > Dicruridae > Dicrurus > Dicrurus megarhynchus. Next base: position 377,437 of record VXAD01005763.1, read on the forward strand.
TCTAAAGCAGTGAATCAGCATTGAAATTCTTGTCCAATCTTAGAAATCTTTCCAAGGCGTTCTTTCCAAGGATACTAATTAGCCTTGGGGAAAAAAAAAAAATCTGTGTTTGATGTTACTTCACAGAGGAAAATGATAAGAAAACATTTTTTTAAATACAACACAGACAAAGCATTGCAGGCTCAATCCCAGCAGTGTAGAGTGAAGTCACATAAAGTGTATAGCACCAGTGACCGTAACATAGGTCATAAGAGTGTTTTGGTTTTGCGTATCACTTAGCACATCTGATAAACCAAGCTTTTCCAACTGACAAATTACTGAAGAACAAACTGCTGGCCTGTCTTTTCATTTCTCATGGTTCCACAGGCTGCTTTTTGTACTTCCTGAGACTGCTGTTCTGTTAACCAATACTTTATGGCAATTTCTTGCTATTGTTGCTGTAAATATCAGAGTAGTTTAAAGACGGTTAGTGTTGCAGTTGTTGGTGTTATTTTGAGTTCTCGAAAATTACAGATACTGACGTTTGTGCATGTGACTTGCCCTGTCTAAGTTTTATGAGTAAGATCAATTTGAAGCAAGGCATAAAAAAATTAGTGATTCAGCATCACTGTTACTTCATATAAACTACCAAAGTTATTAATTTAAAAAAAAATTAATGTAAAACTACACTGGATTAATGGTCTTGGAACTCACGAGTTATGGAATAAGCTAATGCAACCTGAGGAAGGGAATTCTGTGTGGATATCTAAAACTAAATTTTAACAACGAATGTATAACTTCATGTGGTTCACACAATAAAAAATGAGCTGTACTGCCTCATTTTGTACATGTTCTCTAATGCATCATTAATGAATCAGCATAAAATAATTCTGTCATTAACAAAGTTAAGGCTGGAAACAAGACCCGTAATTTGGAGAAAGAGAAATAAGAGGCAAGAAATTCTAACTATGCCTTTTAGTTTAAGGTTCTTGGTTTTTCTTTTTGTTATTTACCCTATGTTACTGTTTGGTTCTGAGGTTAGTTAGTTATTAGTTTTTAAAAAGATAAGCCATGGAAATCAGAAGTACCTTAACAATAATTTTTTTTAAATACTATCAGTGGAATTGCTCACACCAGTAACAGAATTATGGCAATATTGTCTGTGCAGGACCTCTAGAAGATATCTAGGGTAGCCTCTGGTTTATAGCAGGACTATTCCCAACTTTAGAGCAGAATAGCTGTGAATGTCTACAGCCAAGTTTTAGAAATATGTCAGGACAGAGATTCCACAAACTCCCCTGGGCAAGCCATTCCAGTGTCTCATTAGGGTGAAAAAATTCTTCCTGCTGCATAACCTGAATCTCCTGTGCTGCAATTTGTGGTCTTAAGTTATTTAGGCCACTCCCAGCTGGTATATGCTAAGAATGTATTTTATCTCATTATCCAAGTCAATGGCGAAGTGCTGACCTCAGTATTGGTTCCAGGACACAGTCCCTGATACTTACTGGCTGCTAATCAGATATCAAGCAACTGTCCACAATTGTTCAGACAGTTTTCAATCTATCTGGCAGTCCATTCATCCAGATATACTATCTCAACTTCCAGACAATAATGCTGTAGATGTTGGTGTCAAAAGTCTTACTAAACCCAAATATTTTTATAATTCTGGATGTCACTTGGAAATATCAAAAGAAAATCTGTGTTTGGAGCCAAAAATTGACCTTTTTTTTGGGTATTTTAATGCCACGTTTGAGATTGTCTAAAGGTACTAGTCATATTATAGACATAACTGTTTGTGAGTATGTGCTTGTTGCTCAACAAATATAAAGATACTTCAAAGCTGGTAGCAATCACCAATATATAAACAAGATGTAGTGCTGCAATGAGGTAACACTTGGGATCATGAAGCTGTTATTTGTCTACCCTTGTACCGAATTTGGGTGGCAAGGTTTTGGGTGCTAGGGGGTTGGAAGGGGCGGGGGATGAAGCTACAAGGGTAGCTAACAGAGACAGTGCCAGCCAACTTCAAAAGGGACCTGGGTTTAAGATTTTTCATTACCCTACTCTTTTTTTAAAAGAGTATCAAATCAAATAATTGGCAATAAGTTAATAAGCTGAGTCTGTTTTTCCCATGATGGTAATGGTGAACGATCTCTCTTTATCTCAACCTGCAAGCCTTTCATCATACCTTCTTTCCCCTGTCCAGCTGTGGAGAGTAGTGCTAGAGCAGCTTGAGCAGGCATCTGGCATCCAGACAGGGTCAAGTCAACCCAACCCAACCCAACTCCCATCCAGGCTAGCAGAAGGAATATGGTATGCTATTTAGGACCATCATTTTATCTTAAAGCACTTTTATACTGATTTAACAAGTATTTCTCAGCTGAGTTGAGTACATAATGTTACTTCTACTGGCTACACAAATCACTATTATCAGGTTCACATCAATAGGTAGCCTTTTAATATTGTTTATCATTGCAACTTCATCTTGCATTTCTCTGTTCCTTCAGATATATTCCTTTAAATATATTTAAACCAAACAATCTTCAATCTCTTCTGGCTGTACTGTCAGAAACACTTCAATTGAGTTAATTCAGCTTGTACCTACCTTGTTTGATGGACTTGACCTGAGTCTCTGGATAAGGAACTTAGTGTTCTCGAAAGGTCAGGATCACCTTCTTTCTATTAGCCTGCAGGAAGAAAACTGAACTTGGAGTTCATTAGGCTTTTCTTTGACAAAAGACTCAGTCAAACTAGCTAACATAATGCACAGTTCATCATCTCTAACACATGATGTTTTCTTTTTCATCAGATAACAAGGATACAAACTCCCTTCTCCTCAGACATTGCTTTCTACTTAAAGGAAATGTGAATATGTGCCAGAAAAGATCCACAACTCATCCCAGACCATCAGAATTCCAAGGCATAACACAGCATGCACCTATAATTTAGACAAAAACCATTCATTTTATTTTAATTTCCTTTGGTCAAAGACCCCAATATTTTCTTTTTCTTTTTTAAGCATATGCAATTTACTCCAAAAAGGCCAGTGCACCACAAAATAAGTACTTGAGCAACAGCTCAGAGATCACAAGGTTGCAGCATCATACTGCAGGTATAACCTTACTGAAATTTTCACTTAGTCCCATCCTTCTTCCCTCTGCACCATAATAGACAATAATAAGTATGTGGGTAGAAGAATCACTTGAAGTTGAGAATTTGTTGCAGTTCCTTAGAGTTTCACAGAATTTTGTCTTGATTGCTGGTATCAGTACGTCATTTCTCTTTGCCACAGATTTATCTCAGCACATTACAGCCTTTTCAATCCCATGTACTTCAAATCAAAAAAAAAAAAAAAAAAAAGAGGAAACACTAATTCCGGTAAGTGGCTCAGAAAAGAAGAGAGTAACATGAAGAAGCTGATACATTAAAATTACATTTTTCTTTCTCATCTCTTATAAGATCTCTTAGGTTTCTTAGATTACAAGAGTACACTATTCACATTATAGACTTAGGTTAAAGGTATTTACCTATTTATTTGACACCATGAGGATTCATGTTCAAAATATGTCCCTTAAAATTCACTATCTAAACCTTGAGGCCTATGAGTCTTCTCATTATAATTGTCAGGATTCTACACTTCTGCTTCCGGGGAACTACGGAGTCACCTATGGACTGGGCATGATCAGTTTATCTCATATTGAACTCAATCAGGAGTCACACACAAGAATTTCTCCACATAACTTACCTCTGGAATCCAAACTCTACTAGTAGAGCTTAGAAAATTACAGGCAGTCCCAGAAAACTTTGTCAAAAGGGACAGTACTCTGCTTCTTATCCTCTACTGCTGAACAGAGAGCTTATTCAGAAGCTGGAAGAAGTTGAAATTTTTTCTGTGTGAATATAGATCCTTCTTCTAGAAATGTAGCCTTAGTGAGGTTTTCTAGACATCATTCCATATGAAAAGTTTTTGGAGAAAAATTGTTTCAGAACAAAGCATATGCATCTCTTATGGAGTGTTTCTGACACACAGCACCACTTGATCATCTCATATAGTTTGGTTCCAAGTGTTAGAAGGTATGACAGCCTCATAAACGAGGGAAATGTAATTAGAATTATAGCATTCCACATTTCACCTTTTGACTTCTTCATTCATTCTTCTCGGTGACATTACATCATATAGTGCTTATATTATTTAGAACAAGAAAATTCATACCTGGAACTCATATTCCCTTTACATATAGGGAATGAAATTATTTCTTTTTGAATAAATCTACAAAGAAAGCAGGAAAATACTAGCTGGGGAAAAAAACCCCAAAAAGTAATAAATAGATGAGTTTCAAAGAGGCTTTGTTTTTAGTAGATATATTCAATTGTAAAAATGTGAGTAGAAGTCTGAATCTAAAACTTTAGTTCTATTTGTCTGTCCAATAAATTACACAAACACAAGCACAACTAAATAGGAGGAATGACACCACAGAGAACTGGTGCTTAGTACCAAGTTAAAACAGTAAGACAGTAACCATGCTTCTGCCCTCCTCAGTTCCATGTTTGTAATTCTGTTATTACTCTTGCTCAATTCTCTCAGTATCTCAGGTTTTACCATTTCATGGTGGCTGAAGCCAAGACTACCATGACCTTGCACTCTCAACCAGTTCTTTCTGAGAGGAACAAGTCCAGTAGATCATCTTCTCTAGTCAGCTTATCCATCAAGAAATTTTATTAAATGTGCTCCAGGAATCTCCTGGATTGCTTTGGCCTTGACATCCTTTCGTAGTTGTTAGAGTAACTCGTGTTTCTGACTAGAATCAGGGCCTGCACCTGTAAGGCTTCTTCCATTTTTCCAAAGGAAGCCGTATCTGTTTCTAGTTATTAGGTGGTTTGTAGTCAAAGCCCCTCATGAAGTCACTTTAGTTGACTCTGATGCTCCTTTACCCACAGAACACCAATTAGATCTTTGGGCTTTTGGCCTTTTGGCTTTTGTGCCTTTGTGCAGAATGCAAGTCCTCCTCCCTGCCTTCCTGACCTGTACTGCCTAAGGACTCATTGTCCATTCTTTACACCACTCTATTCAAGCAAACCATACCTGTGATCCCAATGAGACTGGTGCCCTGCAGCAGCACCTGGAATTCTCTTGTGATTCCCATGCTGAGTGAATTGATGCACAGGTGTCTGAGATAGGCCTCCGGTAACACTGTTTACTGATTGGAAATAGGAGAGCCTCCTTCAGGTTGTGTCCCCGGGCACTTCCTTACTATCTCTCATGCCTCCCTGCACCTCTCTTCAAGCTTTGGTCACCATTCCCTGACCTAGTTTAAAGTCTTCCTCTCTTGTTGACAAAGGTGTTCCTGCCCAGATCTCTCCCGTCATTCTTATTCTTCAAAGTAAACTAAGGAGCTATCAAAGACAAATCTTTGCATGTGACATCAGCTGTGTAACCAGGCATTGCCAGATGCCTTGCTGCTCCACTCACAATCAAGACTGTGAAGTGTAGGAATAAATAAAAGTAAAGAAAAAGGTTTTCATGACAACATGTTTTTTTCCCTGGGTAGTGTGTTTGTCACAAGCTACCTAGCTTGTCACAGTTTGTTTTCCATTGTGCTTTCTGCTTTCTGTGGATCTTCAAAACAACCTCTGTAATTTTTGCCAGTCTGTAAATTTTTTATGGCAACCACTCTAGTGGAAAGGCCTTTATTCAAAGTACAGAATCAGAAAATTAAAGTAAGAATGTCAGAAGTGTCAGAAAAATAAATCCATAGGATTTTGAGGGGAAAAAATCAGATCATGACTGTTAACAAAATAATGTTAGTGAATCAAAGGTTGCCTATCTTTCAGAAAATAAAATGGCTAAATCCAGTCCTTTTTTTTAGGTCTGCTCTGAATATGTCTTGTATAAAATACGTCTTTGCATCAAACTATTCTTTATTATTGTTTCTGTAACAAGCTTAAGTATAACATCAAAGAAGGACTGGGTGCTTTTAGAGATTCTCTCTTTTTTTTTTTTTTTCTGAGCTGCCTCTTCCGAGGGTATTTGCTTTCTTCTGTGTCAGTATGTGAATTCTTAACCTGGAATTAAAACTACTGCCTCATTTTTATCAAAACATGTTTCTGGGAAGTGAGAGAAGGAATATTGCTATAGTTTAGAAATTAAGTACCTGCTGGTCTGACTAGGGTTATACCTGAGTTGGTAAAAAGTGACAAATTCAGGTTATCATTTGCAACAATCAGGTGATATTTCCCAGATGCTGTACTCAGTCTTACAGGTTGATTTTTACATTTTCCTGTACTAACAATTAATAAAAGTTGTCTTTCAGTCCACATGTGAAGCATCATTGAATCATTACTTTGAGAGCAAATACCAGTTTTACTTGAGTTGCATCTATCATTACTTTACTCTTGCTGATTCCTTTGAAGTAAGACAGAATAAACATTTCACATTCAAAAAGTAGATTGAATCCAACACACCCACCCTTTCAAAGAAGACAGATAGTAACTATATTTAAAAAATGCTTGCAGCATTGGTAACATGACAGTTCAGGCCAGGTAAGAAGTGCCTCCAGCTAAATGAGTTCCCACTGTATAGATGGAAGTAGTGTCTAGCAACAGCAGCTGGAAATCTTGGAAGCATAATATTGAAGGTCTGAAGAACAGAGGACCAAACAGAGGAAAATGAGACTGTTTCAAGAAGCCTCACTGTAAGTCTACACTTCCAAAAACACAGGGGAGACTCAGTGTGCAGACAGACTGGAAACAACATGGGAGTCCCTAAGGCACACATCCCAACTTGTGAAGCTTTTTCTTTTCTTTTGTCTCATTCTTTTTGCTCTATGGTGACTTACCCATCATGAAGCACTGCATTTTTCCTTTTCTACATCAGTCATGACATTAGTTTTTGCTCCACTCTCTAAACCTAAAATATAATAAATGCTTTCATTCTCATTATTAACGTGAACAATATTTAATAATACAACCAAAAATAAAATTTTCAGGATTTTTCTCCATGTCTGCCAATGATTAGTCAAATCACACACTAAAGAAAGAAACCACTCTGCCTGCTATGATCTTCACTTGTTTAGGATCACTCTTGTCTCTGAAGATGTTTAGAAAAATACCCTGAAAATGTTTAGAAAAAGGTCTTACTTCTTTAAACCTTTTTATAGAAAATGTGCTAAAAAAAAGACTCAATTAGATAGACATTCACCCCAGACAATTCACCCAGCAATACTGTTCCTTTTGGTTTGCTTGCATTGTCCAGTTAAATTACTCAATGTTTGCAGATTGGTCTTTACTTCTTGATCAGACCTTAAGGACTGACTAAAGCAATTGGACTTAGTAGCTTGGCCTCCATTTAAATGAACTCTTTTCTATGCTTGTAAATAACTAACTAACTGTTTCCTCTTAGTTTTCCTCAAACTAGGGAACACCAGTGTTTGCAAACTTCTCTTGTAGTTCTTACTCGCTGTTTAAATCTTTAATGTTCTCTTTAAATACACCAGAAAGTTTTACATTTAATATTTGAAGAGGACTAAGCATGACTCAGTTAGCAATCAGCCTCCCATCACAACATATCCACAAGTGATCACTTGTGTCCAGACTTTCTGAAGTCCAAAAACCCTATGAACATCAGTACCTTATATTTGTTAAGTTCAAATGTATTTAACTCATAAACCATATATCGATGATGGGAAAGCCTCAAACTGCATTTACACAGCATAAGAGACATTCTGCATACACAATTGTGTCAGTATTTTATTTTCATATTGCCCACTGCTGATCTTAAATTAAATCTAAGCTTACATGCATAAACAGCACATGAAATGCATGCACACAAAGCAGAGTGAACCAATGTGCAGGACAGGTGAAGAAAAACATTCTATTTATTATTACCAGTATGGCTTCAGCTGCAGTACCATGTTGTATGCTGCATAGAACCTCAAGACGGACACAGCTCCTTCAGAAAACAAAGCTCATAGAAGAGTATCTTGAGGATGATCAGAGGCTTAGGGAAAATGACATAGGAAGGATGACTGCGAACTGGATTGGCACAGTTGAGAGAAGACTGACAGAATCAGGACAAGAGTCTTAAAACACGCAAAAATCTCCATGGCTCTACAAAACGTGCAAGAAGTATTGGGCTAACCACACTAAGTGAGATTACCTTAGGCACCAGGAAAAGTCTCTCAAGGTAAGACAGTGAAGTCCCGGGACACATGGCCCAGGACTGTGAAATTTTCATGATTGGAGGATTTTTGAAAAAGATTTTGCTTACACAAATATCTATAAGGGATTATTTAACTAGAATTTATCATGGTTTGAAGTCAGAAGATGCAAAAATTAATATTCTGAGGTCTTTTCCGGTTCTACCTCACAAGATGAGGTATTTTTATCAGTACCATTAAGAAAACAAAGGGCAAACAAGTTCAATAAAGGGACAAGCATAAGACATTCAATTTAAATTTTAAAAATATATAAAAAAAAAAAAATACAAATCCACTATTTTTTTATACTGTGAGTGTTGTTAAACTCTGCAACCCAGTGAGGCTGTGGGGTCTCTGTCCTCAGAGATATTCGAAACTGAATTGGATATGGCCCTGAGCATCCTGCTCTTGATTGCCTTACTTTGAACAGGGCCTCGGGCCCAGTATCTCCATAGACCCCTTCCAACATCACCCATTATGCGTATGACAAGAAATCAAATATTTCAAACATATTTAAACTAGTGATTCCCATCTTTCACTCCAGCTGTGACCAAAGTCTTGATCCAGCTTTTTAGCTGTAAGTAGACTTACAACTGATTTATTCTAGCCTTTGTTATAACACAACTTGTTCTGTAGAGAAACTGTAGGAAAGTAAGGGTTTGAAAAAGGCCTGAAGTATCAATAATTGCAGTCTTACAAATCACTTCTCACCTTGGTCAGCAGGGAAGCAACCTAAGCATCTGGGCATTCAACGACAAATTTGAGAACTAAGTACTTATTAGAAGTTGGCAAATATTCATCTGACCTGCTATCAGGTGTAACAAAACCTGTACTACAGAAGACTCTTCCCCAAAAAAGCACATCTCCGCATCTTTTCATACAGATATTTCTATTATCAGTGCATCTTTCTTCATGATTCTTTTTAATAAACAGCTACTGAAATCTAAAAACAGACTGTCATTACCATGGAATAATTGCTTAATTAAAAATGCAAATTAAATGAAGTACTTGTCTTTAAACATTAGTGAAGAAAACAAGCATAAATATGTCAGTTTGCTAAGTTGTATATGCAAAAAATAAATATTTTAGAAATACACAACCCTTTTAGTTTTCTTAAGACATTGAATATCAGGACTGTGATATCTGAAAATGATGAATTACATTTATGGTTTTCATCCAATTATTACAATAGCTCATAATAATAAAGAAACTTATAAACTGGAAAACATTTAAATTCAAGCTAGGACCTACACTTCATTCAAATATGAATAAAAATTCCTTTTCTTTCTTTCTTTCTTTCTTTTTTTAATGAGAGTCCTATTTGGTGGTAGCCAAATTTAGATAAACACACGAAAAAGCTGCTGATCATCGGCTTTTTAACGACCATATTTTTCATACTCTAAACCACAGTACTTTATAATAGTCCGTATGAGAATAGGATTATTTTTAAGAGTGGCATGTCCTAGCACAATTCTAGAGTTCTGGTTGAGAATTAGTCAGAATTGAAACAATTGCTGTTTTTCTAATCGAAAGTGAAGTCTTTTCACTAGCCATGGAAAAGGCTGTAAACTGCTTAGGATAAGTTTCTGTAAAGACATGAATATTGTATCTCTCATATGCAGTAGTAATGAAAAGCTGAGAGAAAAGCCCATAGAAGTCCTTAAAATGGCAAAAAATCCACATCTTCTCACTAAATCAGTCTTTCATCAGAAAAGCAACAGCTACAACACAAAATCTGATAAATTTTAGCATATATGGAGACAACGTGGACCAAAGCCTAAGGCAGCAAAGTAGATAACATTAGGCAATATCATTTTAACAGGAAGAATAATTAACAGTTGGAGCAAGTTCAAAATCCTAGGCTGGGTTTTCCATCCTTGACATACTCAAGTTAAGCTTCAACATTGTTCTGAAGTTTCATAGCAATTAATCAAAGGAAGGCTCATAACCTACAGTCTGTAGGAGACAGTCTGTCAATGTAACTGTACTAACAGTTGTTAGTACAGTTGTTAGTTGTTAGTTGTAGTAACAAAGGTACTGTCTGGCTTCATAACCAAGGCACATGTAAACTCTTATGCCTTTTACTGGAAGTTCCTACTGGAAGTTCAGCCCTAATTGGTTTGTCAGCAAGAATCCGTCCAAGGTGAAGGCATGGGCTTGACAGAGTAAGTAGCAAATCTGCCATGGAACTTAAGAAAATCAGAATTTCACTGGGATAGTAGCCTTTGTCAGTACTGATACAATGCATATACCTTTGACTGCTTCCCCTAACTTCTAAAAAGAGCTAATGTAGCAGTTGTTATTAAAATAATACACGTTGTATCAAGATATCACAGTAACATGGCAAGGCAGTTTGTCTCCAAAGCAGGATATTGCCTGCAAGAAACCAGACTAACACTGTTTTCTGTTGACAGCACTGACAGTCCAGTTACGCTTATTACAATTTTCTGTACCTCATAACTTATATTAATTTTTCATACTTGCCTCATAAATTGGAAATATTCAACAAAACCCACACAAGCAACATGAAAGAATACATAAATTAGAATAAGTAAGCAAAGTTAAAGAGGAATTTGAACTACTTCTAGGCTTCTGAAAGTTTTTCAGGGATATTAAGCAAACTGTTTATCAGATGGACTATTCCTAGCACTTCCTCTCTGCTGCCAGGTTTATTTCTCAACATGAAGGCTCTTTCATTCAGACCTATTTACATATTCCTTTAATTATCTAAAGGTATAGCTGCCACTTTTAAAGCACACCCCAGATACTTCCATCTTCTTTCACAAATAACATGAAATATAGGAATGCTGACATTTCTGACTGCTCCTGTCTGTCATTAATTTATTCTACTTAATACTAATTGGTTGTCTCAGGCACTTCCTTTCTAAGGCATCTATAGCTTTATCTATCACTATGGCAGATTTGGAAATTTCCATAATTTAATTGAAGACTTATGTGGGTTCTAGATTTTTTATTAACTCCTGGGTTATACTTAATAAAACCCCAATTTTAATGTCAGGTTATGATCTGCTCTTCTTCTGGGCATCCATATGTTACTACCAAATTTATTACTTGACTCTTTTTGTATTCTTTTGTCATCTTTTTGGTAGCATCTTTTGTGGGATTTTACTGAAGGCAATTTTTTTTCATAATGGCTCATTTCTTCTATCATTAGAGGGATGAGAAGAATTTGTGGTCTTTATTTGTATGGTGACTAAACCAATGTGCAAAAGACCTGTATTTTGTTAATGACATGCAACTTGTCTTTTCTTCTTCACTTCTCTTTTTTCTTTAGAAAAGCAGTAAGAGAATGCATTAATATTTGACTATAATATCTGTGTTAAGCCTTTCATTTAAGGCTACACTTTCTTGAACTGTGAATATTGAGCCTTGAAGAAAACATACTTAGTGAAAAAATATACGTTTCCCAAAGCACTCCAGCTTAAAAAATGTTTAACTTTTTTTAATAGCAGGAGAAGCTCATTTTATCATGCTCAAATAACTCAAATAAGTTGAAAGGATTCTCTTTTCATTTTCCCTTTAAAAATTATCACTTTTGATGAAGAAAATACCAGGCAAAATAGCAATTTTTGGGAGGTCATAAATCACTGGAAAAACTTTTGTGTGAGCCATAATTATATCAGTCTGAGAGCAATGTGGTACTAAAATAAATCTCACTGCCAAATTGTGAGACAAACTTTTGTTACACTACAGCTGAAAACATTCTTTGCTAACTGCCAGCAAGCATAACATTTTGTTTTCAGCACCCACCCACAGCTGCTCAGAAGAGAAAGCATGTGTACTGCAATTGAACCATTAGCCAGTCACATAGACTGTGAGAGACTGTTCTGCTCTGACAGCCAGGCAGAATGGCATTATAAAAACTCCTGTTAAGGTATAAATATAACTTTCCTTTCTCTCCATTTGCATTGAATCTTCACGAGTCCTCTAACATAACAGAATCAAAAGTCGAGAGTGAAGTTACATTGCAGATCTCTTGCCCTTTAAAGGGCAAGGGATAGTATCTGGCATTAAACAGACTACCTGCAAGGATGGTGATTTGAAGTGGAAATTAACTCAGAGAGGGAATTTACAGTGAGAATTCACTGCTGTTATTGTCCAACCATTTATGGAAAGATCTAAAGCCATTAATGAAGCTAAGTATTTCAAGAAACACTGATTCTGCTAAAGGGACAGATTTTGGTGTCACATATAGGCACAAGACTGGAAAATACGTTGTAATGCCAAAGATACGAAATATCTTTAAAGAAACTATGAACCTGGGAGGAGAAACTCAACATTAATGACACGTCTACTGTAAATAGCTGTGGAGAAGCCACTTCAAGATCTTGCTCTTTTTGTGTTCCAAAAAGAATGACAAATTTTCCCTCCGAATCACTAAGATTTCCGTGTTTCCTTTTCCTTATTCTTCTACAACACAAATCTATCCTGTGCAGAGTGAAATAACCAAAAGAGCACACTTGGACAGACTACTGTGGACAGGAAATGTTGTTTCAGGTCTCATAATCTGACAATGCAATGAAGAATTTGTGTCTCCTACCGACAGCCATTCAGTGCTGCCAGGTTCTGGGTGCTGTATCTTACCCAAGATACAGGGCCATATCTTACCCAAGAAACAGCATAAGCTCTCGTAAAATTGGACATCACCGTGAAAACAGGTGATAAATCTGTATTAAATGCCACGTATAGACACACAGTGAAGTTACAGCAGGTGTTTATTGACCTAGCGTCATGGCAGTGTTACTTCCTGTGGTGGATAAACTGTTATCAGGAACAATTGTTTTAGAGTCAGTTTAATTTACACTGCTGTTCTTTTTCACTGTCTCCCATATGAACATACCTACAATTAAAATACTGTCATCAGAGCTATATCTTTCACTGACCACTGCCAGTCTCCTCATTTTGGGATAATAACAGAGAGCAGAAATCCTGTCTTGTGTAATAAATTCTGGCTCATGCTATTACCTCAGAGAAAGTATTACTATGCTTGTAGGTCTAAGTGCAAGTTTCTTGAGGATATGTTTGATAACATATCAATACACATATAGAACAGTCATTTTATCCCACCTGTCGTACCTCCTACCCCAAATAAACAGAAGAAACCCGTCCTGTGCTCATATACCAGGAAATGCTGTAATATTTGTTAAATATTTGCAGAGAAATAAAATTAATTCTTCTTGATGAGTGTTTTCAAGGCATCAAAACTGTGGGTTATTTTGAAGCAGTAAGTAATTATTTGGCAAAACTGGGTAGAAATTCCCATTATGTTTCCATGTTCAACGTCCATGTTGATGGACCTTACTGACAAATGATGAGGTCTGGTTCATGCTGCTCACTGCCCAATGAATGCTGTACAAAGTGCTTCTCGCTAATTAGAAGTTTAAATTTCCCAAATGCCAGTTACCCTCCCTCACTTTTTCCTAATCAGATTTGAGTTTCACTGTTATTGAAGTTGAATGTGAAGAACTGAATACTGAAAAATATGGAAAACCATATTCTTGAGCAGATTCTTCCTTCCTTGAAAAGGCCTCTGCCCCCTGGAGTGTTTTCTGAGCTTTTCTGGGTATTTTTGTGAAGGACTGTATCCAACCTACCTCATTCAAGATATGTCCTTTGACTTCATTTTTGAAAGATGGCACTGTCTGCATGAGCAGAGACTGACAGGATCAAATCCCTGGTATGTAAATTCTTCAAGCTTTTGAAGCCAAAAATGTTAAATGTATGCCTAAGTGTTCAATAATGTCAACAGAGAGTGCTGATGGACTAACCCAATGTCTGCTAAACATCCCACAGGCAAATAAATATAAAAACACCTCGATGCAGCTTTAAAAAATATAAGGACTAAAATGTGACTAGCTATAATAAGTACAGCTATGATAGGAAAGAGCAGAAAAGGGTCAGAAAGCAAGAGGCAGATCAGAAATTGCACATTGTTTCACTAGTCATTGGAAAAAAGAAAGCTCCCCCTAAATATTATTCCAGACCCAAATAAGCAAAGTGATGAAATAGAAGGCAAAACACCAGACTTGGCTGGGCATTGATGGTCTCAGTTCTATCTAGCCTCTTGTCAGAGGTGAAGTAATAGGTGCCAGGACAAGTTGGTGAATACACTGAAGGGCAGGTCATCCAAAAAGAGCTACAGAGAGTAGAATGTGCCAAGAGGGATTGCATTAATTTCAGCAAGAATGAATGCAAATTTCACCACCTGGGAAGGAGAATTCCCTTGAACCTATAGAGATGCATGGTTCCATCATGTGTATGGGCTACGCGGGAAAACAAATACCATGACTGCAAAGACACTTCTCTTCCTTCTTCTTCCCGCAGCTTTATGTGCCAAACATGATGTCACGTGGTCTGGATTACCACTTGGGTCAGCTGGGGTCAGCTGTCCCAGCTGTGTCAGCTCCCAACTCCTTGTGCACCCCCAGCCTCCTCACTGATGGGGTAATGTGAGGAGCAGAAAGGCTCTGATGCCGCGCAAGGGCTACTCCATAATAATGAAAACACCCCTGTGTTATCAGGACTTTTTCAGCACAAATACAGAAGATAGCCCTATACAAGGTACTCTAAAGAAAAGTAACTCTATCCCATTCAAAATAAATACATCTGGAGATACTCAAGACCTGCCTGAAGATGTCCCTAAGAAACATACTCAGGCTTGAGCTCTTGTGGGGGTTGGACTGTGCAAGATCTCCAAGGTCCTTCAAACCCCAGCTCATTTGTGACTGTGTGCAATTCTGCTGGATATTGTCTAGTTATGACTTGACTGTATAAATCCCTGAACAAGCTAGTCTAACCTCACATCTGATCCTGTTTGGAGCAGGAGACGGACTAAGATCTCCTCAGGTCCTTTCCAAGCTCATTATCTTTTGATGCTATGCTTGGCAGCAGAGCTAGGTACTGCAGTGACAAACACTAATAATGAGCCAGCTAAACAGTTTAGGAAGCAACAACATAGTTAGAATGTAAACACCCCTCAGAATAGAATGGTTCTTTATTGTACCTCTGAAATGATTCTCTGATGCTCAGCTGTAGAAACTCCACAAGTCACTGAAACACTGGAAATAATTTAATGGCACAGTCATGTCTGAACTTTCTTTTAGGTCCACTATTGTCAAAACATAACAAACATCAAACATAAAGCATTATACTTGGACCCATGAAAATCAACTGAGACAAACACATGTATTATAAGCAGACTTCATAACAAATTTCACACTAATATTATTTGATGAAATAATATCTGAAATAATGAAGAAAACAAATAAGTAATGAAGCAAACAGCTTCTTACTTACTTATCCCACATCCAAGACATCCAATATGAAAGACATGGCTTACAGAAGATGAAAACATGATAGTAATATCTAAAGAAATGACTACAAGAAAATTATAAGGCATATCTTTGCTGGAGTTTTTTATTCTGAGAAACAGCTTTTTCGTAGACATAAATATTAATCTCAATAAAACCTTTGTCATGGATTCAAAAAGATAAAACTCCACAATTCCTGTATACATCCTTTGTGCAAAAAGGTGTAAGTGGGCTAAGTCTTGCTCAGTTATATACACCCAAACTCCAGATTTTATAATGTAACATTTGATGATAGAAACCATGCTGTATAAGGAAGAACAGAAACAAAACCCATCATGATTTTCCAGTCAAAGTGAGAGAGACAGACAGACATGCTCATCAAGTCTAGGTAATTGTTTTGAGTTAAGGAAAAAAACTGAAAAATTATCAACAAGTCATAAAGTTTCCCTACTGAGGGGACATTGATTAACAGATTGGCACCCAAAGAGAAATCACAGCAACAGCTGCCTTTACAGCAAAGTGGTAAGTCTATATATATTAAACATAAGCTTAGAGAAAAACAAAGTCTGCTTACCCATCTGAACATCCTCCACGTTAAAAAGGCTTTGGTGAACAGCTTCTAAATCCTTGTTCATCCTTGCTAGAAAGAAAATAGGTTTGCACAAGCTACAGGGGAGAATAAGGACCAAATGGTTCCAGTGAGGGGAAAAAGTCACTAAAATGGATTGATCCAAAAGGATACATAGTGACAAAACCAAAACAGACTTCAGTGAGTTTCTTGCATCTGTATTAGAACAATATTTTCTGTGAAAGAAAAAGAGAATAAAACAACATTGCCATATTAAAAAAAAAAAAACCAAAAGTTACATCTTAACATTAAAAGAGATGGAAATGCTGAGAGAAATTATAAATGAGAAGGAAAATATATTCAAAGTATTCTCCCAAAGGTCAGGGAATATAATAAAGAAACTACTCACTGGAAATGTCAATAAGTTCAAAATCCTGATAGCAGTGGTAAATAGGAGGACTTGGACAATATGCATGGTTGAAAACACACCCTGAGTGATCCTTACTACCACTACATATACATCTAAATGATGTATTACAAATGATACTTGCTCAAAAAGAAAAATATAAAAAGTTGCCTGCCACCAACATTGTTTCATATTGAAATAGAGAAGCGATAGCCTTCAAGAGCACAATAAGCTATACATAATAAAAGCAAGAATAGGTTCTCAGTGAATATATACCTACTGGAGATGAAAAGAGTTGAAAAAGAACAATGAGAAATCAAGGTTATTTCAACTTTTGAAGTTTAGACAGAAAGTTCAGGTCTGTCCTGTTGGATAAACATCAGCTCCTCCTACTGAATGTACTTCTACTGGACACGGGTCTGGATCTTCTCTTATACGATTACCATAGTCTCCTTCGGACAATTTCAGAAATACTTTTGGTTTCTACAAATCCACCTTTCTTTTTGAATCCTCATGGTAATCCTTAACAGCCATTTGTCCCAATGAATTTCCAGTTTCTGAAAAGAGTAAAAATAATGGCTAAAATTTTCCCACATTATTTATTTCCCATTGGAATAGGTACTCTCTCTCCTTCAGCACAGATGAAGAGTGAAAGAATATTTTAAAACATATTAGTACAACTACTGTCTAAGAGTATATCAGACAGCATAAACTGCAGCTTCTGCATGGATTTTGAAATCCAGATTTAAAAGCCCCAACAAAACAAACAAAAAACTGAGCTATTTTGAATGTTTTGAAGTAAATTAAAGCTGTAAAGCCAGTAATTTATTTCCTAAGAACTTAATACAACAAAATCAGTTGACTGCAATATTGTTTTACCTACAAGCTACTAGCAATATGTAATAACCCTTATAATAATGTAATTCTAGCAGTTTGTGCCTTCCTGACCTTAAGAAACTAATGTTAAAAAATAACAAAAAGGAGAGCAGAGAAAAGCATCTTACTAAGTATCCAGGGTGTCAAAGTCATTAGATCTAGGGATCTCATGGTCTAGACAAATCTGAAGAGCACCAAGTATTAAAACATAATAGAATTTTCTCATTAATAAAAGATGTCAGAATAGAATTAGTGGACTGAACTTCAATTGAATCAATGTTTCACCTACACAGAACATTTTCAGTGAAAACAATTCACTGAAGTGGAAGCTACAAATTATGATGAACTTATTTTCTAACAGATTACAAAGTCAGAGTATATGTACAATTTGCTTTTGTGTAGCCCTTGAAACTACTTTTTGATCTTCTACAGAATTGCAGTACCCTTTCATTTTCCTGTGAAGTCCCACTGTCTTTCACGCAAAAGAACGAGTTTTCCAGAGGGACTGTCTGACTCATCACAAAGCACTGCTGCTATACAGGTTACTTTGGTTGACATTGTTTGAATGAGTATGCTAACTTGAAAAGGTCTTGGAAAGTCAGCGCATTGTATGAAAAAATGTCCCAACATACCTGATGGGTAGAAATGCTATAAACCTAAGAGTCTGAAGGAATGAAGTAAAATTCGTATGGGTATTTTTTCTTCTGTGCTCCCTGCCATACACCTCATGGCTTCTTTACACTTAGAAAACCAGAGCCATACTCATATTTTTACATCAGAAAATATTCTATCTCCCATTTTTAAACTGGATTATGTTGTCCCAGTGAAGATTGCTTCTCTGCTCTACTCCTGGTTCCTTCTTTTTTACTTTGACAGCTTTGAAAAGAACATGCAAGTGCATGACAGAAGAAACAGTCTTTGTATTGTTCCCTACTTTATTGACATTGTGGGCCAAGTGCCCAGAGAGCTTAAGCTGCTCCACAGAGGCAAAAACCTGGCATTTGCCAGAGCAAAAGATCAACAGGGAAAATTTTTTTGATGTTCTCTGCAAACATTCATTCTGCAGTAATAAACCAATGTCCTGCTCTTACTTTGAGGAGACTTTAAGTTATGATCTACTCTAAAATAGGAATCAGAGACTTTCATGCGCAGAGTCAAAACCTTCATAAAGAGTCAAAACCAAGCAATTTTTCTTCTGAGCCCATAGCTACAGCTGAATTGTATTTCTCGTACTAAAACATACTTTATTTTTGTTTCATAAGCAATTTTGTCTCTGTTGCAAAGCAAAGCAATCACTCTAAATGTCTCCTCACAACAGTTTTTCCCCAAACTAAGAGTCATTCTTTGAGCTTGATATAAGTCATAAAAGTTAAGGTATTTCCAAAATGTTCCCCTCACTGGCATTTTGGTTTACATTAGAAATTCATGTAGAATGACTTAGTCTAAAAAATCTGTATTTAGTTCTGCTTCTTTATGACAGCATTCAAACACAAAATGAGGGAATTATAAACGTACAGGTGGCTAATAGGAGTGAGAGGAAGAACTGTCCTCAAAAGCACCATTAGAGACATTTAAAGGAAGTAGAGTGCACAGTAGCACAAAAACAATTATATTTTTACATGACCTACAAATACCAAGAATTCATTCTTTTTTTCAATTGTTTTTTTTTCTAGTTGGACACCATAAACAGGTACTAATTATGATGAAATACCTTTTCTTGTTCTTTAATACTTGCCAGCTTCTGTCACTCTTTCTCTATATGTAATGATCCTCACAAAAGCAATAATCTCTGCCAATGCATTTCTCATCTGGAGAACATGCACAGTTTAGTCCCAATTTTGATCTTCTCTTAAACTGATCCTCCTCTGTAGATCTATAAGCCATAAAGATACATAAAACTTTAAAGCATCATTCAATGCATTGTTAATTTGTAGACAAAGGAGAAGGCCGCACAATACAACCACATGTCCATATCTCTTCTGCTGGGCACAAAACTCTAGCCAGTCACCACAGCAGACTCAACGCTAAACCAGCAAAGCCAATGCAACACTAATCTGCCAAGAGCAGCAGATCTCTACCAACCATAAGGTCAGGTTTGTGCACTAGGATGGGGGTCAGCCAAGGGTTGCAACTTCCCCCCATTTTTTACTAGTCCCAGTGCTGGAGACTGTTCTAAATTCAGCCAGCTGATTATGATGATAGAAGATCAGATGCAGCTAGCAAGAAGGAGCTCCTTCTTCTGTCTCTAAACCCACCAGAAGTTTCACAGAGATATGAAAATTGTTAGATATCTATGCATAGGTTTAACCTACACCTACAGTCTATAGCTGGAATAGAAGTGAAAGATTTGCACATGTTCTCACTATACACTCTGGCTTAATTTTAAGGTCTGCTGGAGATGGATGGGTATTTATTTGCTTTTCTCCTTGCACATATTGTCATAATATCCGACACAAAGTGGATATATCTGTGCTCAGAAATGCTGTGTTCTTCCATTGCCACAACTCAACCATTCATTCCTTGACTTTTTTGGACAATGATTGTGCTGTATGGTTACCTTTGTGTCCTATACCAGCTTCTATGCACACGTACGTAGGAATGCAACTGGAATCACTGCAGGTTTATGAGTGAGACAGCAGTTCAATACCACTAACCCAGCTGAAGAGAAGATAGCCGACTGCTCATGATGTGGCTGATTTTAGAAACAAGGTTACAAGTAAAAGTCATGATTGGTATCTTTAAAATGAAAATAATCCCTATTTCTGATGGGGATTTCTAACTTTTTTCAAGTATTCCTTGCAAATGTCACACGAAAAACTTAATTAAACATTTTTGCACAGACACAATACATTTTTCTATTTTGTTCTGTCTCCCAGTAGGTAGGTAAAAGAGGGACCAAATAGCAGAACAGTGGGAAAGAAGAATTAATAAAAATTCCCTGTGCTTAGAAAGATGGAGACATGAATCATGCAGTTTATAAAGTCCAACTCCTGTGCTATTTGAAGTCCTTAACTTTTGCTATTTGGAGTCCTTAACTTTTTCATTATAAGGTTTATTTAGAAGTTAATTTTTTATTCTCTGCAAAGGAGTTTTTAAGGCTACTTATTTTGGTGTAGAAGCACTGCTTTTGTAGAGGTTGGGAGGACATGCAATAATAAAGCCCTGTTGGAAGCTGATTATATTTGTGATTATAAGAAAAATTGCCCTAGAGATCATTGTAGGCGGAATTAGCAACCGTAAAGGCAGGAAGGTTTAATTATATGTACTATTATTCTCTTCTGTACAATGTAATCTTGACAGGCAGTGCCGATTATCTGTAACATTTCTCTACCTTTTCTTTGGTTGTTTTTTAATATATTTTCAGTATACGCACATCATCTGCCACGAACAAAACCCCAAAAAACTCCAAAGCTATACTACAGCTAAAGATAAGGGGGAAGAAGTGGGGGGGTGATACCGAAGTGCTCGTCTTTCTTGTGTGGTTAAATATAGGAGAGCTGTTGTCTGCCTGAGGTGTGAATATCTCGAAGAACACAATTACAACTTCAAATCATAGCTGGTTTCTTCTCTCTCCTCAAAGAGAAACAGTTTATTATGGAAGCACATTATTCACACAAGAGGTGTGATTTTGAGAAGGTCTTTCCATTGTAAGCAGAAATTTCATTCCTTTGCTGGGTGTCCCTCCAACAGGAGTTGAGAGATAGAGGATCCTCCAGAGCACAGAGAAAAAAATACTCTGCTTGAGAAGAAAACCAAAAGCTTCATAATGAGAATGCATAAAGATAAAAACTATTTCAACCATTCTTCCCTTGTGTTGCTTTCACAACACAAACAAGAACACAGGATATAATGCTTTGTCCTCCACATCACAGTGAAGCACGAACATAAAAAGCCATGACACAAAGTAACAGCTCACAAAGCAAGGAACCTTTTTTCAAAAGTCTATATCTATAGATAATGTCTATTGGATCCCTAATATGCATCCTATGAACCAGGTGCTTTCAAGTTGCAAAATAGATTCTGACCATCTCTTACAAGTTCCTAGTCTATCACATCACCATTTTCACAACCAACACTCTGTTTTTCTAAAATTTCAAAGTCCATCCAGGAGACCTCTGTGTGGAGAGCTGGAAAATATCCTAGAGATCAGACACAATTATTTGAAGCACATTCTGCAGAACTCACATGCACTTTTCAATTCAAAAGTATTGAAACTTCAAAACCAGTCTACCGGGTTTGAAATACTCTTTCCCACCACAGAACGCATACTGTGTCAGGAACAGCTGATTAGCTGCAGATGACCTTTTGCAGTACACAGTTCTGAATTGCTTAGGAATGTTTTTACAAAACTCCATGGTTTGGTAGTACACAATGTGGTATTATCTTTTTCAGAAAGCACTCCTAACTTTACCCTGTATATTGCACAAACACACAACCATTTCAAATCAAGCCTTTTTTCTGCCTTCTAATCACACAGAGTCCTTAATTTATTCCTAGAAGAAAACTTCAGTTTTTTAAATAATGATCTTCTGTCACAATCTATAGAAATCATTTGAAAGTTGGACACTCATTGATGTGTCATGACCAATACTAAAATATTAGAATTAACTGCCACCTTCTTTTAAAATGCCCATGTTTGCAGTCCTTAATGATAACTCTTGGGCACAACAGTAATAAAAGTAATTTTAAATTGTCTGCAAATGTGTCTCACAGTTTGTAGATGACATAAAATTTCATCTTCCTTTCATCTTCTAAGATTTCCTCGGCTGATTAGTGGGTGGAAGCACTTAATATCAGGAGGGCAATAGGTTCACAAAAACAGAAATGTTGAAGTATTAAAACAAAAAGCAGCCAGAAGTAAAGGGCAGGAAAACAATTTACCAGTTTCTGACAAAGGTTTATTTTTATTCAGAATACTTTTTTGTGACATCTGAAATGTTATAAATTCCGTGCTCCACACTACAATGTAGCTGTTTAATAAAAAATAATAGGATTCTTCCTGTTAAATGTGTGATCCCCAAATGAGCATTTGGAACAGATGTCAGCACTGGGCAATTCTCTAGGCTTTTGTAAGGGCATAATATTTAAATTTTCACATTTTATTTCTAGCTGCTTCTTACTTAGCAAAATTCTGTGTAGGAAGTTTATTTTTACTCATATCAGTAATAATAATGAATTTTAAAAAAGTTCCACTGATTTCCACATCACCAAGAATACCCTTGAAATAGTCCTTTGCTGATAGAAATTGGTAGAGTTTGACAGAAGTCTGTTTTTCACATCCTATTAAAATTATTGTGCTTCATGTCCCAGAGTTTACTCCCCTAGGTTTTGTGTGCAGAACAAAATTAGTTTCATAATCAAAAGAATTTATAGATTTATATAATATCAGATTAGAAGGGGACCTGAAGGATCATCTGGTTCAACTTTTCTTGGCAAAAGCATGGCTTCAACCAGATGGCCCAGCACCCTGTCCAGCTTGATCTTAAAAGTGTTCAACTTTGGAGAATCCACTGCTTCCCAGGGGAGTTTATTCTGATGGCTGATTTTTCTTATTTTGAAAAATATTCCTCTTGTGTTCAATCAGAACATTTTCAGGAGTAACTTGTATGTTGTAAGGCACTCGAAACCTGTCAGGGTGCCCCAGCCAAGTTATCTTCAGTTACCCTTATCAGAGCCCTCAAGAATTCGTCAAGGCTACTGGAATGTAAGCAGTGCTAAATTAAAAAGGAAGACGTTGGAAAACGGAATAACAAGACAGCAAAAAGGGCAGACAAAGAAGGGCTGTACCGTCCTGGACTAGAACTAATCAGGTTTTCTGAAAGGTGCATGCAGAGCTCATGGACAAGATAGAGGGACCAATCAAGTAGCGTGTGATTGTGTGAACAACAGCTGCAAAAACGCATAAATATAGTGTAATGTAAACAATAAACGGCTTTTGTGAAATCACATTGATTCGTTGTTCTCCCACATATTGGTGACCCCGACGTGATGAACGTTGCAATAATGAAGCAGACCAGATCCCTTTAGATTCTGAAGGGGGTTCTGTGGAGTGAAAAGGCGGGAGGTCCTGGTCGGAGCTCATCGCAGCTGGACCGTGGCAGGGGGGAGTTGAAGGACGGCTCCAGCTGGAGTTCGGGAACAGAAGAAAGCTCCTGGGAAAAGAACTCCAGAGGAATGCATGCTGCAGCGGGAACACCCAAAGACGTGAGCAGCCAGGGGCTGCAGGATGGGAAAGGGACTGTCAAAAGAAAAACAGGCCATGTTCGGGGTTCTCCCACACTTGTACCCATCATATTTTTTCCATGTGACTCCTTATAGAAAGGGAGACTCCATCTCCTCTGTAGCCACTCTTTAAATATTGGAACATGGTGATAAGGTCTACCCAAAGTCTTCCTTGTCTCAAGGCTGAACAAACCCAGTTATCTCAGTCATTCCACACATGTCAGGATTCCCAGGCCTTTGATTATCTTTGTGGCCCTCTCTGTACCCTCTGCAGCCTGTCCACATCTTTTTTGTACAATGGGGACCAAAACTGAACACAAGATTCCAGGCGAGGCCTGACAAGCACTGAATAGAGAGGGACAATGGCTTGGTCATCTCTGCTGGTGATGCCCTTGATGCCACCCAGCATCCTGTCACGTCTCTGTACCACAGCAGCCCACTGGTCACTCATACTGAGCTTTGTCCACTGGGACCCCAGGTCCCTTCCCACAGAGCTGATCCCCAGACAGTCAGATCCCAGCCCACGCTGCAGTCCTAGATTATGCTTTTCCAGGGGCAAGACTTTACATTTCTTCATGTTGAGCTTCATAAGGTTCTTGTTAGCTCATTCTTCCAGCCTATCCAATTCTTCCTGCAGGATGGGTCTCCCTTCCCAAGTGTCTACTTTCCCACTCAGTTTGGTGTCATCAGCAAATTTCGTTGGCTCACACTTGATTCCCATCTCCCAGATCACTCATGGAGATACTAAACAGCACTGGGCACAATATCAGCCCAGAGGAGTTGCAATTGTGACAGGCTGCCAGTTTGAAAAGGAGCTATTTACTAACACCCCCTGGGTGCCACCTGCCAGCCAGTTGCTCACATGCCACCTGTCCAGACCACAGGAAAAGGCTGTGAGAAACCATACTGAAACTCTTTAAGAAAATCAAGTAGAAAATGTCCACCCCACATCAACCAAGCAGGTTACTTTGGCACAGAAGGTGATCGATATGCGTGTCCAATGTGATCTGCCTTTGGTTAATCCATCCTGGCTTTTCCCACTCACATGCTTCATCTGCCCTGTCATAGTCTTCAGGATGATTTGTTCCATAACTTTTGCAGAGAATGAAGTAAGAGTCATGGGTCTATAATTTCCTGGATCCTTCTTTAAGAACTTGTTGATGGGGATGACATTAGCCTTCTTCCAGTTTTCTGGGGCATCCTCCAATCTCCAAAACTTCTCAAAGACTATGAAGAGTGTCCTCAAAATGATGCAAGCCATCTCTTGTAATGCTCTAGGGTAGGTATCTTTAGGGTTCATCAATTTGTAAGGACCAGGTTCATGCAATGGCTCACACAACATCTCTTTCACCTCTGATGGCAGGTTTATTTTTGTACCGACCTGGATAGCTGCTCCCAAGGACAGGGGCCCAGCAGTGATAGCAAAGACAGAGGAGAAGGAATTTTTAAAAAACTCATCCTGTTCAGTATTGATGGTGACTGATTCACTCTCCTGTTCAACAGCAGCCGAGTATTTTCCTTCTCTTTCTCCTTGTTTCTTACGTACCTGAAGAACATTTGCTTGTGGTTTTTGACATCTCTGGCCAATTGTGAGGTCAGCTTTTGCTTTTCTAACTGCACCTCTGCACAACCTGGAAATGTCCACTTTTCCATATCTGTTATGTTTTGGTTTGGTTTTGAGCAGACTCATGAGCTCACAGTTAAGCCAAA
The DNA here is from genome assembly GCA_013399195.1 of Dicrurus megarhynchus. Classification (NCBI taxonomy): domain Eukaryota; kingdom Metazoa; phylum Chordata; class Aves; order Passeriformes; family Dicruridae; genus Dicrurus; species Dicrurus megarhynchus. Next base: position 402,724 of record VXAD01005763.1, read on the forward strand.
GGGTCTCTTGCTCCACTCACCTCCCTTAACCATCAGAGGTGATGAACTGTCTCTGCGCTTGTAGAAGAGCATTCTCAAAAAACTACCAGCAGAACTACTTGCAAGCTCTGCTGTCCTACATGGTAGCTTCCCATGAAATTCCTCCCAGCTGAGCTCTGGGTGGGCTCAAGTTTGCTCTTCTAAAACCTTTGTGCTAAACCTTCTGCACCTTGCTGAATTCCAAAATCCTCAATATTTTGATTGCCTCAGCCTTAGTTATCGTTAATCAGAATATTACAAAGCAGGTTTTTTCCTTTGTAAGTAGTAAGTCCAGCAGTACCTCACTCCTGGCTGGCACACTGAACACTGATGAGGAAGCAGTCCTCTGCATATGCTGAGAACTTAATGGATGACATATGAGTTATTCTACTGCTCTTCCAACAAGTGTCTGGGTGGCTCACCCATAAGTACCAGGTTCTGCTGATGAATCTTGCTTAAGAAACATCCTACTGCCATCCATCACAGTTCTCCAGTCAGGTGAGTTGTCCCGCCATGTTTCAGTTATTCCTAAGATATAATTACTTTCTGACTGGGTGCAGAGCTCCAGTTCCTTGTATTCGTTCCCCAGGCTGTGTGCATTGGTATACATACACTTGAGATGGTTGGCCTTCTGGTTTTCACCTTGGGAGGCACCTAAGGAGCATTTCTCCCTGCTCTGGTTGGCCTGCCTTACCCCCAGTTGGTAGCAATGGTGTGAGCATTGCCACTTTGGACCATGCCCCGCTTCTGTGCTTTGGAAGTAATTCATTGTAGGTCATTTAACTTCCTAGGGCTTTTAAATATGAAGTTAAGCAATTATTTCTCACAGTTTTCAGACTTTGCTTGCGAGTTTTTAAACCCGGTGTTTTTCCTTAGCGTTCACAGTAAGGTGCAAATCTGTCTGTGCATTCATAATAATATCCATGTAGTTAATGGTGAACGAACTTGATTTTGAATAGAAGACAAATTTGCAAACATTTCACTCCAGTATCACAAAAACTTTCTGGTATCACAAAAACAATCCAGTGTATAATAATTTCAAAATTTAACTATGCTATATATAAACTGTCTTTGAGCGAAAAAAGGTCTGATTATGATGATGACCACATTAACATTTATTAGATGATTTGCCTTAGAAAGTCCAAATTAATACTTTAAAGTTTCAAATAGCCTCCCCCTCTATTTACTGATATACTCAGAGGAGTTAAAGGCAAATTTATTGCTCCAAAATCAAAAGAAATTAAACTAATTGATGTTTTTCTGAAGAGAGGCCATTACATTTAAGAAAGTGAAGAAGCCAGTTACCAAGCAACTATGTTCAGCCTACATACATTGTCTATTCATAATCCCTAGCAGAGTACAGAAAATGACAGGCTGTCACTACAGAAGAGAGAAGTGCTGAATTATGCCATTTCTTTCCTGTGCTACCTCCTACAGGAGAGAAAGCAATTATATCCTACATACATTGATTAGGTCAAATAACTAAATAACTGCAGTAAGTTTGAAATATTAGGATGTCTCAGAGCAGTCATATAATGCAGTGTGAATGCTTCTAAAAATATAGCAAATTACCTCTAAAATATTACAACCAGATAGGTTGGACAAACATCTCTTGCATAGCTGTCTGGATGAAGATGAGACTGAATTCCCCCAGAGTCTCAAAGATAGAATTAGCACTTCAGTTTGGCCCATCAATGTTGTAAATTACAAGCCATTGTCGTGATCCTGCAATTATAGAAGGTGGGCAGATTGTTGTGCCAGCATGAAACACTGTTAACTTCACCGAGGCTCTGCATGCACGTAACCTTCAGCGCACGCACAGTAAAATAGAGTACCAGGGCCCATGATTACTTTTTCTGGGCTTCTAATAAATGAAAACATAACACTTTCCTGAATACATGACAGAATTGAAGCCGAAACGAAGTCTGTAAGAAACCCACCATTAACTTCTACGACAACTTCTTACATTTCTTCATAATCTTTATGCCTAAAAAAACCATGAGAATAGGGGACATTCATGTTCAAAATCAAGTTGGAAAAAATAAAAAAGGAAAATCCTGAAAGCTGATATTGTTGCAATTTTATCAATATGGCTGGGATAAAAAGAACTGATTCCTCTGCTGCAATGATGACAAAAATACTTGAACATGTACTCAGGCAGCATGTTTCTCACTGTCAGCAGCAAACAGACACTCTGAAACAGAATTTTAAATTTTGTAAAAACATTTCATTTTATTGTATTGTCTTTTTCCTCTGTTTTCCCAAATAGATTCCTCTTGTCTAGACCAAAAATAAATAAGAAATATAAAAATACTTAGCTTATTAGTTAGTTAATTGAAGGAAAAGAAGGCACACACCCTCTTCTGTATTAGAGCAAACCCACAAAAAACCCATGATTAAATAATTAGAAAGATAATGAAATTACAATATCAATGTTTGCACGTCCTTAGAACACAGACTTCACTCTTGGTTTGCATCCACTTTTTCGTCCTCTGACTGCAGGAAAAAATCTTTAGAGTTTATTTACTTCAATCCCCATATGGGCCATTTGCTCAAGAGTCCAACTTGATGATCTTTGTGGGTCCTTTCCAAATCAGAATATTCTGTGATTCTGTGATCCTTATTACTTCATTCATGCAAGTTGGTCCAGACAGAAAAAAATCTTACTCCTCTTCAACTGTAGGAACGGACGTATTTACCATTTTCTTTTGTGCAGAGATCTACAGATGCCACACAGCATACAGGTTCTGTATCTCTATTCAAGGGGTTAGAGAAAAGCCAGGAGTATGGGATCTGTTTAGAGGAGAAACAGGACACTTACACCAACACAAAATACTGTTTGCACAGAAAATCTTTTTTATTCCAGGACTTTTTTATTTCCAGGACTCCACAAAATGCTGAATAGCTGCTTAGGTTTGGCATAGGGAGCAGGCACCTTCTTGCACTCACATTTTGTTCCAAATAATATGAACTGAAAGCAACTGAAATCTACTTGTCATGAACATTGGGAATACTAAATAAATCTTCTGAGGCTAACAGATAAAACTAGGAGGATTTGGGGAGAGGGGAAGTTCAGCTGTATAAGGAAGCATTACTTTTACTGGCAATTATGTTTTTCTGGAACTAGCAGAATTCATCACTTACACATACTATGGCATCTACTACATGCTTCATTTAACATACTAAAAATCTAAAAGTAGTCTACAGAAGATTAATCCCTAAAAGTAGATCTGATAAATACCTGGTTTAACTGCAAGTTTTCAATTGAGTCAGTTATCATAAATCATGAAAGTGAACAACTACAGTAATTTTAATCACCTTTGTCATCAAAACCAGAGGTGTCTCAAATTTTGCTTGAACTGTTGACAAAGCAAGGAAAGTGAATGAGAAACAAATGATGGTGTGCTTTTTCTTGCAAAGAGTCGGGCTAGGTCCTAGGGAGGGAAGAATATAAAGGAAAGGCAGTGGAATCAACAGAGGCTGCATGTTCAAAGGATGCAAATAAATGATTAATGATGGTCACTAAGCATTGAGCAGAGGGTCCAGAGGAGTAGAAACAGATTAGCAAGATAAAGAAACCACCAGTTCATCATGCACAAAAAATCCTATCTACTTTTTTTTGTACAATTTTTGAGATTGAGTCCACTTTAGAAATTTTAAAAGGAAATAAACCTATTTTAAAATCTTTCATGTAGTGCAGAACTATTTTCATTCCTTCACTTTAGTGGCACTGCTTCATGATCAACTCCTTATTATAGCCATTAAATACATATGGATATGCATATTACACAAAGTGGGACACAGTCCATGCCCTGGAATGCCTCATCAGCACAATTCATGTTCAGCTTCATTAACTGGTTATACAGATACTCCTGGCTACCCTGAAGAAGCCAAAATGATGATCCTCAGCAGAAATACTTAAAACAGAGGGAATATGACAAGTGCTGCCTTTAACCTAGACATTTGCAATTTTTTCTAGTTAGGGTTGTGACTAGGAGTATCTGAGGAGACTGTTCTGAGAGTTAGTTCAGCTAAAATGCATAAAGCTCCATTATGATAAACACACGGCTATTGTGTTTGTTGTTCCTCTGTCACCTGTAAGTTGTCAATTCAAATATAACAGAAAGACTTTCTCTTAAGCATCAAAGTATCTTTAAAACTAGTCTGAGTTTTTTTTACAGGCAAATTGCATAAAATTAAATTTCTTATATTTACAGAGTGAGGCAGATATGTATCCCCAATAGAAACCATCTGGGTAACAGCTGTTGCTATGAAATGACCAGTAGAATGAATTTTTCAAGCATTTCTGTAAATAGTGGAAGAATTCAGAAGGTGTACAAAGAGCCTTAAAAAATAAAAAAAGGCCAGAGCAAGAGCAAACAGCAGGAAATGTCTTCATTCTCTGTTTTCACTATTATTTTTTAAGTTACTACAGATTTACTGCTGCTGAGAAAGTATTTTTTTCTAATTAGAAAAGAGCTAGCAGAGTGAATCAATAGCAGCTGTTGCAGTCAGTCTTACGTTGTCAGCCCAGGTGGTAAACAGGAGAAAAAAATAAAACAAAAGATCCTGGAATGTGTCTTCCCTGCTTTTCTTTTCTAAGTTTCTGAACACTATATTTGTAGGGAAAAAAATGCATTACTAGGGTTCAACATTAAGCTTTTCTTACCACTCTGGATCTAGGACTGAAGACAAGTTGAGCATTTAGCCTTTTCAGAGCATTAGGTCTCCAGCTTAGAGTTTATTTCACTTACTTGCAGGGAATCCATTTTATCGATAGACTCCTGAAGTCTAATAGTCCCAGATGGAGCTTGGGATTTCTCCAACATATAATGCAGACTAGAAGTTTCATAGAATTAATTCCTCCCTCATTTCCCTTCTCCAGCTTGTTTTACAAATCTTGGAACACTGCAGAAGTAGAACTGGAAAGCAGACTCTCTGACTAGATTAATCTAAGAACGAGGGACCTCACACATGCAGAAAAAGGAGTAGATTATATACTTAAAACCTCACAGCTTCACAGACTCTGTATTAATAATAAGCCCAAATTACAAGCATAAATACCGTCTTAATATGGCAGGTTCCTAACAGTGTTATTTTTACGATCATGGCAATGCTTTAAAAGAGTGAAAGGCAATCTAACAATTAGATGTGCCACAAAAATCTACATACTTCTTTTAGTACTGTGAAGGCTGTCCTAGTAGAAATCCCAACAGAATATCAAACTCGCCAAAACCTGAAAGAAGTTGACTATCTTCCATACCTGAGAAAAACCTTCAGAGAAATCTCAGTAAAAAATAGCAGTTACATTTTACCAAATCCTATTTTCTGAGTGAAAATGTTGAATTTCTCATGAGCATGCAAACTAGGGGAGTGGTGAGGGTTGTTTTACAAGACTGTTTCAAATAGACAAACAAACAAACATTTCCCAATTTCTTCTCTAATATGAACTGGTTTGGTTCCACTTCATATGGAAGTGGATGCATAATCTGGTCTGTGATCTGCTTCTTGTCTAAAAACCCCTGCCTTTCTTAAGGTGGCCTTCAGTTCCCTCTGCATCCAAGCCAGAAACCACCCAAGTTTATTATACCATTGGAACTAGAAGCATGAAACTAGGCCTTCACAGGATCTTCCAGAGTGATACAAAAGTTTTTCAAATAACTTGCAAGACTGGAATGTAAACAGCAAGAAGGGATTCACAGGAAGACAAAAACAGTCCTTATAAGTGGTCAATATACACTTTCTCTACTAGATTCTCATTAATCCTTAAATAAGAAGCCCTGATTATCAGACATGCCTCTTCCCTTCTATGGGTTTGTTAATGTGACACTATTTAAAGGTCCATCAGTCATCTAAAATGCAACATAATACACAGGAACAAGGCTGTAAATTGTCACTTTGAAAGGCATACACTCCTTTGTTCTTAGAAATTAGATGTAAGGTCTGCCATCTTTTAAAGTAAAAAACATTTTTCCAGCCAATTCAATCATGGGATATTATTCATTTCTTCAACATCATGAAAAAGAATACTGCTTTCAAAATAATGAATAATAGAATATGGAACTATGACAAAAAAACCCTGGAATATCCAATTTGTTGGATGGACTAGGAATAATGCAAAAGTAGACCACACCAAACGTGCAGAAGGTGTGCGTTCCAGAGTGATGCTCATTTACACGTAGAGTTTTGCGGTCTCAATCTACATTAGGGCAATACTCAGGCACGTATCACTTGTCAGGGTCTTCCTGCTTCATTCTCTTGTGATGAATGGAGGCCTGCACGCAAGGGCTGGCTGGAAGAGAACTGGACCCTTTACTGTCTTGTGAGCAGAAAATTGGGACCTCTGCCATTACATGGTAACAGCAGATTCATGCACAGGTCACAATACCAGAATGTCAGGGACAGAACAGTGTCGTCTTAAATGCACAGAATAAGAATACTTCTCTCCGAAGAATACTACAACACCATAAATGCTGAAGAAATCCAACTTTTTTGATCAAATCTAACTTTCCTCTAGATGTTTCATGAACAGATAGTAACTCAAATAGCATGATGGAGAACATTAGTGCATCATTACTGCTTTACCTTAAAATCTCCAATATTGACATGGCCTAAATTAATAGCTTATTTGCTATGGCATATCATAGTTCTCAATACATATGAACATTTCTGAAAAAAAGAGGGGGTAGAAGAGAGTCTTGTGACTTTTGTGACAAGTTGATTCAAATTCTTTTGTGGCAGAACTTTATTTATTTCATAGGAAGGATAAATTTGGTTTGCTGTACCCTTTTCCTTGAGCAAAGTATTTCACTTGGAATTTTAAAATGCATTTCCTCAATTTGTGTCTCCCTGAAGGCCTGAGCCTCAGATTGAATCAGGTTAGCTTGTTTTACCTCTATGGACTGTATAAACAATACTTTATAAACAACCAACACAAGTAACATGACCACTAAATGAACAATCCATTTGCTTGGCAGAAAGAAAAGCAAAATACAATCTGTGATACTGCTTGTAAATATCTAGGCACTGTGCAGAGGGATATATCACAGATAATAGAAATACATACTACTAGGAGGCCTGAAAAATCTTTTAGGATTTTATATTTCATATTGGGTTTTTTTTCCTAGTAGACTTGCCAACAGATTCCAGTGTGGGGTTTTTTTTCTGCAGGATTGCAAATATTTAGCAGCTCTGTCCAATTGGTAAGGACTTAAGTTTTCATTGTGATCCGGAAAAATTAAATCCTAAACATACTATTATTTTATTATTATTGAGCTTAGATAAGGAAGAGCTACAGGAAAGAAAGGCAGCCTAAATTTTACTCTGACTCAATATGTAATGGTCAAAAAGTGTCAGGAGAAGAAATCTAGACCAAAAAAATGTGGTCTTGTTAAATAAAGAGTATGTCATGCAATGTAAGTTTCTTGTCTGCTAGAGGAATCTTCTCTCATTACTCAGTACAAGGATGATAGTTATAATACATTTTCTAACCTTCAAGAAAAGAATATAATTTACAGTGATGGTCTTTTCCATGTTACTGTGCAAGAATTTCACCAAGGGGGAAAAAAGAATTTAACTATGCAGTAGGTAAATATTTTCGTCCCTGTCAGTAAGATACTGTATTAATCAAATTTCCATGGAAAACATTACTTATTCTGAATATTTCAAATTTTGAGACTGTGTAAGCCAACTTTCATTGTAGCTATATCCTGACTAATGACATCATCCAACATGTCTGAAAAACAGCTCATAAAAATCAGAAAACAGCAAAAAGCAAAAGAAGAGCCTGATTTTTAAAATCTGGACACACCAAAGAACTATCAATCCAAACACCAAATTTTGAGCCTAATCCTGCCAAAGCTACACTATGAACACGATGAAGTATTCCTGAAAATTAATCCATACTAATGATCTGACCAGTCTAACACCAGTGCACCTTGACAGAACGCACAAAGAAGAATACGGGGAACTGGAGAAGGGATGTCTGTATCATGAAAGAGAGACATGTTTGAAAAGGACAGAAGCAGAGAACTGGATGACAATAGCAGTACTTTCACAAGTACACACTCTTTTTGCTATAGGTGTATCTTTACATGGATGGTTTTGGACCATATATTTTTTACCTTTTTCTTTACAGGGGGTCTTGGGGCAAAGTAAGCCCTCTGAAAGACAGCTAGACAAAGATAGTCAAAACTGACTATCAAAGAAAGATAGTCAAAACAATTAGCTGAACAGGTAACAACACTTTTTAAGTAGGAGACAGTTTTTATATGTCCATATATATACTTCACAAGCCACAAAAAATGGTTCAGTTAAACATGAGGTAAAACCCATTCAAAACATGCGGACAAAACAACCTGCAACAACAAAATAAGGTGCTAGACATAAATGCACGGCTTGTGCTAGTCATAAACAAAATTTCAAGTTGACAAGTTAAGAAGAGGCAGTAAAATTGTCATAGTTGATCTGAGCCCTAAAAAATATTTACTACTGCTATGACCCTTGAGAGATGAATCAGCCACTGCCACTAGGGGAAAGACAGGAAGGAAAATTACCCCTTCCAGTAGCCTTAAATATCACTTTTGAATATTTCTTTCTTTTGAGGATTGACTCTCCAGAACTCCCACTTTGATCTGCAGCCCAGCTCTCACCCTCTTCTTTCATTAAACATACCAACAACTGTTGAATCCTAATTTAGTCTCAGTCTTCCACCATTTGCATGGCAAAACTGTATTACAGGTACATCACTAAAAAGTTTTGAGTAAAAAGTTAACACTCTAAAAAGAACTAAAAAAGAGAATGTTTCCTTCAGCTGGTCTGTAGTTCTTTTACTTCGCTGTGTGGGAGTGGCACAATTAATTCATTTTCATGTAAATGCTGGAAGAAATAATTACCTACTTCTGGTTTGTGGGGACTTTTCTTTTGCAATTTGCAACTACTGTGTTACTCACACAAGACTCCATACCTATTAGTAATAATCTCTTCAACAGACCAGCCATGTTTGTTAATACCTGTCTCTGCCTGCTCGTAAGAGAGCAAAAGAGCTTGCCTACACCACAAGACAAAATTAAGGCACAACATAAGAATATGTTCAAGTTCTTTCTAAAGTTAGAGATACAAATAATTTGCATTATGATAATTTTTGCAAATTCCCACGTAAGGCAGGTGATAACAAGGGAGGCAGAGGTTAACCTGATAGACAACATGAGATGTACTTTTACAGGTCCAGAACCTCAGTATGTTCTCCTTTCAGTTTTTCTCATTAGTGCATTCAAATTCTCATCAGATGGAAGAGTGGTCACAAACAGGCATATGTGAGCATGCTAGAAGACAAAAAAAACCCCTTCCTAAACATTCATTTTACAATTCATTTAATTGCTTCAGCCAAGAAATCATCACTTAGTTGGCTTCATACACTGCAGAACCTGACAAAACCAATTTTGAGAAGACAACTGGGCCTCAGCAAGAAATTTTGTTTTCAACAGCTGTTTGTAGGTAAAATACTAGACAGTTGGCTGCAATGTTAATTTGACCAAAGCGTCATCCAAAACCTAACTAAAACCAAACAAGTTAATTCCTACACAATCTCACCACAAAGCTTCACTTCTAAACATTAATATTAGGGTTATCTTTAGTAAATATTCTGTTTCCATGTCCCTTATATCAGAGAAAGAAAAAAAGCTTCATTAGAGGACTGAGTTTCACACAGTAAAAACCAGCTTATGGATGGATTTCAAACACCAGTATTACCCCATGAAAAGCTGAAAGCAACAGCACCTTGAATACTGTTATTTCCCAATACCTTTTCCTCTGTCATTTAAAGCAAAAAGAATCTCTTTGTGTACCTACTACTTTTTTTTCCTTCTCGCCTCTTTCTCCACATCAGGAATGTCAGAGTTTCAGTAACAAAAGAAACCTGTAAGAAATACTATCTATTACAGTTCAGGGCTTTAAGAAATCTCTTTCAGATGCCTTTGTGGAAGTAGAAATGCTGACATTTCTAATGTTCTAAGAGTTCCATAAAAAGATCGTGTATGTCAGTATTAAGAAGGAAAAACTAAACCAGTATATTATTATCCTGCCCAGAATTTGGATGAAAAAGTCCTTCAGTTATTACTGGCTATATTTTTTCAATTCTTGCCCACCACTTTTGTATTTTAACTAATCCTGTAACTATAAATTAAGAATTCATTGTTACTCTTCTCCAGTATCAGCTGCAAATGTAGTCTTCCACCCCAAGTATGGAACAAGACTTCAAACAAAAAAGTATGTTGAACTTCAAAGCCTATGAAAGGAACAGTCAGTTCCTTATCCTAATGTCCACAATTACTAAATGTTTTCCACTAGCATAAGATACTCCAGCAATATATTAAGTGAAGAAGCACAAATTCAAAACTTCTTAAAAATGTCTACATGGCTGCAGTTTCATTGGCAAAACTGACATGCCTGTAATTTTTAATACATAGCCTTTGAAGATGAAATATTTGACACTGTCATTTGATTTTCACAGTGCCAGGTGATATAATTCACATCTCTAAAGTCTGATTTTGATGTTCCTCTCCAGTTTTCCCTTGATAACTGAAGAGCTGACTCATGGCACTTCTATCCTCACTTTCTCATTCTGGGCCATCAAGCAGAAAACTTCATCGAAAAAGAAAGGAAGAATATATACAGGTTCTTCTCTCAGAGAAGAACGGATGATTTTCTGTATTAGAATAAATTATGTTCTAGGTAAAAAACCCAACATTTCATAGGTTTTCTGAAACATAAAATCAACAGATTATTTAAAATAGAAGTTTCAGGAGAAAAAAATATTGAGGATTACCTCACACAAAGTTGTGGGGAGCACATTTATGAAGAAAATTCCAGGTTCCATTAGGTTTCAAAGTGCTTATGTGTGTGTGTGTGTGTGTGTGTGTGTATGTGAGTGTGTATGTGAGTGTACGTGCACACATGCAAGATTAATTCCTGAACAGCAAATGGCAGGGAAAGAAAACAGCTTTTGTTCCCTGAAGCTGGCTCCTGCTGTTGCAATCAGCACAGGCTTTCATAACACACATAAGTATATACACACACTGCTGGAGAAAACCTTTTAGCACTCGGGTCCCTTCTTTAGATTTTCAACTAAAAATAAGTGAGAACCGGGGAGGGGAATAGAGACAAAAAGAAAGGAAAGACCGGAGGCCTAAATTAACATTTTATTTGCAATTTATACCAAATCATGTTTCTCTTTACAAGTCCAAAATAGTGGTGGTTTATTACCAATAGAAACAAAGCTGCTGTTTCTGACAAATTTTATGGTTCTGACCACAAGTATTAGCCCACAAGAGAAACAAAGACTACCCTGAATACTTTAGTAGTACTTATTCGGAGATTTTGTATTTTAAGGAAAACCCTTGCTTACTGTAAAGCTGGCCTAATTTCTTTTATGGCTGTTCCCACAACGTAGGGAAACATAAAAGGGCACTTTACAGTCTGGATGTCAAAAGCATATGGCTGGAAAGCTCATGTCCCTTAGTACCACATGATATTACAGCTGTCAATAGCAGATTCATAGTGGTTGTTGTAGCTGGACTCAACTTGGAATGGCACAGTACTTCCTCAGATGGATCACAAGGTAAATGAGGAATTGGGTGTCCTGAGAGCAGAGACAGAAAGAAAAAATGTCACACAGTCACCTTTCAGCCAGGTGCTCAGAATACAAACAGGAGGGCTGACTAGCCAGGTCAGTATTTATGAAGAAGAAGTTTAATCGTATGTGAGTATGCTGGAATTTCTTGACAATACAGCATAGTGCAACTGTTCTATACCTCCAGTATTTCCTGACATTAAATGGCTCTATGTGGTTATTTGTAGGGCTTACATTGTTTCATACTTTCTGTGTACGAAACAAAAAGTTTGTGATGCTGATTAAGATATTTAGATATGTACTCTTTTGAAGGCTGTATTTGGGGTTCACCACACAGACTTCAATCAGCAGCATCACTTCACAGAAGTGAGGTGCCTAACCCTGCAGTTAATTTCACCAAGTATAGAGAAAAATGAAAATTTTCTATTTTCTGTGTACATGCTTCCACAGAAAAACTTATAAAAGAGTAAAAGCCTCTAAAGCAAAGAACAAAGAATGGAGGTCTGTGGTGCTTATGCAAACTTCATCCCAGCATTTGTAAGAAAATAATCAATTACATTCCTATTCTCCAGTTTCTTACCTGGAGTTCCTACCCCAATTCACACTAAATTGTTTATATACATATAGCAATCATCTATTTGGTTTAATCTACGTTGCCTGGTGCATGACACTAAATTTAATTTACACCATTCCACTCCAGAATTTTTTGATATCCAAACTAGTAGCAGTTATCTGTTGTTTGGTGGGTTTTTTTCAGTATAGCTATTAGTTTAAAATCAAAGTGCTTCACACCAGTTAGGGTCTCAATTCAGTTGCCTAAACATAGATATCTAGCGCTATGCTATAGAACATATGAGATACCTGCACAATGCTGTCATATAACACTTTACCTACCTGACCTGCTGGATTGCAGAGCACATTTCACAGTTATTAATAACTTGGTGTAAGGCCCCAAAATCTGCTCAATGAGACTCACAAAAGGGCTTACAGTTTTTTATGTACTCTGAGTTAGAGGCAGGGAAGAAATACCAACAAGATGTTCCCAAGGGGTCAAAACAAAAAAAAAAGCTTTACTGGCAACTTCAGAAAATCAGAGAACTTTGGCAGAAGTTTAGGGAAGCATTCAATCTACACAGAACATTTCACAAAACATTAACTTAACTCATTCAGTTTAGCAAACTTCAAGCCCATCTGACTTTAAATTACCCAAAACTCCAAGCAGAGTGACTTAGAAAAAGAAGAAAGAGAAGGAAAGAAAGAGAGAAGAGATAAAGAAAAAATATAGCTACCACTCCTGGTGGTGAAAACACTCCTGGTTTCAGCAGTGTTCAGCTGATAGAAATCCCAAGGAGAGACAGGGTCAAGACATGTGCTTGCCTCATGCTCTGGGTTAAGTACCCTTTGGCTTTCTTGGATCTGTCCCACCTGTGGGAAGGTCATCTGGCCACTGTGGAGCTAGATTGGAGCTCCCGGGGCAGGTGTGGAGTAAAGCATCCAGTGCGCCATAGATTGACAGCCACCGCAGGGGCAGGGATACAGGCCCCGGGGGGTGGGGTGTGAGGAGCAGGGCATCATCTCACCAAGCAAGGCCCAACCTGTCCCTGCCCCCCAAACACACATGAAATGTTTCGAGGCAGCAGTCATTCCAGCCTCCCACATCTGGGATATAGTGTCCATGGTTAAGTCTACCCCTCAATCACGATCCCATCTGTATGCTGCATCTCTTCCCTGATGGCCACCAAGTCAAACATAATTCATCCTTATGGTGCCAGTCCAGATCTACTTGTGACACCTTGACTTTTGCAGCTTGATCCATGCATCTGTTGTTGTGATGCTCTTCAGCAGCTTGACTCTTGGGTACATGTGCATCTACATGATGTACTTTTACAGCCAACTTCTCTACCTGTGCTGCGATGTCTTGCCACAATTCAGCAGCCCTGATGGATTTACCTCTGTGCTGCCAATTGGTCTTCTTCCATTGTCCCAGCCACCCCCACAGAGCATTTGCCACCATCCATGAGTCAGTGTAGAGGTACTTGATCCGCCTGGTCCCTCGGTATCTTGTGTGACTTGCTGTGTAGGACTGCATACAGCAGCTTTCCATTTTCAGTGTATCCTTATCTCTTGAACAGGGGAGTACTTGCTCCCAATAGCAGTCTGGTCTGTACTAGCAGGGCACAGGACATTTCCTCTCTAGTTTGCTCAAGTCTTTCAACTCTCTCAGTAGTCTTGGACAGTCTCAACAGCTGAGGCAAAGGTTGACAGGGAGGAAGAAAGATAATCTTCATATTACCAAAGTCAGGTAGTCATCTGAAGCACTGTTTATTTTCTTTTTTTCAATGCCAATGAGTTGGTCTACAATAATGGCGCACTCCATACAAATTTAGGCCACATGGATTGTGTACATTGGACCTCATCCGGACCCACAGGATGTTGGGGTGCTTGGTTTCCTGCATTGGTTTAGCAAGCCGCAAACCTTCCCGGAGAGCACTGTAGGGAGAGCGGCTGTTCCGCTTCCCATAGTCCTTCTGGACGGCCCCACGCCCCTGCTCCGGCTAGCTGGGCTCCGCAACACGGTGACGATAAAGGAGGCGAGAAGGGTCCCTGCATGGGGACCTCAGAGGAACTTCTATTCACATGATAACAACCCTGCTTCCAAAGGCAGAGAGACCACAATGGTCAGGGAGCCTGGGATTTTATAGGGGGACGAGGGGGGCGGAGAGAACACATGGACTATTGGTCTCAGGGCACAGGGGCGGTACATGGGTGGAGTTGGGGTACTGGAACCAGTAGGGAGAACACGAGGGTGTGGCCAGGACTAGGGGCAGGGAAGTGAGGACAATGTGGGAAAGGCAGGCAATTTAATAAGAAAAGGAGTCGGAAAATACAGCACTGCACCAGGGGACTGCTCATTATTCAAATCCCTATAGACTGTGTCCAGCACAGTTAATTCTCACAGTTACCTTTTTCCATGGTGTTCCACCTGCTGAGGTGCACTATTAGATCATCCTTGAGAGTACCTTTCCTTCATGCCTCACAGGAGTCGCCTCCNTCCAGCACACATAAGTTCTCCTTGCTGGAGTTGCCACAGCATTCTCCTTGCAAATATTCTGTCATTTTAACAGAGTTTCTGTAGTTGGTCAGGGATGAATTTCCAAACCATTGGAGCAGAGAATTTCCCCAAAAACTGACCATTTTCTCCCACATTCCATGTCAGTCATGACTACCCACCCTTGGGGCTGATCTCTGAACAACCTCCCTAGAAATCTCTTTTGTAACTCTAAACATGGTGTGGACCACGAGGAGGCCAGACTGAGGAGGCCTGGCAGACCTAACAACATGAACATGCTTTCCTTAATATCCAAAGGGAATTCAAAATCCTCAAAAGCTGTTGCAACAGGCCTGAAGGAAGAAAAGGTGGTGAAAAGATGGGGGAAACCATCCTCCCCTGTTCTCCCCACAGGCTGGGTACAATTATTAATGAATTTCCCAATGTAGCACCCCAGGCCAGGGCAGGAGAGCAACACTGAATACACATCTGAAAGTATCCTCACTGTCCTCCATGTTATCACGCCATAAACTGATGTCACACAGTACAGCAACAGATCAATTCTGATCCCTCTCACTGCTCTGAAAGAGATCCCCACAGGGCACGCATACAGGAATACATACAGGGTTACGTACCACACCCACAGGAACAGACCACGCAGCAGTGGCTCCCTACCTAATAGAGCAAATGCTTCGATCAGATTTGTTTCCAACTCGCTCTGATCAGGTGTTGTAATCCAGACCCTTTGTGCCTCACAGTGGGCATCAATTAAAGGCTGTCATCATGTAGGAGTGGCACTCCCTAACTGACAGCTCCCCCTCTGCCCACACTTTTTCCCCTTCTGGTGGAAGATACAAAAGGCAGAGATCACAACTTGAAATAAAAACAATTTACTGGAGGCAGCAATGAGATAGGAAAACTAACAGTAACAGCAACAATATTAATAACAAAAATTATACAAAAAGAGGATGATTTACATGCAGAAATTGCTCACTGACCAGACCAGCATGGAAGGACCCCAAGATAATGAACAAAATGGTGGATGGACCCTCTACACCACCTATTCCTTCCCAACCAAAGGCCACACTGACTCCTCCTCAGAAGCAAGCGTCCCTCACTTTTACACCCCACAGCAGTGGTATAGAACGACAACTTAGACACACCTACGGGGCTCCAGGCTCTGCCCCCTCATGGCTAACATGAAAAATTTTTAAAAATTAACCCGGTCCTGGCCAAAAACCAGGACACTCTACAAAAAAATAGTGTGAAATATTTCCCTTCCATAGTAGACTGAGACCATGCTCATACGGTTTAGGGAAGTACTTCCACCTGATGTTTTGGTCAATGACTGTCCTAGGTTACAATGTAAGATGTGCCCAAAGGTATGTATTCTATCACCATCTTCACAAGCCGTTAAAGCAGGTGGGGCAATGTTCATTGTCTCCTACCATGACTCATCCTTGATAACTCCCTCCGAGAGCTATCTCTGTTCAATGGGCAATCAAGGACTCTGCCACATGACTCATAGGTAACTCTCTCTGGACTATCTCCTGTTAATGGGCCCATCAATGCCTTACCTCATGACTCACCATCCCATTGGGAGATGCTCCGCCCAGGAGGAGGAACAGAGCATTCCCATCTGTATATAATCAGGAGTATGGAACACCACAGGCAGCCCTTACCTACGGGACTCTCCGAGGACAAGAGCTACATAGCCACCACTGGACTTTCCAAGGAAGAGCAGACTCTTCTACAGGATCACTGCTTCGACAGAACCACATCCACCACTTCAGGAGGACTGCAGCCACCACTTTATTGGACTGCTACCGCCACCCTGACTGACAGGGTGTCAGGTTGTAATCTGACCCTGTCAGTGGTTTTCTTTTGTGCTATTGCATTTATTTTATTTTATTTTCCTATTAATTGTATTTCTGACTTGGAGTCTCACTGGTTTGCTTTCAAACCAGGACAATGACCATATTCAGTTCCCTATTCATTCATTCATTCAATTCCCTATTCACAGCTATTTGAATCATATTTTCTAAAAGATATAAACCCCTATGTCCCTTGGCTTTCATAAGGTACTACCCCAGAACCAATGAACAGAAAAGAGTACATCTGTCCATTGTATAGCATACATTTGGTTTGTTTCTAGATCTCTTCTGTTTCACCCAAACACACACCAAGTATAGCTGGTTTCAAGTTGCTATCCAATTTTCAATTAAACAAATTTGTTATACAAAATAGGAAGAACAGGCCAAATACTTACTATGCCTATTTCACAGTCAAATAATGCTGCAAAACAAATGCCTTGAAATCCAAGCTTACATTTTAAAGGAGACTGTCTAAATATTTTTATAAAATATGGTTTTCTCTTTTATAATAGAATAAAGATTTGAATACCAACAATGGAAATTTATTTCTTCACCAAATTTCTGTCTTCCTTCTATGCATATACACGGCATGTTTCTGTATGGTTCCTCAGGAGTAATAGACTGCTGGCAGATATTCAATTTTTTTAGAAAACACCATTTACTTGGGGAAGAAAAGAAGATGTAAATACTGTAGTTTTGACTATGCTTGTTTTTGTAAAAAGAGAAACACCTATGGCAACTCACAATACATTATCTTCAGAAGCTCCTTTCCATTCTGTAATAGCCAATACTCCTCAAAAAGGACTACAGCACTAATTCCAGGCACTCCTAGATGCCTTGTAAGGTACCCGCTAAATTTCCATGAATCCCAGCAGAATAAGGCAGGAAAAGGACATCCCAGAGAGTACTCTTGACCAGTATTTTGTCATTCATCATCAGAGCTCTCCCTGAAAATTGCTGCAATAATTTTTCCATCAAAACATAAGTATTTTCTCTTGAATTTCAAGAAGAAATTAAATCTGTTTGTAACAACATTGCATGGATTTAATGTCTGGCAGATTGAGAAAAAAGTAGCCTAGAGGAAAGACCAAAGACCTCAAGCCACACTATGCAAGTTTTGGACCTACTCATATCTCTGAGACTGCGAGGCTTGAGGCTCTTAACTACAGAACACATTGGTGTCATTGCAGCAAAACAACTAAAGAACTTGAACTGTATATGACCAGCTCATTGAAACCAAACCTAACTTGCTCATTTCAAGTCAAATATAGGAATGAGCTGGTGCTAAAATGCTAATCAGATCAACCTCTCTGATGAAACTCATTCTTTCAGTATGCATCATTGGAACAGATTTATCTCACATAGCTAAATAAAGAGCTTCTTCGAAGCTCTCCACAATACACATGGAAAAATACTGGAAATCTTCTGCAGCTCTCTAAACTGCTGCAATCAGTTTGCTCAGATGACATTAATTTTTGAGGCACTTCATTCCTTTATACTGAAAACACATTGGAAACCATATAGGGCTGCAGCTTTAATCTAGCATCCTTCATTACTGTATTTGTTATTTAACTTGAATCTGTCAATAAGCTTATGATCTTACACCAGATTTATTACCTGACTCACGAAACTCAGTGGAGTTGGAGTAGATCAAAACAGGTTTGATCTGGCAGAAAAATATCAGGCTTTCAATCTGCGGAGACAACCTTTTAGATCATGAACTCCATTATCTCTGAAGTGAACAGGAAAGGCTTTTATTTTTCTGTCTTCTCTTCATGGCATGCAGGTTAAGTTGGTGATCAAGAACACTGAAAAGTTAATACAGGAATGGTTTTTTTCAGATACAATTTTATGAAAATCTACTCTTCCAGGGTGGGGTTTGTTTGGATAGGGTAGCTGGGGGTGCTTTTCTGGTTTTTTGATTGGTCAAGAGAAATACTTGCTTACACTTGCTAATTTTTTTCATTCTAAAGGAAATACAAGTATATGTTTTGCCTGGACTGGTAAATCTTTGTGTCTGTCAGTTTTGCAAGGCACTTGAATATCTTTCTCTCTCTCTCTCTCTCTCTCACACACACACACAATTACAGTATCACATGTAACTGGGAACAAAGACTACAGGGAACAGAGTTTAATGGACTGTGCTTACTGTTCTGGAACAGATTGAGTCTCTTTATAGCCTATGAGAAGATGATGTGAACTGAATTCAAACAAAGAACTGATAATGGATTTTACTGAAAGCTACACAGTTAAAAAGGACACTCTCATAATTCATAGCCATAGAAGGTACCTCAAATAAAAAAGGGATTTTAAAAACTAAGAGGTGGATTACATGTAAAACAATAGATTTAAACATTTTATCTCTATATAGTAGTTTACTTTCAAGAAAGGAAAATTAATAATTATATTTACTTTTATTTTAAATGTTTTCATTACTAAATAGTGTTATGATTTGTCTATCTTGCACTAATACAGTAACTGGCCCTTCTTGTTGTTCAGGCAGTTCTGTTCATGTTACTAACATAAGCCTCTGTTATTACCAAGTCAAATCAACTGTACTTCAACAAATGCTTTAAAAATAAAGCATATTTCATGTCAGCCATTCTGTTTCCCTATACTTCTTACTCCAAATCATCTACCCAGACATTTTCTTCTTCTCCCAAGGTGAGGGAAGAGGTGATTTTTCAGCTATTTGTAATGATTCTTCTTGACTTGTTCACAGCATGGGGGAGGGAAGCACCTCATCCCTGCATAAAAACCTCCCTTTGTGTCATTTCTGATGTGCTATCCTAGGTGTCTGTTTTCTTTAATCTGGTATCTCTCCAAGCAGTGGAGGCTGCCTGTTTCTGAGTAAACAGCTTATGAATTTTAGAGAGTAGATGAGAAAATCAATTTAAAATATATTAACTATAGTGTTATCTGCTTCAAATTCTACCTTTTACACAAGAAGGAAAATTCTGTTTGTAAATCAGAATAGGCCATATTAAAATCCTTACTGAATGAGATTGAAAGATTAAAACAGTGCATAGAACTTGCTGTGTTGTTATTAGTAAAACTGATTAGTTAACTAATAAAAATCACCAAACATCTCACTTTCTGATTTCTGAGACACATTTTCAAATGCCATTTCAATAATGTCTGTCTTAAGAACTGACCCAGTATTAAAGCTGGGCCCCAAATCTAGCCCAAATAGATGAATCTTCATGGTCTTTTTTCACTGTATTAAAGAGGATTAGTTCTGCATATGAACAATCATTTCCGTACCTCTAATTACATTGTACAAATATTTTTAAATTGCAATACTGTCAAGTTTGTAATAAGCAAGCTCAAGCTGAAGTTTTTCTAATAGGTAATTTTCTTCTAACTTTGAATCCTCCCACCAGACACCCACATTGTCCTCGTCTTTTTGTACTGCCTGTGCTACAGACATCTCCACTAGAAAAGACTCAAACAATTACCTAATGGTGCAGAACTAGCATGACAGTGCTTGCTGCTATGCACCCCATTTCAATGAGAATGTGTTTTGTATGACTCAGAATGAATCAGACTGAGGAAAGAGAACTGCAGTCCCCGAAATAATAAACAGCAGCATACAATTTGGAAGAAAGATCTTATGCTGCTTAATCATCACTGCCCCACAATTAATTGCCTTGTACATTATATATTGCATGCCTAAATAGGACACACTTGAGGATGTATGACTATGTTTACAATGAGTTGCACAAATATTAATCAAGGCCCTTTGTTGAAAATGTCAAGCCCTAATCAATCACAAACAGGTACTGATATAATTCTAGATACCTTAGCAAAAGACAACAAGACATTAAGAAGTCCATTGCCATACCTGTGCTTCTGTCCCTACAAGCCAGACCCATGCCGTGAAAGCACCTGTGAAAGGGGTGCAAATCACTTAGGAGGCCGAAAACCCCTTCTTCCAACTATCCAACACATCAACATGATGAGTTGTGGACTCAAGATTCTCCAAAGTGGAGAATGTTTATTCATACAGCCCTTTCACACAGTCAGACTCAAAGCCAACAGAATGCTGAATGTTTTTAGAGGTCCAACAGCTGTCTACCCGAGTCCTCCAAACGAACAGGGAGACTGCTACTTATTTAACACAGCCCAGCTGCCAGGTCTTCACAGCAAAGCCACACACATGTTATGAGACACCTAACAACTCCCATCCTTAGCCATGTGTGTGTAGTTGGGGCACCGCCCTTGGGGAGAGACGGCTCTGGCAGACCCCTACCTCTGCAGTGACCTCACAGGAATCTTCTCTGCGGAAGTACACAACTTACAGACAGTGTTGCACCAGAACTTGGCTCTAACCAGTAATCAGAGCTGTGTAACTTTCAACATGCTCCCCAAACTGGGTCAGATTCATTTTCTAGAATGGTGATGTCAAATTCCGTGTAAGATATACACTCCGAAGGTATGTCTTAGCCTAGCCAAAGCTTCTACTGGGTCCTCCAGCTGATGAGTGCTGCTCTCTCACTCTTCATCACATATTGGTCAGAACCCCACTACCACCTCTTCAGCACAGATCTGTGACAGCTGCTTTTAATACAGAATATCATATTCTCTTTCTTCATAAAAACAAAAAGAAACAAACTCTTTATTAGAATACTATCAACATGGAGCACTTTCAGTACAAAAGAAAATTAAAAGCTTTCTTAAAGAATATAAACAACAATAAAATTACTGCATTTCCATATCATGTTTCTTTTTTTCATTCCCTAATCCTTCATTACTTACTTTCTGGTTTGGTTTGCCTAGAATTTTTCTTCATATATTGATACTTCTAAGATCAATGGCTATTTAGTCTGCTTCCTCCTACATTTATGTAGAAGACTTCTTTTATTCCATTATTTGCATAATGTCTCTTATTTTCATGTATTTTTAGACAAAGGGTTTTTGTAGATCAAATTTTAACAATCCACTGTGAAGAGCAATTATCCTCAGTAAAGTCACCAAGTCCAGTTCCTTCACTTTTAGGAAGAAGTCCAATATTTAAAATCACTGCACAGAATCAAAAATCCTTGAGATGTCCTATACTGCACCATCTCATGGTCAGCTGCGTTTGTTTAAAAGACCTTAAAGTACTGCAGTACTCCCTAACTTTTCAAAAGAGGATTGCATTTCCTGAGGCAGTGTCTCACTGAGGGGTGTCACAGCTGCATAGCTTTCTTGAAAACATTTATTTGTGTTTTCAGTTCATTACCTTTGACCATGAAAAACATGACTATTTCTTAAAACCCTAGGGCTGTAATCTCAGGAAGGGCATCCCCAAGGGATTTCAGCTTTCTCCACAGGACAAAAGGAAGCCAGGAGCATGTTTCTTTGCCAGTTTTACTCCAACATTTATTTAATCTTAACAATTTATATGTCAGCACTTTTTTACTTTCAAAGGTGGAAATACTGAATATACAGGATAAATTATCTCAGCAGTCAGCAACTATGACTGCTTCTCATTTATACTCTCTTCAGCAACTTTCTCTTCCATCACAGAGGACTGCCTACTGGTTTTGGTTTCTTATGTAGCTACTATTCTGTACTTCCTTACAAGATAAGAGAAAAGACCTCTAGGACCGTCCCAGATAGATCGATAATGGCTCAGAGGCCCCACTCAGAGGCTGTCCAAGACACTCTCTCCCTATGGAAAACAAAACAAAGAGGATATTGGAAGGAACTGTATAGTATCCAGGTATCTTAACTTCATTTGCTCTTTTTCTCGTCCTTCACCTTTCTGTCAGGCAATCTCTGGAATATCCAAGTACCCGCTTTAGAGAGTGGTTTGGGGAGTGCAGAGATGTTTTGGCCTTTTCTTCTGCAGACCTCGACTGAGAGCACCCTGCAGCCTGTGTCGCATTAGCCTGCTTTCAGGGAGGCTCTCAGACACTCACTTAGGGAGAGAATTAACAGCAGGGAGGAAATGCAGACCTTGACTGGCAGTGCACTAATCCACTGGACTGTCTGAACACACAGATCCCCTTGGGCATTCAAAACTAGTATTTGTAGTCTGGTTTCTGCATCTCCTTTGAGCATGGCCTTGAGGACAATGCTGAAATTGTTCCGAGAAAAGAGGCTAGACACACACAGAGGAAAAGGGATCTTTAGTGTAATGCTTTTTCATTTAAAATGAGCCAATAAATTTAAATCTCAGTAATCCCAATTATAAGATACTGAAGTGACCAAAAGCACAAATAAACCCTAGACTTTTTTGATCCATATACCCTGTCAAATCAACACTTCTGTGTGTCCAGGCCTTGAATTCCACAATAACTAATACCAGAAGGAAAAGTTTTTTATTTATTCTGTGCCAAAAAAAAGATAGGTTTTGTGACTGAAGGGGACTATTATCATCAGATTTATTGCTTAAGGCAGTTCACTGAATGTCCCCAGTGAATTTCCCCAGTTGAGTTGAGCACAGAACTTCTGTTTGAATCTTAGAAAGTAACTGGGGAAAAAGGAAATATTATCTACCATGCAGATAGCCATAAAAAAAGAGCTGGAGAGATGCAAAACTTAAAAACGTCTTTCTGGGTTGAAATTTCTTATGAAATACTGTAGTGGGTTTTTGTGGACAGGTTTTGGTAGTAGCAGGGAATACAGGGGTGGCTCCTGTGAGAAGCTGCCAGAAGCCTCCCCCATGTCCAACAGAGCCAGTACCAGCTGGCTCCAGAACAGAGCCAAGGCTAGGCCAATCAGAGGCAATAACCTGTGATAACATAATTAAAAAGGAAAAAAAGTTATTGTGCAGATGTAATTACAGCCAAAGAAGAATGGACTGAGAATATGTGAGAGAAACAGCTCTGTACACACCAAGGTCAGTGGGGAAGCAGGAGCAGGAGGTGCTCCAGGCACCAAAGCAGAGATTCCCCTGCAGCCCATGGTGCAGACCATGGTGAGACAGCTGTGCCCCTGCAGCCCATGGAGATCCACGGTGGAGCAGAGATCCACCTGCAGCCCCTGGAGGAGTCCCACATCAGAGCAAGGGGATGCCTGAAAGGAGGCTGTGAATCTGTGGGAGGCCTGTGCTGGAGCAGGGTCCTGGCAGGGACCTGTGAGCTCATGAAGAGAGGAGCCCACGCTGGAGCAGGTTTCCTGGTAGGACTTGTGACCCTGAGGGGGACCCACACTGGAGCAGGCTGTGCCTGAAGGACTGCACCTAGTGGAAAGGGACCCATGCTGGAGCAGTTAATGGAGAACTGCTGCCTGTGGGATGGACTCACACTGGAGCAGGGGAAGGACTCCTCTCCCTGAGCAGAGGCAGGAACAACTTGTGATGAACTGACCCTAACCCCTGTTTCCTGTCTCCCTGTGCCACTGGAAGGAATGAGGTAGAGCTAGGAAGGAGGGAGGCATGGGGGAAGGTGTTTATAAGATTTGTTTTACTTCTTATTATCCTGATCTGACTTGGTTAGCAATAAATTCAGTTAATATCCCCAATTCAAGTCTGTTTTGCCCTTAACAGTATTCAGTGAGTGATCTGTCCTGGTCCTTATTTTAACCCATGAAACTTTGTGATATTTTCTATCCCCTGTCCAGCTGAGTAGGGAGTGATTGAGAAGCTCCGGTGAGTGCCTGGAATCCAGCCATGGTCAACACACCACAAATATGAGGAGCATTCCCAGGCTCTGGGGTACAGATATTTCAGATTTCTGCAAAAATATTGTCATCCACATCTTAACTCCATGTGTCATTATATCAGACTACAACTGCTTGTTCATTTTAAAGATTTTGTTTATTTAACAGATTAGCTACAGTTTATATTGGGAGAAACACTGTGCCATTATCTACACACAATAATGGAGAAAAGATTTATTTGTACTTTAGTAAGTAGACCAACATTAAGAGTGTTGAAATATGAAGAACTACACTCAGAAAAAAACATTAACCATGGACTAAAGATACCGTCCATCAGTAGGGTCAATTCAAAAGCAAAACTGCTGTGAAGTTAATGACTAAAGAATGGGTTTGAAAATGCACATCCTTAAAATGATGAAAAAATATAATTCAGAAAGCCACAGTTCACAAAAAATTTTTACCATCATCTTTATAAGCCTGTGAGAGACTGGTCTGTTAATAGTTAATGACTCAAACAACCAACGCTTAACCTCTCAGGTGCAGAGGGCTGCACACCCATCATAAGAGGTTCACAGAGAAAACTCCCCTCTGGAGAAGCACCTCACATGCAGCCTGAAGGCATTCACCCCTGCTGATGGGCCACAATTGATTCAATTCCCTGATGTCAGAGGCAGCTGTAATGTCTTTGGAGGTGCTCTAAACCATCAAAGACTTCCAAAGTGTCCTGTGATCCAAATTATTACATCATCCAATGTAAAATTCCCTGAGTTAGGGAAATTACCTGGGTGTTCCCACCTGAACATGAGCAAATACAAACTCAGTGGATTCTTTGTTTCATGGGGTTCCCCACCCTTGACAAATCAAGACAATGACCATCACTTCGACAAGACTGGGACCCTCACCATGGAGAAGACCAAAAGAAGAGGGCCAACAGACCTCATGAAGGGATGATATTTTTTTCTACTGAATCTGCCTATCACTCTTTCTCTTCCCACCCTCCTACCCCACCTTTTCTTGTTTCTTCCTATCTCTCCCTCACATTTACTGTTACATAAAAATCCATACTGACTTTGGCATATGGTCTCATTTGCACCTTAATTCAGGCAGAGACATTTTCCTAATAAATTTAACAACTGGATCTTTAAAAAGCCTTTAGGAGAAAATCTTATTTCACTGTTTGGACCAAAACTTCACAGTCTGTAAAACTGCCTTTCATGCAAAAGTTCAGTCTAGGGCTATGAGCCCAGTGTTTCACTTAAGATTAAATTAAGGGATACTTACAGTAGTATATACATTAATTGTTGTAAATTACAAATTTCAACCACTAAGGGGATGATTTGATAAATTTTTCATGCTGGAGAAACATCAAATACAATGTGCCGGTGCTCATTGAGATCCTGAAGACAAGAACCTTTCAGCATCTATTTGAGTCTTAAAGTGGAGGTTTCCTTGGAAGGTGAAATGCTGTTTCCTTAAGGAAAAATATGGGCCTGGAGGAAATTTTCCAGATACAGAAAATCTGTGAGAAACCAGATATATTTTAATATATCTAAAAAATTCCATCTACAAATATCAAGTGATTGTAAGAAAAAAATCCTTTTCCTAAAAACAAAATGTTCCTGTTTTTCATCAAGATGCAGTAATGAACTATCCTAAATATGCTATCAATCAAGGATAAAACGTTCCTTCACGGTGATGAAAAATTGCCAATCCCAGAAAATGATAGATTGACTTATCATTGTAATGGTAATTATTAAATAAAGGCACTGTAACAGGAAACCATGTAACTTCCATTTCCTAATTTCACTATATGCTAAAATATGCTTAAAACACCCAGGATTGTGCTTCCAGGTCTGTGTCCAAGACAATGTTACATTGTCCCTTGCTCACAGCAGAAATGTTGATTGAGACTAAAAGCATCACAGCACTTGGTGTGTATTTATATCTGCTCTTAAGCTTTCTCTTAAATCTACTGAGTAAAAAAATCTTCAAACTTTGATCAGATCTGGAAATACTTTCATCAAGTTAGGAATAGGCTACTGAGTTTAACAATATCACAGATTTGAAAAACCTCTAACTCAATTTCCATCTTCCCCATACAACCTCCGAAATTTTAGATATTCTAGTTTCTCATCTAAGATATACCAACTGCTAGGTCAGAAGGTATCCATTTAGCTGTGCTTTTCTGAATAGTGGAAAGTCCTTTCAACTTGTCATGTTTGCAAGCGATTTCATTCATCAGTTTGAGAGGAAAACATGCAGCTTGTAGGGATGTTCGTCTGCTTTTATAGTCCTAAACAGCAACACAGAAAATAGGAATATACTTCTCTCTGCTTCATTGTGGACACAGACCACAGTTCACTTTTATTGAAGCTGGAGCTTTTTGGTCTCCGGAGGTGAGCATGTGCAAAACTGAGTGCTGAAGAAGAATCTGGTCCTGTCATGGTCCCAGGGGCCACAGAAGCCAGTGCTATGCAAATACCTGCAAGTTATACATTGAAAGAACATTTAGGAGTTACACGGGTTCAGCTCCAGAGTTCCATGCATCCTTTGCCTTCTATGAGTTTCCCTTGTAAAGAACATTTAATTTGTAATCTGTGTTTAAGCTTTATAGACAGAAAGTACTACCATTATTGTTCATTCTCACGTATACATATAGTGGCTATAAAACTGTACTTTTTAAAGTCAGCATCAGGCCTCAGCATTTGTGATATTAAATCAGGTTTTCCTGCCAAGAATCAGCCCTCATCTCAATATCTATTTAATGTTAAAGAAGACAAAAAGGATTCAAAATTTGCATACTGAAATATTTTTCCTTCTGATTTCCAGTACATGGTCATGCCATATATGACCAAGGGAAATTGTTTGAAGATTATGTCTTAAGAACAACCAGAAATATCCCTGAACACTAGAATATACTTGTATGGGCAAATTCCTGAAATACTCCCTAAAAGATCTTTGTCCTGTACCTCTTCCAAATAGGTCCATGAACATCATTTGGTAGACAGAGTGTTTCAGGAACTACTCTTAAAAGTACTCAACCATCTTTTGGAGGATAAGAGAGTTTGCTAAAGTATGTGCACAGTATTACCTGCCAGTTAGTCCCACTGCCTGGGAGAGGTTTTAATCTATTAGTCCAGAAATTGT
Source organism: Dicrurus megarhynchus (assembly GCA_013399195.1). Classification (NCBI taxonomy): domain Eukaryota; kingdom Metazoa; phylum Chordata; class Aves; order Passeriformes; family Dicruridae; genus Dicrurus; species Dicrurus megarhynchus. Next base: position 430,031 of record VXAD01005763.1, read on the forward strand.
CTTAACTTAGGTACCTAAGGGATTCTTATAATGAAGGTAGAGGTAGAACCTGACATTGTTCATTTGATGGCCAACATTATTTGGGCAGCTGTTGAAAACTTTAATGATGACTAAGATCCAGTAAGTTCCTCTGTGGCTCATGAGGAATACAGAGTATTCTAAAATCCAACTTCAAGGGAAAAAAAGAAGTTCCCTGCAGTGTCCAAGAAGGGAAGACACATAGGATTAGGCATGAATGTTATGATAATATTCAATAAGCATTCAAATGTAGTGGTAAGAGAGTTCACTATAGCATAAACCCAGTATCAGTGAATGTAACAAATGTTATAAAAGCACTGGCAGCAAAAAACTTAATTGCAAAGTCTCTATTTACACCAGACTCTAAGACTATCTAGAGTGTCTACACTACGTGAGTGAAGGAAAGGGATGGCTTGCAGCTAGTAAACATTTCCAAATATTCAATGACACTAGCTGACATGAGAGTTCACATGTTCTGTTCAGCTCCACGTATAGTGAACACTTGCAGGTCCTACTGCTGTTGAAAGAATCTGAGTACTCAGCAGGAAAACCAACATGACGTCCTACCCTCAGTGGAGAGCCTTTCTATCAAATTCTTTCTTGTTTATCTTGCAGTCAGCACATACAAATGGAAACATGAAAAACTAGTAGCCAATTTGAAAACTGACATTGCAACTCTCTACATTTCAATTTCTTATAGTCTGAAAGCCCAGCAACAATACTGATGAATTATATTTAGTTACTTCATTTTTAAATAATATTTGAATATCAAATGATCATTAAGACCTCTCAGTTGTAGGAATACAAAGCTTACTCAAAACTTCCTCTTGATCAGGCCTGTATTTGTTCCACTGAATCTTTCCTTGCGGGCACAATCTTTTTTTTTTTCATTCACTTCTCTCCTTTTTCCAAATGTGGTACAAATTTGATGGAAGAATTTGTTTTGAAATTTTACATACCTTCACAAGAAAAGACACCTTTCTTTAAATATATCCCAAAAGTACCTAGAGAAATACTATACCACAAATCTTAACAAAAACCTAAGTGTGTTGGTATGCAAGATTATGTGAAATGAACTGGTAAACAAACAAATAATTACACAAGAAAATAAAAGATAAAACCTCTAAACATTATTCCTCTCAGTACCACACTTTCAGGAGCTTACACATATGCTATTTTGGGAAGGGAGACAACACAAAGCAAACTACACAAACACTCAGAATATGTGTATTTGTGTGTACATTCTGAAATCCAAAGGAGGCTTTGCAGTCCTATCAAGTTATGCAGACGGGAGGAGCATGACACGCTGTAAAAGTGCAAAGTCTGCAACACAACATAACCGAAATACCCATGACCAAATCTGAAGAGTTCCTAATAATAAACGTTGTATAACGGAAAGATAAACACGATCAGATAAAAGGATAAATACAGCTGTCACCGCATATGAATGCTAAAATTCATGTAAGTTCAAGAAAAAAAAATTATAATTAGCCTAACAAGTATAACCATCACATTAGTAAAGTCTACTGGGAGAAATCGTATCAGAATATTCTGGACATGGTCTGGCACTACAGAAGCCTTTCCTAAATATGAAATTAACTTCTGTAAGCACAGATCTGTTAAGGTAAGACACCACCAGATATTAGTGAAAACAGAAAAATTTAGCTTTTGGAAGATGTATTATAGCAATAAATCAGGTACTCAATCAAACAACTTATAGCCCTGGATATATAATAAGACTTTAGAAATACAGGATAGGTTAAAAAAGAACAGAACAGTTAATGCCTCTCAAAGACACTAATTAAGAATCCGTACACCTTGTAGGTTTCCCAGCCATGAGCACTGTCAGTCATTTGCTTGGCTTCCCTAAGCTGTCCTTTAAAATTTACCATTTCTCATTCTGTTTAGCTGCTGGTCTCATTGAATGGTGTTCATGATCTGAATGTAGAAGGAGTAAATAAAATGACAACAGATGAAAAAGCATGTTGGATCTGATTACTTGTTAGGAGTAGCAATTATCTAACAAATAGGGATACTTTGCTGCACATACTAGTATGTCTTCTAGCAAGGTTTCAAAGCGCTTTGCAAACATATTACAAGATCAAGGAACAACCAGAACTTCTTAATTATTTTCTCAGTCAGAAACATTAGATCCTTCCCTTTTTCAATTATTAGCAAGGATAGGCAAGAGTATAATGATTTTCTGTACATAAAAAAACTATGCCTGTCTAAACAGACATAGTTATGATGTAAACTGTAGAGTCTCTATCACTGAGGGCCTGACCAAAACCTCCATCTCTGATTAAATATATAATAACATACAAACACTTTAATACTTAAAACTGTCCCTTAGGTACCAAGAATAAAATGAGCTACAGAGTTGACAATGTGATGTCTCACCTGCATTCAGTATACAGAAATTCAAAAAGGATTCTAACAGTATCTAGATGTCATATATTCTTGCCATGCAATGTCAGTGATTATAACACTTAACTGTTCTGCATTGATGCAATGCTACATCTGAAAAATCAGAAAAAAAAAAAAGAAGGAAATACTACTTTTTTTTATAACACTGAGTTTTCTTAAGGGTTGCCAAGGCCACCAGCTAGTTAGAATCTTTATGCAATTTACTTAATATGGCATTTCAATTGTTCCTTTTAAAAGTAAAAAGAAAAGAGTTCTTTTCAAGACATATCAGTATCTTTAAAGAACTAAAACTGAAATGATAAAACTGTAGCATGAAGCAACATGAAGAAGAAAAATAAGATGTGGTCTTGTAAACAGTGTCTTAATGACTACAAATTAATGTAAGGATTGCACAACCATGCTTCACAATTATAGATAAAACAATGTCATTTCCTCAAAGTATATTAAAAGTCAACACACATCACAGTCTCTGCTTCCTGTACACATAACATTACAGTTTTTTAATAAAGGTCTTCAGGAACAAAATCTATTTGCACGTAGTATCTTAAATGGGGAAGTTTAAATCTGAGTTAATTAAAATTATAAGATTATAAAAACTAAAGCCTATGAACTTGCTACAAATCTAGAAATGGTTAAAATACTGAAACATATCTTAACTATGTCATCTAACTAGAGAAAATTTGATTCTAGTTATTTCTCAAATACCTCTTTTATTTCCAGGGTTCTAATTGAGACTGTCTTCTTTGAAGAATCTGTTCGCCATAAAACTAGAATGCAGCACTTTGCATAATGTCTCACCGGAAATGTTCTTGGTGCATTAATAATTTCCATCAGCAATGCTTCTTCTACTTCCCTTTTCACTCAAGTCATAATGAAGGGACTAGGACTAGTCCTTCCTGAATTATGTTTCTTAATCCAGCTCCGAGTTTTAGAAGGATTCTCCTCTATTCCTCAAGAACTACTGTAAGTTAACTGATACATAACTGACTCTTACTTGATCTTTTCATTGTATCTATAGACAAAATTTTGAAAGTTTCAATGGTAAGCATTTCAGAGACTGGCAAGGTCTCAGCATATACCAAAACTTACTTATCACCTAAATATTAATTTTGCTATTATTCAACAGCTAAATAAAAGCCCCATCCTTTCCTTTCTGTGATGCTGTATTTCACAGCTGTGCTTATTGCAGTAAGAGTACACCCAGCTCAGAGATCTTCTGCTAAACATGATACATTATCAGAGGGAAAATCAGAATTGAAGCAATTTATTAACAGCATGTAATTAACCAGCAATCAGTGATCTCTATATTTAACATTCAGCAATACAAATAAACCACAGTATTAGATGCAAGCAAAATGCTAATAAACCATAATATTAGAGGCATATGAAATGCTTATAATATACACAAACTACCTCCTACAACAACCCACCCAAAATGTTCTAATGACAGACACATAAACATAATTACATATGCATATCTTTCTCACAGAACCTCTGAGTAGTTACAAGTGCACACATCTCATCTGGGCATGCTTGTTCCCCTCCTTACACATCTCCTGCTAGGGGTGTGGGTGGTCTAGTTTTCCATGGATCTGTTCAGCTCCTTACAACCTGCTGAATCACACACACTGGTGTGAAAGAACCCCATGACTTTACATATGCACATCACAAGTGTGGGAATGTGTTGTTGCAGCCTGAACTGACAGTTCACTGGCTGGATGCAGGCACTTCACAGCATCCAACAAGCAGGATGCTCCTTCCTTAGATGGAGGTTTTAATTCCAGAAGAGCAGTTTCTCAGTGTGTCAAATGTCATTCTGAGTACTGCTGTTTCCAGTCTAATATCTGTCCTCCTCACAAATTTCCATGCTGCTTTTGTATTTCTTTTCAGGCTGTCTCCTTCTTAGAAGAGCCAATACACATAACTATCATTCTGTTAAGCTAAAGAAACTATAGTGATCAATGTCCCAATGAAACATTCCATGAAAACACGAATATTGTGTCTTTGGACTTGAATGTGAAAAATAAACTTCTTTTCTCCATCCTTATCTTCCTCTTCCTGCACCACAGCACAGTAAGTGCACCCTTACCTCCACAAAGAATGGAATACTTCTCACTTAGCTTTAGATGCCACCTGCGTCCTCCACCAGGTTTAAGATTTCCACTTTAGGACGAAATAAATCACACATTTTGGCTTCGAGCTCAGATGTAAGTCTGAGCTGTATAACTAAATTTATGCAAGCAAAATCTCATCCCAAATGTTTATAATGTCTTTTAAATTAATGCCTGCTAAATTAGCATGAAGCACATACTATTTTTTTTCTGAATGAGAACTCATTCGGTTGCATTTGCATTGGCTTCTGCCTTTGTCCAGAGTGAGGGAGTTGTCATTTTTAAGGTTTCCTTGTCCTTTGCTGCATATTCTTCTCCATTTTTTCTTCCTGCTCCTAACTACAATTCATCAAAGTCAACTCATAACCCAAAAGGAGACCAGCACTAACACATACCAATACTCTATGGGTCAGACAAATTACTGGAAGTAATTCCAGTTTACCAGTTTCTGTATTTCAACACAGTAGCTCATCCATTTCAGGCATTCTTTAAAGGTCTGCTTCTTACAACAACCTTTCAGTCACGGATGACTATGCACACTTTTAAAAAAATCTCTTGGTATGTTATTTTTGCAGGTTGTCTACTGAAAAGACTTTTTCAGCCGAACTTTGAGTATTGTTTGATTATGTAATGGAAAAGAAAGCTGGGAGAACTGTAATACCTGCCTACAGACGGGTGGTATGTTTCCAAGTACTGCAAAAAGAAATTCCCACATAGACTTTAGTGAGTATGAGCTTAATTGTAAAGAAATTTAATACCTTTAAAGCCGTTCAAAATGATTGTCTTCATATTAATAGATATATGTAATCAAATATAAGCACTTCATCTTCATTTGAATACCATTTTCCTTAAATTAGTTCTGACTTTCTGCATCCAAACAGATACAAGACTGTAGGACAGGTAATGCCAACTACCTTTATGCTCCCACAATCAATAATTCTGCTAAAATGAAAACTACATTGAAAGGGTGTGTTTTCCCCTCAAGTCTCACATACACAGCCACAACACAAGCAAAGAGTTGTTTTCCTTTGTTTTCTTCCTCCAGGTAAAATTTTTTATTTCTGTGCTGCTCTTTTCCACAAGATCCATCTGTATTCACATCACATGCTGGAAAGTATAATGTGCAGTCCTGAAGGAGGGAAGCAGGAAAATGTGAATTACTGCAGCACTTACCACAGATTTGGCACTACTGGGTAGATATGCTCTCCTATAAATGGAAAAGAAACACACTGATAACAGTGTAGAATAGGAAGTCAGTGTTCTTGGTTTTGGCACAAATACACATTGCTCACTAAAGCAAGTGGGAGATAGGAAATTAAACAAAATCTAGCAAACCAAACCAAAAAGAGAAGCAAAATAGATGCTTTTGAGGAAGAAAACATCAGAGTTAAAAATGAGAAAACAGCAGAGGTAAAGATAATATGTCCCTTCACCACTTATTCTCCTATTTATAATCTTCACTGCTTTTTCTACAGGACTGACACACTCAAAAACTTTCAACCTTTTTAAGCATACTCCTGAAACTACAATAAGAAAAACTGTAATGCACACATAGGATAAAAAGGAACCACTCTATCTTAAATGCAATCTGATAGATTTCATGTATTTACCGGAAAAATATCTCAGTATAAATTACACACTTTTATTGTAATTCTAGTTTAACACTATAAATCTATTATTATTTAAAATTGGCCTTGTTTCTAAGATAAGGGTGATTCTAGCTCAGAGCAAAGGCTAGTGATTCATCAAGCCTAGTAACCATTCCCCAAAAGATCACCCAAAGTAAAAAGGGAACAATACAGCACTTAATGAGACTTCACCAAATGATCTAACCTCCAAAAATTTGTAGCATTTGGAACTCCTCAGCCAGGGATAATGTCTTTTTTTTTTATTCAATAGGTATATGTTCCTTCTCTAAATTATCCACTATTCTGAAGGCATATAAACTGTGTAGAGTGAATTTGTGGAGTTTCTTGAAAAAGATATTACAGATCCTAAAACAAGATGAAGAACCAAATCTTCTTACTTGCTTTGAAAAAGATATTACAGACGAAAAAGTTACTGCAGATGCTAAAACAAGATGAAGAACCAAACCTTCTTGCTTGCTTTGAATGAGGCTTCTGTTAGCTTCAGCTGATGTTCAACATCTTTTTTATTGGAAATTAGACTAAACAAGAAATCCTTAATGCACAACCTTCATACCATTTGGGGCTTTTTAGCCCTCTTTAACATTTCCATAGAACAATCTTTTCTCCAGGGTAAAGAACTCTGGTTTGCCTAACTACTATTTCCATTGTAACATCACGATTTACATCATCCTTTTTACCTTTCTTTGGTTTTTTTCCAGTTTGATTATAGTATTTTTAAGAGGAAGGGATAACAATCTTTAAGAACCAAACTCATGTTCTTATTGTAACCAAAAACCTAGTTCCCAAGTAAAGATGGGCAGCTCAAATCCAACATGGTATGGGCAGAGTTGGGGATGTTTTTATGTACATAACAATACATTTTAGAGAACACTGTGTTTAGTTACATATGCCACCTCAACCTTCAATCACTGTCTCAAGGTCTTCTTGTAAAGATAATCAGAGATGGTCTGTGAGTGCTAGGCATTGCTAGTCTCCTTGAAATAAGACAACTTTGTTGTGTGGTAGCTTATGAATTCCAAAAATTGGTACGTAAAACACAGTTTTTCTTTTGGGATTTCCAGAACAGTAGCCTCTGACTTTGCTGATTAATCAACTCATTCTAAAGTAGTCCCATATTTACATTTCACCCTGTCCCTGGTTCTGTTTGGCTTCACTCCAATGTCAAAGCTTTTGACATTCTGCCCAAAACGCTGTCACTTATCTACACACACACACCTTCATATCCCTTCCTCTCTTTCTTTCATTTAAGGCTGCAAAAATTTCCATAAGCACTTTCATTCCCTTAATTTCAGTTCACACTCAAGGATTTGGTTTTGTCTATATAATTTCTTTCATATGCACTCTATCTTCCTATTCTCTTTCATAACACTGTCTTCTATAAAAGTTTCATTCGTCAGTTTACTTGTTATCTGCATGTTAAATACTTCACAAACTTTTATTTAAAAACAGCTATGTTTTGCTTTTTACGTTTGTTTTACAAATCTTAAAGAATAAGACATTTAAGCCTTTATTAAAATCTCTTCCCTTATATTGTTTTTACTATGTTTTTATAATGTTATACAGTGAACAGAAATGGAACAGGTGCTACAAGATTTATCTCTCACCCAATGTAGTGGGAGTTGTGCCTTCTTACTCCAAAAAATTGATAGAATGACTCAGATCAATGTCCAAGCCAGGCTTGTAGAATTCAGATGCCAAATCAAAAAAAGTTGGGCCTTAATAATCAAATCCTTTGAGACTCTGTAGTTCCATTTGAAGTACAATTACATTCAAAAGATAGGAATCATCTGAGCAAATGCAAATGTCTAAAATGTAGATATCTGAACTAGTTTTCTAGAGTCTGTAGTCACAACAGAGCAATAAGCACTTTCGTGGTGTGCTTCATCTGACCTCTTAGAAATGTATGAGATCAACTGAACCCTGCAGGCACTTGTTTCTCTGCTAGGAGTACAAAAGACTAGAAGACTTTCCAGATGAGACTATCTCTGATGTCCCTTAAGCAACTATAAGGGGAATCCACAATGAAAAGCCCAGATGATGTCTGCAATAAAAACACCTTAAGTTGGCAGTATGAATACCACACGAAACATTTCAGCCTGAATGTCACAGACATCTGAACACTTGTTTGAAAAGCCTTTTGATAGCAACCAAAGTTTTTATTACAATCTAAATTGAAGGTGCTAGTCCTTCAAATACTATGATTCTTTATTAGCAAAGAGATTTTTTTAGTAATTAGGTTCCAGAAAATTTGAAAGAAAAAAATGTTGTAGTACGTAGCATTTTGCATCTTAAAATGAATGCAAACAGTACTCTCTAAAACTTAAAAAGTACCTTTTACACCATTTAGACCATCTAATTGAATTATTTTCTTCCTCATAGTTAATGGCATTTAACCAGTCTTTGTCAACATTAATATAATAAGACATAAATATAACAATACTTAATTCGATTAAAAAGAAAAAAAAGGAAGGGGCAGCTGTACTGACTGAATTCTGCAGAATGCTGCATACTATGAGCGTTTGTGTCTTTAAATCCGGATCACGAGCAGAGCAGCATGGTATGTTGCCACCTGGTGTAGAGGTGATGTAAAAATCCTTGCTGACTCCTGGGTGAGCGAGGGCTGCGTCACTGCAGAGGCACATCTCTGCGTGGCCCATCCCGGCAATGCCGTCAGCCACCTTGCCTGCTGACTCACGTCTCGGGAAGAAGTCTGCTCAGAGGAGAGTGTCCTTCAGCCCGCGATGAAGCGGAGCAGGCAAGCACAGGGACTGCGGTCCTTGCCGGAGAACGGGGAGAGGGCAAGTGATCGCTGCAGGCAAAGGAGCTGAAAGCATTCGAATCAGAATGCAAATATACGTGTTTACAGCTGTCAGCAGCCAACATGATCCTGCCATCAGATGCTGAAGAGATGCTAAAACATTTTGACTGCTATACAATCTCTCAAGTAAATGGGATGGTCTTGGAGACAGGTTGAATGTCTGCTGCACATTAACCATTTCAAACTTTTCCTGGACTTCATTTGCCAAAAGGGTCTGTGTTTTATAATAGAAACATCATCCAAATAACCTGCCTGGTATTCCTTTGTGCAAAGAACCTCTTAAAAGTGGTAAAAGCAAGAACAGTGTGCAGATTTCTTAAAGATAGCAATAAACATCACAACTGTTATATATAAAGATTGCGTTTTCCTTAGGAAAAGATCGTTAATACAATCCAGCTTGGAAAACCTATTACTTATTTTCAACAAGAACAGTTTATTTGCTGCCAACTCCTACAAGAAATACAGTTTTACCTTTCTGTAAAACCCTGTATGCTGCTGCAAGGAACAATTACAAGCCCAGCATTCATTCTTCAGATATGATTTTCAATAGCATATTTCAGTGGGAAGTCCTAATGCTAGTCTTGGAAGAAGCTGATGCTTTGCCTTTTACAGTCATTCAATACTCTAGAGCACAGTGGTGTTCTATTGCCCCTGCAGCTGAACATGTCATCACAAACATGTTGTACATGTGCACCCTGTCACTGAAAGATCTCTTGGGATGTTGATCTTTTAATATCTTATGAGAAGAGATTTCACCTGTTCTCTACAGTTTAAATGGAGAAAAAACACAAAAATATTCCCAGTGCTTTTTGGCAAAACTGTTGACAGATCTGTTTTGGTATCACACTGGAAAAAAGAAGCTTGAAAAACAGGTGAATGTAAAGTTACCTAATGTACCGTAAGAGAAGCATTTTTTTCCATGTAACTGAAAATCTCTACCTAACATGTCAATAAGTAATTATAGCAGAAAAACCATCTTTGCAATCCATGACAAATCTCTTCATAAATTCTGTCTTGATAGGTTGTCACTGATGGGGAAAAGACTGATGACTGACTGATGTCAAAACACTTACTTGAATGAAAAACACTAAAATGCCCTGGGGGAAACTTTTAAACATATATGGACATGCTCACTGGGCCTTTCGTATTTATAGGCTCTTCAGCATTGTCTTGTGTCTGTCAAGATATAAGCTGATACACCTGTAAAAAAAAAAAAAAAGAAAAGGAGAATATATTTTCAGATAACAGCAAGTACTAGACTCCAGACTATTTTCAATCTCTCAATACTAATTACAATTCCCTTGGATCTTTTCCTGAAAAAGAATATGTACTCAATATATGCACTAACCATTATGTAAGAGGCAGCATAGTCAGAAGACTATTTTTACAAAAGAAGAGGGGGTATTAGATAGAAGATAAAGCCCTTTAACACTGAGGTGTTCAATATTCACAAGGAACGTTTGTTTCTACTATCATCATTATGACAAGAAGAAAATGCCAGTAATTTCCAAAATATTGGGAACTGCACTGCCACATTATCCATATTCAGTATGGTTACATGTTATTTTTTGTATAAAATAAGGACTTCAATTGTGTATGAAATACTGGTATTTTGAAAAGCATTTCTTAATGCAGTTGGAACAAAAAATTCATTGTGAGGCTTGAAAATAGTGATCTGTCGATCATATATTTAATATTTCAGTGCATGTGGTGTGTAAGGAATGGTCCTGGACCACCCAGTTACAACAGTCCCACCGCACAAGGCAGTAGCCATAATGTGACAGTCATTTGAATGTAGAGCCTCAAAAGATGTAGTTTAGTGCCTTCTGCCTGGTTCTCTGCCTCCCACTCAACAGCTCCCTTTGAGACACCTGGAGACATGAAGCAGAAGAGAGACGGTGAGACCACATTGTATAAGGCACAGATCTACCTAGAAGCCAGAGCTGCATCTAGCACTATACATGAGACGAGATAGGTCTTGTGTTCACACAGCAAACACTCAAATAGTTAATCTGGTGGAGTCAAACAATAATCACTACAGTATCTACACTTAAGTTATAACAAATTATCTGGTTTTCCATCACATAATCATGATAAATACAGGGGGGGAATAGAAAACACTGGAAATGTGTTTCAGCAACCTATAGAACTACAGAAAACACTAAAAACTCATTATTGTTTCATATAAACTGGATGATGTTTATTTTTAACTTTGAATTCCACAAAAAAATGTTTCAAGAAAAGAAAAGGTGAATTTTTGACATCAGATGTGTTCATGCCATTAAATCAGTTCAACCTCTTGCCTCCCTTCTACCTGTTTCCTTCAAAAGCTCAGAACAGTACCTGCTTCAAAACGAATTCTTAGTCTGCACAGATGACCATACTTTCCCTGACTTCAATCACTGCTGCAGCATTTGCTTCGCTAGGGGAGCAGATGAACATATGTGGTCATAAAAGCATAGAAAAATCTTCTTCCTTCTGTGAAAATAATTGTACATTCTATTGTACAATAGAATCCAACATGAAAGATGGAAGGTATTTTTTAAATACAATTCAAAATCAGAAAGTTTCAACAGAAGGTTTCATCAGATACACCATAAAATCCCCAGTGTGGGAATAGGGTAATTATTGTCATTTCATTGCTCTCTAACTACCTACAATTATCCCTTTATACTAGTAATCAGCTTGATACCATTTGATCTCCTTTGCTTTTTATCCATCTAATTACAAAGTAGCAATAGATGTTTGCATCACAAAGACTGGCTTGAGTACCCATTGCAAACTCCTTCAATTTTCAAATGTCTACATTTTCCCAAAGATGTAAGACTGAAAGCTAAACACATATTTAAAGGCTTTGTTTTATGTGAGAATGGTAGTCATGTATTTAAAAACTATTTTATGAAGAAAGTTTCATCGTATTTTTTACACCAGCAGTGTGCAATACAAATTAACATGAAAAACATGATAGAAGCATATGTCATCTCTCCATTTTGATAAATAAACTTAAATTATTGAGTCTGAGACGAGAAACATGCTCTTTTTCACTAGCGTGTGCCAGACAAACATTGCAGTAGTTCTACTTTCTTGTGACCTTGTTTGAAACACACCAAAAAAAAGGTAGATTTGGAGGCTGCTTTAGCAGTTAGAAGGCTCAGAAAGATTCACTGGTTTCAGTGACCTACAGTTGATCTTTGGAAGATATTCCCTCTCACTCTTAGCTGAGTGTAACCTCTTAAAACGCCAGATACGTGTAGAGGAGATCCTATGACCAGACATCTTGTCATGCTTCATGGCTGCAAATGCCACTGTGCCTCCTGCCCTTTGCTATGGAGGCCAACTCAGTCCAGTCACAAACAGTATTATTTCTCATGAAGCTTATTTCAGAGTTGAGGGATGAATCCTCAACTCTAAATCCTACAATTTCATTACTGTTAGGGTACAGTAACAACCCTACTCCCCTTTGTCCAGAAATACTTTGGTTTTCTGGTTCATTGCAAAATCCTCCCTCAGGTGTGACCTTTTGGAGAAGCCAGTTATGGCAAGGGAAAATAAGCTATGCCTTGCTTTGGTGTGGACATTGGTCACCAATATGTGACTACAGCTGAATGTCAGGTTCAGTTCAGCACTCAAAAAAAAGAAATGGGACAAGCTCTGAGGCCAGTGCTCCTGCAGACCTTACAAAATGCAGTTCCTTTTTACCCCAAGCTTAACCTTAACTGGAACTGAAGATCCTATCACAGATATTTGCAACCAAATTGAATAAAAAATTATGTATTTCTGAAACCAAACACTCCTTCACGCTTACTAAAATCCATCAGCAAATGCAGCCCTTCTTCCATTATGCTCTTCTGGAAACTAACATGAACCAATGTCATTGTTGGCCTTAATGAAGCAATGACTGCACAGTGAGTGACTCCTCAGGCTGAAATTTCTGCCCATCAAATCATGCAGACTTTACCAGATGCTGCAGCTAAAAACAACCCTCCATTGCCACTTTGTCTAAATGAAAACTTCAACAAACATAGAAGTAGGCTTCTACTATGGGAAAAGGCTCACTTTAGGGGGACTTAAATGCCTCTAAGAGACATGAAATTTTGTGGTGGTTTCCTTACTTGCTTAACCATTTCACAGAGGCAAAAGATTCTAGAGCAAGATACACGTATTGCTGTGAGCACTTATAAAGGCCAAATTATGAGTTACAGTTTTGTGCCTGTCTGCATATTTTATGCCCAAACTATCTTTCTCATGTTATCAGATAAAATACTGATGCTATATAAGATACAACCTCATACCCTGGAGCTTGACCAGAAGGCTTGTGGCACTAGCATGCCCAATGGCATGCTGTAGCCAGAGCCTGGTGCTGTAAATAATTTTGAAATAATATTGCATCACTTCCTGTGTCACAGCTGCATTACAGAAAGGTCCGTTACGATGGTATCAGGATAAAAGAAGGCTGGAAAACGGAAAGACTCTTTACTCCTTGATGCCTGATGTTAAAATCTTTAAAACCTGGTGTTGCATTTCTTTCTAATTACAGCCCTGAGATGGCAGCATGCAGAGTCATTTGCTTCGGGCGTGGTGTGAGACACACAGTCCTGCCACGGGGCTGGCCGGATTTAGCTCCCGAATCCATCCCGCCTGTCTGCCTATGGAAGGTTTTATGGAAAGCCTGCCCTGGAGAGAAATAATGGAAACTACAAGCCAAGACCTCCTTCTGCAACATTACTGCATAAATTATTTAAAACCCGTGCTAGGGGACCGTTTATAGCTCCATTATTAGCAGAGATGGAAGTGTTTAAGAATGAAGGCGTTCTACCAAGGAATTCTCTCTCTTNCCCGGCCTGGCAACTCGATTGGCTGTTTCGCCGCCAAACCGCCCAATCGGAGGGTGCTTTGCAAAGGCGCCCTGAGCCTATCGCAGAGGTGGTTCCTCTTCCGCTCCGGCAGTTTGAAACCGTCGGTGCCGGCGGCCGGCGCGGGCGGGGGCCCCGCGGGAGCGGGGGGG
>VXAD01005763.1:445104-456566 GCA_013399195.1 Dicrurus megarhynchus
TGGTATCCTGGGGGGCATTAGGAAGAGCATTGCCAGCAGGTCATGGAAGGTGATCCTGCCCCTGTACTCAGCCCTGGTGAGGCCTCACCTGGAGTGCTCTGTCCAGTTCTGGGCTCCTCAGGACAAGAGAGACATGGAGCTCCTGGAGCGGGTCAGCAGAGGCTACAAAGATGATGAGGAGACTGGAACATCTGTCTTAGGAGGAAAGGCTGAGGGAGCTGGGCCTGTTCAGCCTCAAGAAGAGACAACCGAGAGGAAACCTCATCAATATCTATAATTATCTGAACGGAGGGTGCCAAGGCAATGGAGCCAGGCTCTTCTTTGTGGTGCCAGGCAATAGGACAAGAGGTAATGGGCAGAAACTGATACACAGGAAGTTTCACCTGAACATGAGGGAGAACTTCTACATTGTGCAGGTGACCACACACTGGAACAGATTGCTCAGAGAGATTGTGAAGTTTCCCTCACTGGAGACATGCAAGAACCACCTGGCTGCAATCCTGTGCCATGTGCTCTAGGATGACCCTGCTTAAGCAGGAGGGTTGGACTACATGGCCCGCTGTGGTCTGTTCCAACCTTACCCACTACATGATTCTCTTTCGTAGGTGTTAAGTCCTCTGATCTGAATGAAACATTAAATTATTTGGAAAACATCACCTTTAGTTAAAAACAAAGCCAAACCCACTAAAACCTGAGCACAGCTTAATTAGTTCAAAATTAAGGGGGAGAGCAACAATGGTGAGTCAGACCAAGATGTTTATAGTTGCATCCTGTTTCTTAAAAGTAGCAGTGTTACTATTGCAGTTGTACGCTTATGGTTTGGAAGAAACTGCTGCTGTTAGCAGGAATCTGTCTTTAATGGAGTCAGACATATGTTTTGACAGATGCTTGGGTAGGTTTAGAAGAACCTGGTAAGCTTGAGGATGTTCTTCTCACTTGTCTTTCACCATGTAATGATTTACAGCTTAGCAAATTAGCTTACTGACCCAGAGGCAGTGTCTTAATATCCCTCGATTTCTCTTTTAGAAACTCATCCGGTAATTTGTGGGACTTAGTGCTTGTTCACTGAGATCAAAGCAGACAAGTTATTCTTAGGCCGGCTTGGCTGAGCAGGGATCTTCTGAAGCTAAGGCAAAAAAGGAAAGCATATGCCTGGTGGAAGCAAAGTCAGGTTACATGGGAGAAGTACAGAGATTCAGCTCTCCACAGTAGAGAGGAAATTCATGTGGTCAGAGCTCAATTAGACTTGAAGCTGGGCAGTACTGCAGGGGGCAGAAAAAGTAGTTTTTTAAAATATGCCAATAGTAAAAGGCAGTCCAGAAATAACATGAGCCTGTTACATGATGAGGATGATCACCTCACAAACAGGGACACAGACAAGACAGAGATGAGTTCTTTGCTTTGGTCTGCAACATTGATGCGGTCGTCGGTCACAGCCAGCATGGGTTCATGAGAGGAAGGTCCTGCCTGAGAAACTTAATTCCCTTTTATGACAAGGTGACCCGCCTACTTGATCAAGGGAAGCCAGTTGATGTTATCTTTTTGAATTTCAGTAAAGCTTTTGATACTGTCTCTCACAGGATCCTTCTTGACAAATTTTTTAGCACACAGATAGATAAACACATGATGTGATGGGTGAGCAACTGGCTCATGGGTTGGGCACAAAGGGTTACAGTGAATGGGGTGACATCAGACTGGCGACCTCTCCCTAGGCGGGGTTCCACAGGGCTCCATCTTAGGCCTGGTGCTTTTCAATCTTAATTGACTTGGATGCAGGCCTTGAAGGTATACTAAGTTTGTTGACAATACTAAATTGGGTAGGGCTGTTGATTTCCTCAAAGGCAGAAAAGCCACCTGGGACAGGGCAGCCCTGAATGTCTGAACAAACTGGGAAATGAGAGGCTGGAGAGCAGCCCCACTGAAGGGGTCTGGTGGGTCCTGGTCGATGGCAAGCTGAATTTGAGTCAGCAGTGCCCTGGCAGCCAGGAGGGCCACCTGTGTCCTGGGGGGCATCAGGCACAGCATCACCAGCTGGGTGAGGGAGGGGATTGTCTCACTCGGCTCTGCACTGGGGTGGCCTCACCTCGAGGGCTGGGGGCAGTCCTGGGTGCCACAGTATAAGAAAGACGTTCAGCTATTCAAGATCATCCAAAGGAGGGCAACAGAGATGGTGAAGGGGCTTGAGGGGAAGCCGTGTGAGGAGTGACTGACGTCACTTTGGTTTGTCGCTTGTGATGAAGGAACCTTTTGAGTTTTGTAAGACCGGAGAGTAGTTTCAGTGATAAGTAGAGAATTAGATCCACTAGGTAGCATGTCAGGGGCATGATCTTAGACAACTGAAAACAGAAGTCAGGACAGTGGTCTTAAGTTATTGAACAAACTTCAATAAAAACCTTTCTTTTGCACTTCCTTGGACTTGTCTGTGTTCACAAGGAACTCCATTTGCCATCCTGTTTCTCAGAAAAATCAATAGTTTAGTTCTTTGGAAGTGTACTGAGAAGAGAAGGTATAACAATATTTCTAACTTCTGGCTGCAAATACACATCTAATTCCTGTAAGTTCTAGACAGTTGGTTCTTTGTGATCTTCCCTAATGCGCACACACTTTGAATAGATCCAGGGCTTTTAGAGTAGTCAAGATCCACAATTTGAGAAACTATGTAGGAAAGCATATGAAGTTGAAGTTGACTTTTTCGCATTACTGAAGTATTTTTTGGTATTGAAAGAATTTATCAGCTAAAAGAAGGTAGAGTGCTAGTATAGAGCTATTTCATTACAGAGAGAGCATAAACCCAAGGATCTATATAAGGAATAGTTCATGTGAAAGAGGAAAGAAGAAAATTATCAAAGCAGGAGGTAATGAAAAAGGTGGAGCTGACGAAGGTAGTATTTCTTCTGTCATCTACACACAGATATACAGGAGTAAAAACTACAAAGTAAACCTTCATTAGACTTCATTTTTTGTATTTAAAAGATGTGGTTGGTATATGAGGGCTCAGCAGGAAGTAGGAAGATGGTAGTCATGTCTTTTGAACTTTGGGCTACAAGAAATCTCAGCATTTGGAATTGTCTTTATACCATTTTTAAGACATCCATCATCAGCACAGAAATGAGCTTGCCATTTTGAAAGGTGTAAAAATATCCATGGCAGAGAGAGCTTTTGTGGTGCAGGAAGAATCAGTGTCTAGAATAGCTCAAAGAGCAAAAGGATAATTAATTTCTATCTGTATTCCTATATAGAGAGCTACATGGGGGTTTTGATACTTTGAGAAACATTGATGGTGTTTAAGAAGGATATTCCTGCCAGTTTAATGACAGTACAACTAGCAATTTAAAATTTACACTTCTGTCAGAAAATGTGTCTGTTTAAAAAACAACTGAGAATATTATAATTGACAGTTGTAAAGATCTCTCTAAAAATATTTTTTCCTTGCAATTTTTTTGCTACAACGTACAGTCAGTCAGTTCCTCTGGTTATTTATGGTGGTATGCCTTCTCTCCTGACAACTCCCTGCTCAATCTGACTGATTGTCTTTCATGTGCATCAGGCACCTATATCACTCTGCCAGTCATTCATTAACAAATTCACCTTGCTTTATATTCAGTTTCCCCTCATTTTGTAATTTCTTTCATCTTTCCCTCCCCCCTATATCCTTTAGAGTCCTTTTCCCCTTATTCTGTCAAATCTTATCACAAGAGCTTCAGTTCTTCAATGAAGGATCTATTCAAGGCTGTAGTATATTAAAAGATACATATATCTTTCACAAAGTCTTCAAGCTTCTTATCAATTCTTCAACATTTCCTACTTCCCAAATACTCAAAGAATGCCTCACCATCTTGCTTAGAAGTTGCTAGAATGATTGACATTTATTGAACCTAAGGTATTACTTATCCTTCCATATCTGTTCATTTTCCTGGGCCTGTAAGTCAAAAACGTGATGGGAGACTGATGTTGACCACTAGGCTTCAGGGTATTAAACAGGAGTGTTCAGGGCATCATCTCATCTTGGGCTGTGGTGGAGGTTGTCTAGTGGGTGGGCACATTATGCATTCTTATGTTGCTCTGTAGGAATTCTGTACTGAAACAGCTTGAAAAACTCAAGAACAATACTGTGTGAATAAAATGAGGCATTGACACAGGAGGGTATCTCTAACTGCAACAACTGACATTGTTGCTTTGTGGTCTTTCCTTGGGGTTTTCTTGTAAGTTAATGAAAGTATTTCCATGATTTTGAGTGTGCTTTGGATCAGGCAGTTTCCTGCCTAGCATTATATAATAAGACTATTTAATCAGTTTAGTGCATGGAATGGGCATTGATCCAGTTGTTACAACAGAATCTCTCTTTCTGGGGAAAATGTTGATAAGTATATGTTTACGTACTGAAACCAAAAAATGAAGTTCAGCTTCTACTGTTTTATAGACTTACTTTGTGCAGAATGTCATCTGATGAGGAGAAAAGCACAAGTCCAGTTTTGCCAAAAGACTCTGTTCAGGACAGTTCTGTTTCTTCAGATCCTCAGGTAGGAAAGAGGCGATATCATTTGATTTACTGTCATGGCATTTTATTTGGCAAAGGATAACTACAATGAAATCTAACTAATTATCCATCTTTTTTGTATTTTACATATACAGGACAATAATAAAAATGTTAATGAAAAGAAACAAAGTAGATCGCAAAAAAAAAAAGATATTACAATATGTTCAGTTAGATTCCCCTTTTGTGCATTTCACAAGAAATTTATGTAAAAATTCTTATCTAAACTTAAGAGTTTCATCAGCTGCAAGTAAAATAATTCATTTTCTTACCTTTTTTTTCAGTGTTAGTCTTCATTTGTGTTAAGTCTTATGAAGACGCCAGAATTTGACACAGTAGGATAGAAACCCATTATTTTTAAGAGATGAAGAGTAACTGTATTTTAGACTTCCCCAATAATGTTTTAAGAACTGAATTTTTTTAAGTGGATTTATTTCCCTTGGAGTAGTACTATGGCCAAGTTAATCACAGAAAGGAAATTACTGCTTTTTGGTTTGGTTTTTTTTACTTTCTGCGTCAAATAGGTCAGGGTATGCTGTAATTATAATGCTGGGGGGTTTCCATTTCTGTGCTCATCATTCTTTCAAGAGGATGCAATGATATTGGATAAAGTCTTTGTACTGTTATTTTAAAAGCAGCAGATTTGCATAATTCAATAGTTGGTTATTCCTATTTGAATAGTGGGTTGTGTGTTTTTTTTCCTTTGGTAGGATACAGTCCAAACCAGGACAGTTTTGACAATAACATGTTTTGCTAGTTGCCCTATAGAAATGCATCTCCACATTTGTCACCTGGTGAAATGGGCATATGCAGCAGCAGCACTGTTTAGTTGAAGGGTTTTCTTCTTTTTTTTTTTACCATGTGGATTGACTTGTGCCTTTAAAACTACATTTTTAGAGGCAATTCATTTCTGCAGCTCATATACTTCTGTATTTGTGCTCGTATCTCATGGATAAGTTTTCATAATCTTTGTTTAAGAATAGTAATGCATCTGTGTTTCCAGTGCTTTTTGTAGTCAGAGAACAAGATAAAACATCACACTACAAATTTCGAAGGACCAGAATTTTCTGTTATGATCTGGTTGATTATCAAGGAGGTTCCAAGGCCACCTTGTAGAGAATGATAAACTTACACTAATGAACACCTGTTTTGCAAATGAGAACATGCCTAGAGTAGTAGAATAGTTCCGGCTGGAAGTGATCTACATCAATAATTGGACAAACTGCCTGACCATTTTGTGGCTGACCAAAAGTTAAAGCATGTTATTAGAGGACATTGTCCAAATGCCTCTAAAACACTGACAGGCTCGCGACATCAGCCACTCTCCCTAAGAAGCCCATTCCAGTGTTTGATGGCCCTCAGTGAAGAAATGCTTCCTGACATCAAATCTGATCCTCCCGTGACACAATTTTGAGCCATTCCCATGCATCTTATCACTGGATCCCAGGGAGAAGAGATGGGCATCTCCTGTCGCTTCCCCCGCTCAGGAAGCTGTAGAGAGCAAAGAGGTCCCTCAGCCTTCTTTTCTCCAAACTAGACAAGCCCAAAGCTACCCCTGGTAGGAGTTTGTTACTGTTGAAAAAGAAAGAACACTGGGGTCACAGCTGATCAACTGGAATGTTGACAGGGAAGTACTCTACTGCTTTTAGATAATTTTGGAAGGTCTATTCTGTTTTGTTTGGTTGGGCCTTTTTGATAATGTGTTGCTTTTAAATAGAGACCAGATTATTACTTTTTCCTTACAAAGAGATCCACTGGCTCTTAGAGAATTTCCATTACTTATGGTTTTGCAAGACTTTATCCATTCAATCTGTTCTTGTCATATTGTTTAGTAACCTTGACTGCAATTCTTTGCAGTACCTGTATATTTTTATTTAAAAAAGAAAAAAAAAATCCAAAAAGTCTGATTTTTTTGGTGCCATTTGTTCATTACATCACTGCATTTACTTCTACAAAACAAAGGCATTGAATGGTCAAAACTCCACTGACCTTCAAGTCATAGAACTATATTCCTCTAATTTTATATGTGAACAGAATCGTTTGCAGTTGACAAAACAGCTTGAAAGTTTTGTTTAAAGCAGAACCAAGATAGTAAACCAAAGATATATTGTTAATTTTATTTTATTATGGTTTTATTTTAAGTGTACTGGTCAATATTGCATTCCAATTGCAGCATACTTGTTATGGTGTGTTTAAGATTGAGGTAACACACTTAATCACTCAATGTTTCCATACATATTCCCACTGCCGTCTCCAGGATTATTTTTCTCATGTGTCTAAGTTTCTGGTTACAACTGGGATACTGTGCTTTCTTTAATATTTGCCTTTGAACTTCATTTCGACAGTGTTGTAATATTGTAATTTATAAACATTTATTTCCAGGCTTGTCACTGGATGCTGTCTATTGACACTTTCTGTTGGCGCGTAAGCGTGCGTATTCCTGTACAGAGTGGATTCTTTGGGTTTTAATAAAACTAGAAATAGAACTTGAAAGAAATTTTCTGCCATAACTTGATACATGTATTTGAGTGCTAGGCATGTATTTAGTAGGACAGATTGTGTGGTAATGAATAAGTTGGGTGACTCAAAGTGAGCCATGAACTTGCATCTGATGTCTAAACTACTATGTCCTTTAAACTGACTAAGATGATCATGGAAGCAGCCGGATCAGCTCTGCCTGAGAACTAACTTGTTTGTGGGGAAGAATTGGTTTTAAGTTGCTATTTGGTTACATGATCTCTTTGAAGAAGACAGGTGTGATCTAATGTCTTCTGCAGAATCATTTAATTTATGTTAATTAAGGCTAATACTGGCTTTTTTACTCAGCTGAAATTTTGCTGCAGGGAGTTTTGTATGGTTTCATGTAGTTCCTGATTGAGTAACAGATCAGAAGATACCTGTTTTCTTCTTTTGGTATCTTATAAAATTCAAACTGTATACATTTAGAAAGATATGGCTATGGAAGAATGGATAACATGTTGATTTGCAGCTAACTATATACCTTTTACATGGAATGTGACACACTTGCTTATCTGAAAGATGTGTCACGTATTTGTAATTCTATAGCTTCATATACATCTATTTAGGCTTTTACTTTGAACATGATGGATGAGAAGATGGGAAATGGACATTTCAATGGAAACTAGAATTCAGCTAAAATGTACCAAACCTAGCTTCTTAAATTCTCTTAATTAATTGAAACACACAAAAATATAGAAGCTACACTGAAAGTTTTGAAGTATTATCCTTTTCAGTTATTAGGTTCAAAAACATATTACATGTAATTGGTACCTTTCATTAATTGTTTTCACTCTAACTTTCCCCGGGTTGAAGGGGAAATTAATTTTTGAATTCACACTTGGTTTCTGAGGTTTGACCTCATTAGGATACTGAACAGAACTAATATGGTAATACTAAGTGAAGAAAAAATAACTGCTTGTGACCTGGCTTAGTATTTTCCAATGGGCATTGTTTTCCAAATCTTTAATTAGTAGATTTGATTGTTTTTAATATGTAACTGCTACTGGAACTTGTTTAATTAATACTGGATTGTATGTTTAAGCTATAATACAGATTGTTTACAGTTTCACAATGAACACTAAATACCTTCATCCTGAAAATCTGTTTCATTAAGAGGTTTCAAAAAAATATTAATTGGCTTACTTTGGTGCATAGTATAATGCCACATACCACTTTGATAGGTTTATAGCTTCTTAATAAGAAAGCTTCTTTCTTAGTTATATGTACACATTCCATATACCTGTATAATTTTAAAAATAATTAATATAAGGCGAGAAAATTATAGCTACTCTAAACAAAGTTGTGTATAATCAAATCTCTTTTGATGATTGGCTTTACAACTTCCCCCAAAGAAATTGTAATGTTACAGAGTGTGAAGTGTGACAGTGTTCAGTAGCGTCTTTGTCATGGCTATAAAAATACATGTTTTTCTTTGAAGCACTAGTAGTAGTGATTAGAAAGTAACGATTAATGACTTACATGATCTGGAACTGGAGTTTTCTTCCAGTTCTTGTTTTTCTTTTAGAAGCCTATTATAGTATCCAATTCTGGCATCTGGCAGAGTCTTTCTGTGCAACTATTACAGTGCATCTAGTTGTAATCAGAAGGAATGTGAACATTAAACAAGAGAAAGTTAAATTATTATAGTTACTGTTGGAAAATAGCTCACTTTTGCAAGTTGAAGGGAAATCCTCTTAGTTTTCACCATAATAATAAAAAAGCCTCTCAAAATTATAGAAAATAATTTGGACTTCTTCTTACATATGCCTAATTTTTAAAAATGTAACTGTAGTTTTATAATTCTTTGTCAACACTTTGCAACAGGATGAATATGAAGAGCTGTTTCGTTATACTGTAGTGACTCCGAAGTTTGAACAGTGTGTCTCAAAGTTGCCAGAACCTGCCTCAGAACAGAGACCAGCTGACAGAGCTTCAAGGCTAACAGATGATGCCAGTCACCGTAAAACTCCAGGTAGTATGCCCAAGGCTGTGTGTTGACCTTACAAGAGCAATGATACAACTTTTATGGCTTACATTTTTTAATAGCTTCAGTTTGAAAAACATGTGTACCTCATCTGTAGTACCTTTGCATTTTGCACAACAGGAAGTTTAGAAAGGTGTATTGCCTGAAGGGTTCTCTCTCTCTGACATCACTTTTAGATGACAGCATTGATATGCTGACAGTTCTTTGTATTTTGTGGTGCAGATGTTTAATAATTGGTTGGTGTAATAGCAGTAAAAGGGATACCCTTACTTACAGTATACTTCGTTAAAATTTGATGGGTCACAGCTGGTTTTGCTCTGATGCTTGTACTGCTGTGATAGAGAAATGCGTATTAAAACAACAATTGTTTGAAAGGGAGAATTACCTTAAAAAGGCCTTTTGTAATGACTAATCATGTCACTACATGAATGTCATTCTTGCTCTTTTAGTTCAATCCTGTTATTCTAGTTTTATTTTATTGCTTGGTATTTAGGACTCTGAACTTAATGTCTTCACTGTGATGCATCAGTAACATTGATATTTGTGATTATTCAGTGTTTGCTTCTGTCACTAGCGTTTAGATTGAGAATTTGCTTTGATTGAGAATTTTGCTTTGCTGTTAATTTTGCTTCAGAAGCAATAGTAAACAATCACACCTGCATTATTTCTTTTCTAGGAAGTTAAGCATAATCAGGAAAAATTGACTTTAAACTAACTTCTATTCTTTATCATTCTATTTAATTATACAAATATTTAGCCTCCTTTTTGTCTTCTCTTTTAGAACCTTTGTGGATGACTTTATCTCTGTTTAGAGGAGCAAGTGACATATTTATACCTTCCAACTTGGAAGTTTGGTCAATACTATTTCTTTATGTTTGTAGATTCTGAAGCAATGGCTAGACAATCTGTATGGAAGGATTAAGGCTGCAGGAGATGGCAAGTTGTAGGTGATGACAGCTGCATAATGTCCTTTAGGCTTTCTGTCCATCCTGTCCTGCCTACCTGCTGCTCTTGTCTTGACCTCATGGCACCATTCCCAGGATACACCAGGCCTTAGCATGAGCTGTGTGTTAGCCAAATTCTGAGCAGGACTTCCATGAACAATTACAGCATGAGCAGAATGTCTGCAGTACACAGATCACAGTGCAGCTGTGACTCCTGTTGCCACTCTCTGTGTATGAACTGTCATGACACAAGCTGTCCCCAGTTTCTGCAAAAGTCTATGTGGGTTAAAGCCAGCTCAAGTCCATTGCTGTTAAAAGTTAATTTTCCTGGTTGCTTAGTTTTTATACTGTGTTGGCTCAAGCCATGCTTGTCTGGCTAGCACAGAAATGCATTCAGAGTTCGCTAACTAAGGCCACTTACACAACCAGTTGATCCATTCAACTGGTGCAGCCTTTTATGAAAAACAGTGGCCACTCAGAGCCCCTTCCTGTGTTGAGATAACTTCAGCTTTCTTTAAAACAGCTGTGGTCACTTCCTGTATTCTTCCCAGAGCTCCATGAGCAGATTGCTTATCTCCTCTGAATGTTCTTCCATTGTTGATCAGTCATAAGTCACAGATTGCCAGGATTCAAGTACACTTGCAAAACTCTTGATTTGTAGAGCAGTTAATATCAGCTGCTGGAACTGTTTCTCAACCTGAGTTGTTCTTAAAAGAGCAGTAGAAAATTTCAAACCCAGCTATGTGGAATTATATTATGAAGTAAATTTTAATTAGGTATTGTCCTCAGTGCTCTCTCTGCTTAGAGTTTTGTCTCCCAGTTTGAGTGGAATATTGTAAGGCAATTTTTGTGGTGTATAATACTGCTGTTCAGAAGAAAGAATATCAGAATCAAAGCACTAGATTGTGCGCTCTTCTGGTACATGACTGTATATTCTATTTTCAATCATATTTGTCTGAAGAGAAAATTGTAGCTAGCCGCCCAGTCTCCTGTATCTCTTCAACTCGTTCAGAGGTGTTATGCTCTTACTTTTTAATTTTTTTTCTGGGGTGTATTGGGTTTGCATTGGGTAAGCTTTAGTGGTGGGGGTGCTACAGGAGTGGCTTCTGTGAGAAGCTGCCGGAAGCTTCCTTCATGTCTGACAGAGCCAGTCTCTGGCAGCTCCAAAAGATGGGAGTGCAGCTGGCCAAGGCTGAGCCAATTTGAAATGTTGGTAACGCCTCTGTGATAAGAGATTTGAGAAGAAAAAAAGTTTTGCACAGTTGTAATTGTGACCACAGAAGAACGGAGTGAGAATGTGTGAGAGGAACAGCTATGAAGGTCATTGAAGGAGGGGCAGGAGGTGCTTCAGGCGCTGGAGCTGGGATTCCGCTGCAGCCCGTGGTGCAGACCATGGTGAGAGAGCTGTGCCCCTGCAGCCCATGGAGGAGACCCACCCTGGAGCAGGGGGATGTCTCAGAGGAGGCTGTGACCCCTTGGG
>VXAD01005764.1:0-88489 GCA_013399195.1 Dicrurus megarhynchus
GCTGTGTCCTCAATTTATAACACGTTTTAAGTACTATGATCACTGGAAACAGATAACACCCAAATACCTCATAAGGGGTTTATCTTGAAACTCAATATACAGGGCTGTTACCCAATTTGTGATTTCCTGAAGCAGCAAAGAAATAAATTATACTAGCTTTTAGCAAAACTAAAATATATTAATGTATCAATTAATACAATAACCAAAGAGCATATGGTGGTTGTAGGTGTTGTGTGACTATTTAAACTCTCTGCTTTACTGACAAAAATAAAGAATGAAAATGTTTTGCAAGTAGATTAGTCTTACTTTTGCTAAATAGAAATTAAATAGAACTTTATTTACAGGCTTTTTCTAATTTCTATTAAGAGTTGATGGGTTGAAGAATTTTATATTTTGGTTTTGCACTTGACAATTCACTGCATGTAAATGTTCTTTATTTTATGCCAACGTCTTCTCTATCCCTTACAGTAGTCACAGATCTATTACATTGCAGAAAATCTATATTTAACAAGAATACAAGCCACTGTTTTAGTAGGGGAGCCAGACATGAATGAAAAAAACTAAAAACATTTTATAGCTGTATTAGTATAATTAGGTATATCTTTCAGGGTAGTGTTTCATGCATTCAGGTATTTTACTAAGGGTTCCTTATAAATTCAAGCTGTTTTTCAGCTTACTGCTCTCTCTTCACACTTACAATTTAATTTATTTTCTTTGTTGCTAATTTCTATGCTGTATCAATCCTTAAAAGGAAAGTGCACAAGGAGCAGGTCTCCATTAACAGTGATGGTGCACATTTGTATCATTTGATGCAGGAATAGCAGTGGAGGTCTTGACTGGCAAAGTGTAATACAGAGACTCTCTGCTTTAGGATAAACTGAACAAATTTGACTTAATACAAAACAGCTTTTGAAAGTAATATATACATTACTTTCTAGATATAGAAATCAATATACCAGGTATCTTTCTCCTTTCTTTTTTTAAGATTACAGTAAAGGAAATCATGGCTGCACCAAAGATGCTGAAACATAAATGTTTCAAATTTATTTCACTGTTATATTGCAATTACATACTGTGCTTTTTATTTGGTTCGGGAGTTGTAAAGATAACTTATAATGTATTCTCTAACTAGGCTGGATGCTTGAATATCCTCAGAATTTCTAAACCTTCTACCCTATGGTCACATGAAAGTACTTGATGGTAACTGTACACTTGAGATAATGCTTTTCATTCTTCCAAATCTAATTGTAATGGACTTCAAGTTGAAGGAGTGGTACAGCCTCAAAAAAGTAGAACACAGAATACTTGGGTTACACTACAGAGCAAAAAATGAAATACAAATAATATTTAAATATTATTACAACTAGTTGTAATTCTCCAGGTAATGATGTAAACGCAATGATCTGGCAGACATACAATGCACAAATACAATGGAAGAAGATACTAGTGAAAATTATAATGATGATCTATTTTGCTTTTTCAAAACTTTTAAAGATAATCCATAAGTCTTTCATAAAAACATTGACACAGATTAACTACTTTTCTCATAAAAAACCCCAAACATTTCACAATAGATATTTAGCTTAGAAACACCACTTACCTTAACTTTTTCTTCCAATCTTCCTAAGCGTAGACTGCCTTCTATAATTTTCTTGAGAACACCATGATTCTCATTTTCCAAACATCTGGCCTGCAACCATGCAGTATACAAAGCTACATGTAATCATTATATTTGTCAGGGCAGACAAAATTCATACACTGAGGGAGACACAGCAATTCCATTTTGAACTCCAGCAGTCTGAAGAAGC
Organism: Dicrurus megarhynchus; assembly: GCA_013399195.1. NCBI lineage: Eukaryota > Metazoa > Chordata > Aves > Passeriformes > Dicruridae > Dicrurus > Dicrurus megarhynchus. Next base: position 1,809 of record VXAD01005764.1, read on the forward strand.
AACATGGATAAAGAGCCCTGGAAATTACTCTCCTAACGGCTCATTAATAATTTGTCAACTGACTGTGAATACTATGGAACAGTATTATTCTGAAATGAAACATACCATAAACCCAACCAATTCTGTGGTTTTTTCTACAGATATATGTATGTATACGTAGGGATCCCATTTTTATATATGAGACTCATCCTTTGGGTCACATTTTGCAATTTGCTCTCAAACAAGCCCTTGAAACTGGCAGGGGTTTGGGCAAGGATATTTCTAATATGGTACACCTAATATTTAAAAGTAGATATCCCAGAGATTGAGATCTAAGAATCAGTTTCCCCAATTCCTAGGAGACATTTATTGTGCCCAGTTTCACAATCCTGAATTCCAGTTTGTAGTGGACAAGGATTTGAGTTGTGTCACCATAGTTCCTCTTCTAGTATTAGACATTTACTGCTGTATCTTTTTACCCAAAGCTGCTGACAACCTTTGTCTACTACCTGAACAACAGAAGTAAAAGAAGCTTTATTTTAACAAAGTTTTGTGAAATTATTTCAGATTTGATTTGAAGACAAGAGTATGAATACGAAAAACTGAAATTGGGTCCAAGGTCCTGTAAGAGAAACAAAATGGGCTTACAAAAAGCCCAGAAACCTCCATGCCAGGCACTTCCACTAAACAGAAGTTGTTCCAAAACTCTCAATTAGCCTGTCAAAATGACTGCTAACCAGTAAGGAGCAATAATATGCATACGCATCCACAGCAGAAAGTCCACACAGATCACTTCATAGATAACAGTCCACCCTTAGACTCAAAAACAAGTATTAAAATTTTACGATCATGTGCTATTTTTAAATACACGTAGCCCAACATCAACCTCTAAAACTAGGTTAAAAAAATCTTTTAAACTTGGAATGTGCCATTGCAGACCCTAATGCTCATGTAAATTAAGGCTTAATTATGTTATCTCCAGAAATAAGAGTAGTTGCTTTTAATTACTCCTCTAGAAAAAAATCTTTCAGTTCTCCTATCCTATTTGCTAAAGTCTACTTAAATAGAGCTAAATCCTTAAACTGAAATTATAGCTTTAATTTTTGATAATTCAGATTAATGATAACTTGTGCCAGTAGCATGATAATTGTGTGAAATATCAATTAATGCATATTAATTATTTAAAGGTAATTACCAAATATACAAGATGATCACGTTCCTTAGCTATCTTCTCCACCAGCCCAATAAGGTTTGTTAAATAGTGATGGGCTGTGACTTCTTTTTCCATTGCTTCCTCCAGCTGCAGTTGCAAGAGACCTATCTTCTTCTTTAATCGTCTATAAAAGAAAAAGGGAAATCTTTGGATTGGGAATTAATAATGGCCTTAAAAAACTTGCATCGTGTGCAAATCAACATGTACAAGTCTCAAACAATCAAACATACTGTTAAAAATGCACTGGCTCAGAATATTTGCAGTACCAAAAGTATCATGTCCCAATTTTTGGGGCCGTTTCTTCTTTACAGTATGTTATCTGAATAACAACAGTAACAATGATTCAAAAGAACAGTTTGTGCAATGGCTACGAGCTCATAATTCTTAAGATACAGAACAATAGTATTGTTTTTACTTTTTAAAATATTGTGAACTCATCTCTAAGCAACCAAGTGCATGAGAAGATCTGCAATAGTATAAGTCTTATCCTTATCTCACTGCAAATAGTGTAAGTCTACTCATCTTCTTTTCAGATGAGAACACCTAAAGATTAATTGCTACAGCTAACTACTAAATTAAATACATATTGTTAATTTGCACACAGACACAGAAAAGTGAGCAGGAAAACATATAAAGGTTAGCAAAATATGACAACCAGGCATCAAGACATGACAAAGATATGTTTAGGAAACATGTTTTTTCTGCAATAGGTAGAAAATACACATTATGGGAAGTTAGATGATACTTTTTCAGATATTTCTGTTGTTTTTAGAAATAAAACTATTTCTCTACAAGAAAATAAGACTGTGATAAGACCTGTTTGTCTTTTGAATCATTTGCATCTCAGTTTCCAGGATCTTCTTGTTAGCCATTAAATTATTTTTCTCTAAGAGCAGTTTCTTGTTTTCAGTTTGCAGTGATGCTATCTTTCCCATTGCATCTTCCACCTCACAGCACTTTTTCTCCTGCTCCTGTTGTAAACAGCTGCAAAAACCAACAGTGTAGAACAGGTGTCATGTATAGATCTACTTCACTAAAATGCTAAGTTACAGGAAGATACCCATGTTGAAGTTATGAAAAAGTGTTGGAGTCCAGAATGCAGAGAATATCTCTCTGCCTGTTTTTAAGCATAAAACCCCCCTGTACACCAGCATTTCTGACCTTCGTCCGTGGAGAAAACTATATACTCTCAGGGAAGAATTAAAATCTACACTGGTGTGAACTAGGTGATGGGATATTATGTAAGATTGTCACAGGGTGAAAAATCTAGACTTTTTAGGGTTGCTAATATGGTAAATAGATAAAAGCAAAAAACTTCAAAATGGAGGATAATAGCTGTCTTTTAGACCCTTCTTCCTTCTTCTCCATTCCTCCATATCCTGCAGTAAAAGTAGTTTGGAATGATTGGATAAAAAATTCCGCAGTTCCTATCTACATGACAGGGTGAATTATTGAACATTGGTAGAAAAAAAGAAAATATCTTTCGTTTTAAGTTTTAATTGGGTGATTTACCTTTAAAAATAGTGTGAAATCAAGATTAAGCAGCCATTCCTGACATTCTTTGCTCTGTGCTGCATCTAAATTACACTAGCGGTTACATTTCTCTGATAAGACTTGATAAACAGCTATCTACAAGCAAAGAAGGCTGAAGGTCCTGTTCGTCTCTGCACCATCTGGCAAAAAGGTTTTAAAATTTCCCTCATCAGGGGAAAAATAATTTAAGGCACAAAATGTGTCAAAAAAGATACACTGAGAATGCTCAGTGTTCAGTGATGACATGAGAGAGGTATTACAATCTCATATCAAAATCATTACTAAATTATTCAAGTAATTCCTTCTGACTGCACTTTATTTAAATTATAAAAATATGTAGTCCAGATGTAATCCCTTCATTTTTTTTCCCAAGAAATTACTAGCAATGCCAAAATACAAGGTCTGAGGACTTCTCAGGATAGAACTGTACCACAAAGCAGTAACCTGCGCTACCCAAAGGCTTGAAAGCATACAAATGTACAGAATGTCTTCATGAAAACATTACTCTGCAGATTATGCTGCATGACAGCACTTCTGAGTTGTGCTGTTTCGTGTAATTTCTATATTGTCACAACTGGAGAAACTTAGAACTTCTCATTTAGAATTTCAGGATCCTTTAGACATGTTCCAAAGATCAGAACACAAGAATGAAAACGTTTTATATATAGTATTGACAGAAGCAAATAGATTTGACAAAAATGGTATTTTTAATGCCTCCTCTTCTACTATTTAAAATGGCACAATTAGCAGTACGTACTCTATGGTAAAAATACTTCTACCAATGTTTCTAGATCTGGGATTTCCTTTTTGTAATTTTAAATATCTCTAAAAATGAAGACAGTATTTTTCAAATACTTCTTTTCCTTTCTTTGTGCTTTGGTAGTTACCTTCCTGGATTACCAGCAGAAGTTTCCACTGGCCTCCTACCTACAGAGTGCTACATATGCAGCTCTGTTCATGTGCATGCTTTGCACCAATGTTTCTCTGTGCACCATATGTAAACTCGTACCTTTTTAAATCATTCACCAAAGCCAAGTGCTCCTCTGCTGTTATTCTGTTATCCATTTTGGCTTTCAGCTCTTCACATGTAGAACACAAAGCTTCTAGCTGCTTCTGGTACTCTGCTATTTCTTCCTCTTGACTCTGTTTCTTACCTTCTAAGATTACTATTTGTTTGGTCAACTTCGAAGCTTTTGGAAGGGGAAAAAAAAGTCAACTGGGTATAGCAGAACTAATTCAATCACTTGTGAAACTCCAACAAAACCATTAATAAGGTAACTCCTAGTTGTTCACAACATTATGTTGTGTATGATTTGTCAGTTTGTATTTTAACAGTTTGGACTTGATTTTTTGCTGTCTCAAGCAACTTGTTTTGGAAAAGTGCAGAAACTTCAAGAGTACTTCTTTTCAGGGCTATAAACTCATTGAAATGTCATTTTACTCTGAAAAATTCTGATTCAGTTTAAAGTGGTCTTCAGTTATGAAAAGGACTGTATTGCTGTTTAACACTTCTCACTTTTTCAGAAGAAGTAAGTCAGAATGGAGTATTTTTTATAGTGTCAATAGGTGATAACATTTTTTTTCAGTATGAGTTGACATGCAGAGCTTGATCTCCTATTAACGTTACCTACATTCAAGGATGCTTTTTAGGCATATATAAAGTTGCAAAAAAACCCCCAGCTAAGCAAAACCAAAACTCCACCAAGCTTGCCAAAACAAAAAATGACAATAGAAAACAAACAAAAAACCCTACAAAAATCTAAACCTGCAGTACCATCTTTAGTGTAGTTCAGATGACTAGCAACTCAAGCACTTTTACCTTCTTGAACATGTTGTCTGTGATTATCTTTTGCTTTAGCTTGTTGAATTTCGAGTTGCTCCATCAACAATCCATTTTCTTCCAAGACCAGCTTGGCCTGAGTTTGCAGCTGCTGCCTGCAGTGATAAACAGCTGGTGAATAAAATGTAACTCAAATGTTAACTTACGTCCAAAGAACAAACACAACTGACTTTCAACAGTGTAAACTTTAAAAATCATATTTGAACCCCTTTAAAAAACAGATTAAAGCAATATCAGGACCTGAAGTAAGCTTATTGGAGGCATGAACTCACAACAATCAAAATGTGATTTATTTAAAATAATGTTTAAAATCTTTGAGTAATGGAAGCAAAAATTCCTTATAAAAAGAAGGATAAATAAGTATGTGTGGATTAGGATCATAGCATCGTAAAATGGTTGAGGTTTGAAGGGACCTCCAGCCTCAGTAGGTCATCTGGTCCAACCCCCAGCTCAAGCAGAGGCACCTACAGCCAGCAGCCCAGGACCACATCTAGATGGCTTGAATATCTCTAGGCATGGAGACTCCACAGCCTCTGGACAGCTTGTTAGAGCACTCACAGTGAAAAACTATTTCCTTACGTTCAAAGGAAGCCTCCTTTGTTTCAGTTTGTGGCAGTCATCTCTTGTCATGTCACAGGGCACCACTGAAAAGAGCCTGGCTCTATCCCTATACCTGCTCTTCAGACATTGATATCCAGCGATAAGACCTTCCCTGAACCTACTCTTCTCTAGGTGAAATGGTCCCAGCTTTCCCAGACTTAAGAAAGAGAGAATTAAAGCTACATAATGGTGCAAGATTTCCAGACATCTTTGTAACTAGTACCTGAAGCAAGTTTGTTTTCAGAATATGTTCATAAAATTTGGATTTACTTGACTTCAATCTGTAGAAAAATACTGCCAGTGAGTTTTATGGGCCTGTAAGGAACATGGGTGTTTAAAATGAACTATCCTGAGCAGAGAACTTAACTCTCTGCTTTTTAACTTTTAATAATTCAGCTTTTAAAAAAACCAATACCAGTCCTTCTGAAGTTAAGAAAAACCTTTAAAAACTATTCACTGTTCTAGTAAAAGCTTAAAAAGAACTATTAGCCAAAAGGCATGCAGAAATACAGTACAAGTGTCAGATGATACCACATGAATTTAAACTGAAGAGTTGTCATCAGTCAGTAAGAGTAGCCCAAACCCAAACAAAATGTAGACTCTTAACAAGGATTTCCGATTATAAGAACTAACACAGTGTGTATCTACTTTGATTATAAGAACTAACACAGTGTGTATCTACTTTGTTCATGTGTGGCCTGACCTACATAAAAATGCTTCCTATTGTGCACTGATCTAGATAGGGACAATTTCCCCTACTATCAAATAATATTCTGACTATATATAAAACTGAAATTAAAACACACAGCTAACAATTGGCAGCTGAAAAATATAAACAGTCTACCCTGAAGATTTTTGCAAACACAGAAATGGCAGTCAACTTACACTTCCATTCATGAAAACCTCTGCGTACAGAAGCTTGCAAGTTTAGCTGACTTCTTTAATTTACTGTGAAATTTACTGCACTGGGCATAAAAGAAGAAAGGAAATGTGTATCAGCCACTTGAAAATCAGTCAATAGCTAAGAGCTGCCAAGCTACATCCTCATCCTCAGCTATGCCTGGCACCATAAGGCTAATTTATGAAAAAAAATTTGAAAAATTGCTGCAAAAGGGGGATTAGGTTGATGAAGACCAACTCCTTTATGTGGTAGAAAGTACATTCCTGCAAGCAGTCACTACAAGTAAAAGAGCACTGCACTGCAATGCTGACTGTGAAGAAGTCATTGAAGGTAGAGAGCAAAAGCTACGTAAAGCGATATTGCTGATGGCTTCCCTGCCTTGCTGAACCCCCCCCTTAAAAAACAGCTCCCAGACAGAGACTATAGACACCCTGAAATAGCTCAGAGAGTTATGACATTCTCTCATTCATTTGCAGAGGGGCAAAATTAAAAGCAAAGGTGTTAACTGAAAAAATGAACATTTAAGAAGTTGGAACACCTTTATGAAGAGCGTTTTGAAATTTGTGGACAGTATATAAGCAGCTAAGGATACCTAAAATATCCACAGTATTTTATTAAAATACCTGTATAACACTTAATACCTTTGTAACACCCTACTTAACCAAATCTATACAAATATCAACACCTGTACTTCTGCCTCATTGAACGTAGGTCTATGCTACTGGGTGAATCAGCAGAAAGACCTAAGATTATGATGCATGCCATCTCTTCCAAAGTCCTCCTCATGTAGACACTGTGTCATCCGAGTCCCTACATGCAACTACCTGTGTCATGGGTGCAGGAAGAATTTTTATGTTCACTCATACTGGATGCTGTTCCAAAACCTGTTACACTGGTTAGGAATTATCTTCCAATCTCCACTTTAAGTTTGTTTATGGTGAATGAATACTCAGCCGTTGTTCTAGTAACACTATCCTGAGTACCATAATTGCAGCATAAGAATTTTTTGTACATGTCATGTCTCCTGTTCCTGCTGCACATACAGAGAGCAACACTGTCCTTTTTCAGCCTTCGTTCTGTAAGTGAGAAAGGCCAATCTGCCTAAGTTCCAAATAAAAGAGGCTCTCCATTTCCTTGGCTACACCACAAACCCTTTCTGCTTTGATTCTCTGTACTTAAATATGTGTACTCTCTAGAGATTTCCATACAACTGTATTGTTATTGCCTAATCTCTACTGGAAGGACCTATTCTAACATACCCCATGACCTTTCTTTATCTTTATAGCTGTTGCCCTAAAAAGCTGACAGTCATCTTTCAATGAACCAGTACAAACAGATTCTACTCCATCTCAGTTACCAACCGACGAGTATCTCACTTAGGTAAATTGTTAGTAAGTCTCAAGTATTTTTTACTACTGTCCTGGTTAAAAGGAAAGGTGTCTACTAAGGAAGGCGGGAACCTCCCTTGGAATGGAAAATGTGACCCACTTCCCCCCAAATTATAACTTTGAAATTACGGGGCTTTCAGGCAAAGATATGGAAAAAGGAATAACAGTTCTTTACTACTATATATATATATAAAACAAGGCAAACAAACAACAACAACAGCACCAACAACAAACAGAAATAAAACCAGGAAGCCAGTGGCAGCCCCTCTCGGCCGCAGGCCCTTTCCCCTGGGTGCAGTTCCGCTCACGGCCGGCAGGGGCGCTGGTGGCTCCCGGCCGGGCAGGGCGGGTGCGATGATTCCCCCGCGGCTGCAGGGCGCGCTCCGCAGCGAGCTCGGCCGCCTCTCTGCACCTGGTTAATGGGGGTCAGCTGGCAGAAGAGATGGAAAAGGGGCTTCCTTTAGAAATTCGCGGGGGGCAGCCGGTCCCGGTGCCCCTCTGGATAGCGAAATGGGCTGTAGCAGGAACCTCAGAACGGCAGCCTGCAACGGCAGGGGCGAGCACACCCAGGGTGGCAAACAAGGTGTAGCAAAAACTCCGGAGCCATGCCAGGAGCCGCGGGATGTCCGGATGTCAGGTTAAAGTGCAGCGAAAAACCCGAAGCAGCGGCAGAAAGCAGGGGGGCTGGGCAGTGGCAGCCAGGCTTCTGCAAGCAGCTGCCGCACACAGCCGGGAGACGCTCCCTCTGGGAAGGGGGGAGGGGCTCGGGGTCCCCTTCCCAGTGAGGTCGGGTGTTGGAAAAGGTCCCAGTTCAACAGCTGCTCTTGCGAGCACAAGCTCACCCACGGTAGGAGAAGCAGTGAAGGACAAGAACTCCGCATGGCACCGAATCCTCTGGGCAGCAAGAGTCTGGCTCCAAAACCACACCTGTCCGCTCTGATCCCGAGACTAAGAGAGCGAGGAGCTGAGCCCAGCCCCCTGACCCCCAAAATCTTGCCGTATCTCTGCACTTCCCAAGGGAAAGCCTCCCAGCTAAGAGACTGCAGTCAGCTTCCCCCTCCTCCTCCTCCCAGCCACATCTTTTGTCTCTTAAGTAGCGGTTGTTCCCATCTCTGAGGCAACAAATGGGAGAAAATTCTCTGGGAGAAAATTCTCTGGGAGAAAGAAAAAAAAAAAAAAAAGGAAAAATCCTAGCTTCCAACAACTAGTTAACTTCATTATGTTTGCATTGTTTCACTTCTCAAGAACATAAAATTCTTCTAATGTCACATTCCAATGCCATTATATATCAGTGGAAAACTGATATCATTGGCACACTGTAACAGTATGTAACCTGCAATATCTGGGACAGAATTACATGGGCTTCAGGTGCAAAACTCCACTTTCATATTTAATCTTTACTCCAAAATTATTCCAGGCATTGCAGATCAGCATTGTTCCAATATGACAATCGTGATGCTATTAATTCTTCAGAAAAACAATTTGTTTGAGGGCAAAAAAAAATTTCCTTAAAATACTACTGTAATTTTAAAAGTTTGTATGAAATAAGCAAAATAATTAGTGACTTTTAAATTAATTTCTAGTGTAATAACTTGCCATTCTGTAGGGGTAATAAAGTTATTTAATTGCTCATGCAGATCTTTATTCTCCTTCACCAACTCTTCAACTCGTGCTTTAAAATTCTTCATATCCTCCTAGAAGACAAAGGATTTCATGTAAAATTCTTTGTAAGTATTTTAGTTTAATTTTTACATCAACAAAAAATCTTATAAATACACATGCTTGGGTGCCTTCTTGTCTTAACAGAATATTATCTCATGACTCACTCATCTCTAATTCAGGTGTGCATATTTGATTTCTAAATTGTTTCATCAATGTAGTAATATTTGATAAAAAATAATACTGATATTTGACTTGTGCCACATTTTTGCAAGTTGTAGATCCTTAAAAGATAGGTTTAAAAAGCTGAATTCTGGAAATTACTGGATTATACTACCCATTTTCAGTGGGAGTGACATGGATTTGAATATGGTAAGACAACACAGTGAATTTTCAGTAATATAAAAAACCCTTGCTGTTTTCTGCTAATTTTATGGCTTAATTTTTTGAGGGAAATACATTTCTTTTTAAAACCTAGGAAAGTTCTGCTCTGAAACAAATAGCTATTTTTCAAAGATTCAGTGACAAAAAAATACTTCTAAAAAGCAAAAAGAGTACCCATTCTTTTAATACCTAGAAGTAAGTATTCTTCTACCACAAAACTCACAAGTAGCTGGAAGGGCAGCTATACAGAGCACCAAGTTCCCATTATGAATGACAGTCATAAATTCTTTCTAGCACTGACTAGTTTACGTTTTTGAAAGGAATGAGATAGATTTGTCTTTACAAACAAACTGTGGGTCTGCTGACAGGAAAAAGCTAGATACTGATAGGTGAAAGAAACAATGGGAGGAATTCTATTGATTGATGAAAGGAGTGAGAGGGATTTGTCTGTACAAACAAACTGTGGGTTTGCTGATAGGTAAAGCTAGATACTGAGAGATGAAAGAAGCAATGGGAAGAACCATAAATTCCATAGGAAAAGAAAAAGGGAGGGTACACATTAGAAGGGGGTCTGTATTAGGTGATTTGGCAAGTCTGTACCTCTCAAGTACCTCAGCCAATGTGAAAAGAGAGAGGGAAATGCAGCCAGGAAATTAGGATAAAAAGGAGGCTTCGTCCTCTAACAGTTTGAGACACCCCAGGGGAAATGCCCCATGGCCTCTCCCATGATTCAAATAAAGTAACAGGACTCCTCTGTCTCCTTTTGGACATAAACCTCTGGTGTTTGTGGATAAATTTTCCTGACAGTTTGCTCTATTTTTAGAGCACATCTTACATACTTACTCAGTGTAGTGTGTGCTCCTAAATGTGAACAGGCTGACAAAATCAAACAAGCCAAGTAGGATAAGACAGCACAATAATTATGCAAAATTAAAACAAAAGTAAAAAAGTAAAACAAAGTCACTTTAAATTTTAGGCAGACAACAGCTTTGGCAAATCCCTTTAAAAAATTCAGTAATTTATTTCTGCTTTAGTGTATCTTTTTTCTAAATGGCAACTTGCCTCATGTTCAAGAATAAAATCTTCCTTTTCTCTTATTCTGTCTTCATATGCCAACAGAAGAGGTGACAAATACTTCATATCCAACTTAAAAGAAAATTTAAAAATAAATACATGTAAATTAATTACAAGCCATTATTTCATCTGTATTTTTTACTTCTGCTATAGATTATTAGTTTTGAAAGCTGTTAAAGGGGTTTCATATATGACTTGCAGACTGAAGTGCAGAATTTATACAAGCATGCAGACCACCATATGCAGAACGATGTTGCAGAAACACTTCATAGCACTGTGTTAGCAGCAAGCTTTGGAAAGGAAAAGACTGCACCTTTACTTGCACCTTTACTTCACTAAAAAGCAGCTCTAACTTATCACTATATGTAGCACAGCAGAATGTGGATGCAAATGAATACAAAACAAAATTCAAACATTACAGTGAATACTACTACTAAAAAAAATTATCCCAGATTCATTAGTAAGTGGGAAAGGAATTTTTAGACTCTCAAACCTGCATCTTTAAGACTAAATACATACGTATGTGATTATTGGCTATTATGGCTAGAAAGACAGAGCAGGAGAACTTTCCCATTCTGTATAGTTCTCAGTGACAGTGAGGAAGGAAAATATAAGATCTGATTAGTACTTCAAGGAGAAATTGTTTTACATATTACAAATGCATTCTCTTTCACAGACTATTTGCCTTCCCCTTGTCGGAAATTCATAGGCTACTACTCGACCCATGACCATTCCTACAATCAGAAATATTGTTTTCTTTTAGTACAATCTTAAAAATAATAACAGCAAAAGATTTACAATTAAGAAGATTAACAATTAAGCAATAGACCTTGAAAGACCTTGAAGCAAACTATATGCTAGACAATTCTAAGTGAAGATGGCATTTATGATTCTCAGTGTAACAATAGTTTTCAAGAGTTCAAAGTTGGTAACTATGTAAAGTTTTGTAGCTTACTGTACATTCAACTGGAACTGCACACATTCATTACAAAATTCTGCCCTACATATTTTTCTGCAACAAAAGATATGTTCATAATATTCTATTAGTATTTGATAGTTCGGCAGAGTAATATGTGAATACTTTGATTCCAGCAAAGAAATTCTACTACTTTAGAGAGGAATGAACAGTTAAGTGAAAATATTATTTGACTTACCAGCCATGGTGGTGGTGGTCCTTTCATGGGTAAGCTTTTCAGCTTTAGATTCTAGAGTAGATGTTTTAAAGGATACTGACATTACTTCCTGCTTTTTGAAGCACCAGCAATTGTCCACTGCAGTCACAATTATCACCCCAAACAAGCTTATGTTTCTAATTACATGTGTTGCATATGTAACACATACTCAATAAAACTGGAAGTTGAGTATCTTACTGATACAAAATAGTACTGAATTTTCAACATTAGACTTAATGATAAATGCTTATTATTTTAAATTTCAGAAAAAGCCTGTGCAATTTGTAGACTGTGGAAATTTGGAGAAAACAGTCAAAAAAACTCAAAGATTAAATAACAGACAATGGGACATTTCAGTAGAAACTGCCTTGATAACCAAGATTCTCACCTCTTCTTGGGACAATGACCTGAATTTAGTTTGATAGCGACTTAATTCTACATTTAAACGATGGACCATGATTTTCAAAGCATCATTTTCATCTACCAGTTCTTGTGCTTGTTGTCTGAGAGAAAGTAATTCTGTTGCCTCCTCTATTAAAACAAATGTCCAACAAGAAAGTTCCATTAAAATGCAAGAAATGTTCACAATAATTTGATAGTTGTAATGAAAAAAATTAAATAAGCTAGAATAATAATCAATAACTTCTCTCAAAATACTGTTATGGAAAAATACCATGAAAAATTTCTAGCAAAAAAATCCATTATATTTCAAACAACCAAGTAATTTTTTTTTTCTTATCATGTACATATTCCTTGACAAAATTTCTAAAAATGTAGAAAATACTGTTCGGAAACTACTTCTGCATGGATACTTGCCTAAATCAATTACTTGATCAACCTACTACTAGAGGAAAAGGTTGTAAAAACAAGATATCTACAAATCAAAACAAGATAACTACAGAATAGTTTATATGTTTCTCCCACCTTCTCTATGTGAGTTCTCTGCAGCTTCTTTAAGTCTTCTGTTTTCTTTTTCAAGTTTCTTCAGCTTTGATTGCTGTTCTTCTATGTGCTGTTTTGTTCCCTCAAATTGTTGGACCACAGCTTGGTATGCCTTGTTCAGAGACCAGTTTTCTTCTTTTAGTTCTCTGAACTTTTCTTTGGTTATATTTTCCCATGCTTGCCTTGCCCAAACAGACACATCTGTAGTGCCACAGTACAAAGTATTCAAATGCTATTCAGACCGCAATAGGATTTTCAGCAAATTACAATCCATTTTTTCCTAATCTTAGCATTATATGTGTATATATATGTTATAAGATCTAAATCAGCTCATGGCTCCCAAAGGATAAGACCAGAAAGAATTTAAAAAGTGGATTTGGAAAGAGAGCTGTGGAATAGCTGCAAGTTCCCATCTTTTCTCTCAGACACTAGAAACACTCCTTCTTTAAATGGAAAAGATCGTGTTAGCAGATCTCTCTCTCCCAAACATCAGTGACTGGAGAGGTAAAACTGAAATGTCCACTGCAATAAGCAAAGTGTTTGTGCCCTGCATGGACAAGTCAGTATTCTTGATCCCTACATATTTTAATCACCTATACAATGAAAGCTTTACATCCCTTCCCACTGAACAGCTTCAATGTTACTGAATAGAAGTTACTGAATAATTCTTATGAAAGTAAACTTTTAGATTATCTGCAAAACTGTGGATATATTGTTGCATCAGTAATAATGGATCTCACTTCCAAGTTTTCCTTTCCATGTGTATAGAGTAAATAGCTGAAATGAAGGCAGAGATTTTACCCCTACCAGCAGCACAATCTAATAGCATACCGGTATCAATATAACTCAGTACAGGACAGTTCCTTAGAATAGGATATATATGAAACCCAATACAGAGCTATCTATTGTACTGATGATGTGTAACAGCTTCATGCGTTTAGTAGGATTTCAGGCAATTCTGTCCACTGTTAAATTCCTGTGAAAAGGTGTAAGATACTTCGACAGCACAGACATTCACAAAACCCCATGAACTTGTAATAGGCACATATCCCATCATGAGACACACACAGAGCTCAGAAGTACTGTGCCTGAAGTTGTCAGGTGGATGCAGAAACACACAAATTAATTGAAGGTAGACCATGTTATCTTGTTTACCATTACATATGTTTACCATTTCAATTGTGATAGGATACTTAATAATGGTGACATCTTCTAGTGTAGATTGAACTTGAAATTAATGTATTGGAGAGGTCCAATATGACTTTAATTTCATTACATCATTTCACAATCATTTATTTACTTTAGACCTCAAAAGTCACTCAGATTGGAAATAAAAACAAGTCTAAACCACCTAACATAAAAAGCCTGAAACTATCGCTTTTATACATATCACAGAGCACTTTCTCATCTCGTGTACAGGAAAAACACTTTCACAAACACACACACACAAATTAGGCTTAGAGAATACAAGCAGGAAAATGTGTTTTCATATACCCATGCATATTAATAAAGTGAAAATGTGTAGTGAAGTCAGAAAAATCCAAAGTACCTGGGGATGGTGGAGGTTTGCCATGTGTCAGATTTTCAGCTATTAATTTTTCCTCCTAGCAGAGAAATAAAAAATGAGACAATTTGCTTTAACAGCATCACTGCTGGAGAACTTAAGAAATAAAACTTTTGGAAGAGTTTCTTTTATATCAACAAAATTGAAGGTTGGATTCACTGCTGGTAATACACAACTTATCATTTACTCATCTAGACATCATTTTGTCACTTTTCACTGCCATCAGTCACTTGTGGACACCTGAAACTCACTATTATCTTTAGTTGTCAGAAATGTACAGCTCTCAAAACAATTTTTTTTACAGCTGATATGAAAGTCACATAAACACAAAGCTTCTTGACAAAACAGGAAGGGTATTCTTCCCACTTGTTAGTTTGTATAAAGTAAGACTTTAGACTGGTCAATTATGTCAGTCCCTAACTGGGTATCAGCAAATCATTTAAAATGCAAAATGTTTTTCAAGGTTGAAAAACTTTGTTCTTGCTTTGCTGGAAAAAAAACCAAAGTATTTGTACATTTTCAGAAGGTGCTTTCACCAGGAAAGAATTACAGTGTCATTTATATTAATGTATTTACTTGAGGTGAAGGTGATACAGAGACTTTCTCCATGTTTTTATGAAACAGCAATGAAGTTTTGTAAGGATATGCTATCATATAATTCAACACACTGACAATACTGAGTGACACCAATGACTTAATGAGACAAGACTCATGAACAATTTCAAAGAAAAATATATGTGGTCAAGAACTTGTAGAAAAAAGTTATGATAATAATGAAAGAACTGACCGTTTTTGTAAACAATATTCTAGCAACTTGATCTGAGAAACTAAATTTTTGGGTATTCCTTTTCAAGCTTATGAAAGCAGTCAGATCAGCCCAAATAGAAAACTAGAGAAAAATGTGGTGAAGTCAGGTTCAGAATTTGAAAATTATCAGTGGAAGCTATCTCTTGCTATAGTATGTTATCTCTCATTCTCAGTTTCTTTCTTTCACATGCAGAATAACAGAAGACATACTATAAAAAAAACCTCAACAATTTTTGTATGGCCTATTTACCTATATAGCTGCAATTTTTCAAAAGGAATGATTAGCCCTTCTTGTACTCCAAAAGAAGAAGATTCTGTAGTGGCAATAAATTAGTTTTCTGTGACTGCAAATTTAGCAGCTTTTTATGACACCCTATTTTCCAAAATGCATCATAATCAACCTTTATTTAAGTCTTACCTTTAAATTCAAGCCCAGATGTTGGTCTTCTGTTAAAGAAAAACAGATCTTTCAGTCAATTAAAAATTATTTTAAGTCCATAAACTACAAGGGTTCACAAGGATATGTATGCACACATATTATACATGCAAATGAATGTAAGAAAGTCCTCCCCAAAGCACAGATTAGATCACTAACTTTCCATTATCTCTTTCACAGTGTATCAGGACACTGATGTGAGACCTCACTTTACCTCACACTGGATAGATGCAAGTGTGGAAGAAATGAAGCTGTATTGTTGGCTTCTGTTATAAGTTTAGAATTTGACTGAAGAACAAATGAAATATTTTCATTGATTTTACTGGACTTGAATCCTGTTGCATCTCTGAACAAAGCAGTTGTAATTCTGACAGCTTTCAAGACCTGCAGCACTCCCTATGTAGAAGAGGGATTAGAAACAGTGTATATATCCTATATTTTTTCAGTTTAATGCCTTCACTTCTCAAATGATTTTATCAAAGCAGACCATTCTTTCTGAATATTGTTCTCTATAAAACTTTTCAAATTACTCCACTGAACTAATATTGAAAAAATGCTGGGATCCAACATAAAGAAAATTTAGAAAGACACAATTTTTTTCAAAATTGACTCAGTTTTGCTTCCTCTTTCCTATCAACTAGCTACAGAGTGCTACCATCCTCTGTAAAAAATGCATTTTCCAGCTCTGAAACTAATTCTTATTTCCCTTTTCCTGATTTTAAAATAAAAGACAAGATAATTATGCAAGAAAACTGCTATACAAGTAGATTGGTCTTGGTCTATTGTTATAATTCTTTTCTCCACAATATTCTATTGTTACAAGAAAATAGCCCAATGACAGGTCCAGTAACGACCCAAATGTCCCTAATCTAATGAAATTACTTATTGAAAAAAAAATTATTTGTGAATCTTAACAATTCAGAGCTTAGGGTGACAGCCTGAGACTGACGATCATGCTTATTTCTCTATTTTGAAGAAACATCCTCTCTGACCTGATGTACAATTTTAAGGCCCAGACCTTAAAAGACAGCAATAATGATACAACTTCTGTAGAAAGGATAAACAACACTACTATCATGCCATTTCATTATTAAAAACTAAAGAAGTTTTTACTACTGTATTTCAGGCATGGCATTTTTTCACACAAGTAAAATTACTGATTAAAAATGTTTTCCTCTATCTCTTCTAGCTAGTTTCTATAGTTTCTACAGTTTCTACTTTTTTTCTTTTTTTTTTTTTGAACACAGTAACACTCCAATGAGTGTTTTCTTGATCCCTACATATTTTAATCACCTATACAATGAAAGCTTTACATCCCTTCCCACTGAACAGCTTCAATGTTACTGAATAGAAGTTACTGAATAATTCTTATGAAAGTAAACTTTTAGATTATCTGCAAAACTGTGGATATATTGTTGCATCAGTAATAATGGATCTCACTTCCAAGTTTTCCTTTCCATGTGTATAGAGTAAATAGCTGAAATGAAGGCTGATGAAATGAAATGAAAACTCCAATAGGTTCCAGAGTACAAATGTGACTGCTTCTGGCACATATATTAACAAAAATAGCAACAAAAATAGTAGAGAATGACTGTACTTGACAATACAGAGTTCACAAAACCTTCCTCCCTGCCCCCTCATTTTACAGTGGCTGACAGTTCGTTCCACAGTAAATATACACCAACCTTTCCTCCTTATGCAGGTTTTTAATTTTCTGTAACTATTAGAAATTGCAAAGTACTTAGTAGCATTTCTTTAACTGCCCTTTTAGAAAAGGAATACAACATTACAATATAGTATTAAATTTATTTATTAAAAAATTATTTTTCCCAATGGTATTAAATGGTATGGCATTTTGTCTTAAAGTAAGTTTACTTACCTTCTATTTGCACACCTGACTTATCCACCACCACCTGACACTCAGTTTCATGGGGAGAAACCTCCTTCTTGTCAGCATTAGGAATATGAGATGGTGGAAACTGTTCCTAGGTAAAAATAAGACAAACCTCTCTAAATCATGAGATCACTGTTAAAATAGCCCATGTACCTTGATATCTGTATGAAACATTTAGTGTATTAACGTCCCAGTCACATTCAGAATTGTTCACTAATATTTTAAGATAATAAATGATAAGATTTACTTCTTCTCTTCTTGTTGTTTTCTTGGGGTTTTTTTCTGGGGTTTTTTTTGTGGTGGTGTTGTTATTTAGGGCTTTATGTAAATAAAATCTAAACCTTACAATGATCAACAGGAGATTAGCAAGTATGACAGTGATTAGTTCACACGGCAAGTGTTCTCCGTCACCTTGTTCGGTTACAGGAGTCCATGAAATTATTCTCTGTTTGCTTGTTTGCTGTGGCATATCTATCTTGATCTTAATAAAAGATCAACCATTTATCTACTATATCACAGCAGTGAGGGATTAATGAACCATTTTTAACATTATCCTTGCTGGTTTTCCCATTGATCACATACCAGCGTTCCACATATTTTTCTCCCCCTATTTTTTTTTCATTCCTTCTCCTTCCCTCCTCTTACCAGCTACTGTTTCTTCACCTTGGGGTGTTTTTTGGATTCTTTCACATTTTGGGATTTGTGATGTACATTATAAGACTGATATACAGTCAGTCTGCTTTACTAGTGCTGGGTTTTTTTGAAGAGGCATTTTTTAAGAGATCTTTCATTGCCTTTTTCCTACTCAGGTACTTCCTCATGTTTGTTAAATTTTTGCATCATTTTTGATTTAATTTTAAATGTGCCTTAGGAGTATTACGTTAATTGCTGGTTAAGACAATCCAAAATTATAGCATACAAAAATCTCCTGGTCTTCAAGACAAGGTTAATTTATTTTGTTCGATTCTGAATCTCCCCATAGGTTTGTGCTCATTAGCACAATCCTGAACCATTAACTAAGCTTTCACCATTTAACAGTAAAGTTACTAGTGCTTTTAACAAATCACCTACTATGTAAGTACCATGCTCAATATAAATTACTGGACATTTTACAAGACTAAATTATGCATGATAATTATATACAATACCAGTGGGCTCCTGATAACCAGAGATAGAGACTCTGACAACCAACAAACCTACCTAACTCATGTAAGAGTAAATGAATCACAAAAATTAGCATGTGAAATAAATATTGAATAAATGTCTGAAGAGTAAGAAGAGAATACAAAGCATTCAAAATATTAACGTGCATTAATATATTAAAACATGGTAAAGAAACTAATGCATTTAAAAATCCTACCTTTTTAGTTTTGCAGGGAACAGCATAAATAGCTTTGGTGCTAAAGCTTCCTTCCCTTTTCTCATTACTCTGACAGCTGGACTCTGCCTCTTTATCAGCATCTGAAAGATATGTATCCATGTCCTCATCTTCACCATAATTGCCTGATATTTCCAAGGACTGTAGAGGAGATCTGTCACAACCATCAAGTTTCCAGTTAGATCTGCAAAAAAAGCAATTTAATGCCTGTTTCAGCGCTGCTTACTCTTCAAAAAACCCAACAGTAGTAAAGTAGAACCATCAGTCTAACAATGTACACAAGTCCAAAGAGCTGACACAGGCAGACATCTAAGCTTCTGTTAGCTGCAAACAAGGAATGTAGTCTATGTGTATGCTCTAAAACAGACAACTAACACTGCTACTACCTTTTCCTCTCTATCTTAAAATGCCAGATTAAAGATAGAAGGTTCCTAATTCTACTAAAAAGACAATTTGAAATAATCATTTTAGCATAAAGGAAGTATCTTACATGTAATTCAGGTGATTCCTCAGTTCATCACATTTTGTAAAATTGATCATCATTTGACAGAAATAGTGTATTATTTTATTTATGACTGTTGTACAATCTAAATCTGCCTCTCTGAAGACTGCATGTGTGACACCGCTTTACAAGAAATTGAATAAGGATTGTTAGACACTTCAGACTGAATTTATGATGTGGTAATAAAAAAGTAAGTAGTTGTAACAGCAGGAGTTTGCTGTCACTCTTTGGTAAAACTGATCACTGACAGATTCCATTTCTAATGTAAGGTATCAAACCAGAAAGTATACACTACCCTATTCTGAGCTCTGTGACTGTTGCATATGGTTCAAAACATTCTTGTTCCAAGTAGGTCGAATCACTTTCAGAAAGTGATCGCTGCCGAGGCTGAGGAATAGCAACTGTGCGCCCTGTTAGTGCTGTTGCAAGGATAGCTGCTGCTAGAGCAGACCTGGAAGAAAACAGAAAAATGCAAGGAAGCAATTCTGATGCTTTCTCTGTGCTCCACATTTTATATCTTTTCCTATGCAAAATGTCTTCACTATTTAAGCAAAGCAAAATGTTCAAGTTAACAAGCATAAATACCACTGAATGCTATGGGACTGGTTATAAACAATTACCTCCCAAAGTAAAGCACAAAACGGGGCAAGCTATCGTAATGCAGCTATCCAAGAGTAAGGTATAATACCTATTGGTTTTCCCAAATCACATGCATGAAAATCATGGAATATACCGAGTTACTTTCCCAAAATTCACATTAATAATTTACAGTATTTAGCATTCACTTTAGCCATAACAATACTGCCTGGTGTTGTGTTGAAAAGTTGTTCCATATCCTGCTATTTTGTCTCCATTATTCCCTACTCTGAACCTTTTACTGATGACTCCGAAGTTGTTAATAAATGTTGGCACACTGCAAACCAGGACAAGCACACATAAACAAAAGTGTCTATTTGTGGGATGCTGTGGAGTACAGAGAAGGGTATGATGAAAAGGAAAAACAAGTAGTAACTAAGATTAAAGCAGTGAAATGCTGAGAACTGTAAAATGAATGACAAGAACTGGAGGCCGAAAAGGAAGAAGAAATTAACTAAAATTAAGCAGGAATGTTACAGACACTAGGAAGACCATGGAAAACAACCAGAATTGAACTAAATGCAGAAAAAACATAGAATAAAAACTGTAAGACACTACAACTTAAAAGAAAAATAATTTGCATTTTTCCAAGCCAGTGTGGTTTTACATGCCAATTTTTTAAGTCCCTGGTATGGTAGCAAGGTTTAATTTATGTTTTTCTAATGAGCTAATATTTCCTGACTCACAGCACTAGTGCTGCTGCAGTCCTACACACTACTGTAGCAGCGAAATTAAAAATTACACCAACTTTAAATAGTCCATTCGTCTTTAATTGACTCAGATAAGTTACATGTTCGTAATGGTTACTGTCTTGAATATTTACCATGCTTAGGAGTGGGAAAAAAGCTCAGAGTGGGAAACTGCCCCCCTTAAAAATATTTTTTTTCATGAAAAGTTTTACGTAAATATTGCAGGGACATGCAATTATTCTAATCAGGCTTTTCTAGTATGCTACAATACTTGACGAAGCAGGGGGAAAAAAAAATCAAAACATCAAAACATACCTGGGCCTTTCTGGAGAAGGGTTTGGACTACGAGGGGGAGGGGTGCGGGGAACTGCAGGTTTAGGAGCTATGGTAGCAGCAGGGACCAGGCCATGAGCTATATGTTTCTAAAATAAAATTAGTTGACAATGACTTTAAGGATTACAGTGAAAAACAGCACAGAACTGAATGTGCACAAAAACTAACAATGCAAAATAATATAAAAAGGAAGAACAACTACATGCAATTAATGTAAACAGAAGACTTGAAATGGCATTTCATTCCCCTTAAAATCAGAACACTGCGTAAAGCTGGCAAGTTCATTTAAGATTTACAAACAGCTGCTCTCAAAGGTTAGAAATATAATTTACGTGAGACCCATGAATGTATGTTTTCTATCCACCATATCACAATTTGCAAAATCAGAATTTTAACTTACTCATTTTTTCCTATATATATACACAAGAAAAACAGGATTAGAAAATAACTTTTTTCAAAATATCTTAATGCTGCTTCAGAGTAACAATATTAGTCCCTTTCTTTTAGAGTTTGTCAATCCTCAGTCACAGCAGTATGAGATGGAAAAAAAAACCCTACCACTAAGTCTTGCAGTCAAAGGTTCAACCTTAATTAAAAAAAAAACCAAACAAAACCAAAACTAATACATTTAAATCAGCAAACACAGTAACTTTTTCTAAAAATGAGATAACATTAAATACCAGCTCAGAAAAACTGGGACCAGAGTTCCTACAAAAAGTGCTATGAAGGGAACCATATACTGGTTGAGGTTGGAAGAGAGCTCTGGAGATTGTCTAGTCCAAGTTCCTGCTCAAAGCTGGGTCAACTATGAGAGGATTGCTTGGGATCCTGTCCAGTCATGTCTTATGTATCTCCAACCTGGTCCAGTGCTGAACCACCTAACAGTATTTTATTATTATACTTAAGTTGAATTGTCTGTGTTTGACTTTGTGGTCACTACCTCTTGTCCTCTCTCTAGGCATCAGAAAATACTATGCCATAATAAAGTCCATCACCTTTGGACAGATGTTACTTTTTTATGGAGTGAAACAGGCTAAGTTCCTGCTATTTCTGCTACAGATCCCAATTATTCTTTAATTCACTTCTTCAACAGGAGGATGAAGATGCAAACTGGAAATATTTCTGGTTTTACACAAAGGGACATGAAATAATTAAATGGTACATTAAAAGACTGTCTTTTACTCAGTTCTGAAAATGCACTGCTCCCTAATTCTGCACGTTTGCCTGGCATACACCATTTCGTTTACTACAGGCTGTTGACTGTAGATACAACTATGACTGACCCTACTAAGACTACCGAGGAATACAGCTAAAGCCAAAGTCATTCCACGGTAAAAGTTTAACAACAACATAAGATCAATACTTCCATTCTAGTAATAAAAAAAAATTTCAGTTAGTTCTAGTGATTCGGCCAAACTGGGCCAAGAGACACTTCAGAGACAAAGTCCAAGAAGCAGGTGTTTGCTTTGTTCAGCGCGGTGGGTGTGCGGGGATCGCTCCTCTGAACATGCACACACCCCCGGCACACAGCAGTTTACAATATATGCTTGCAATTTATGCATATTAATAATTTTCCCTAGAAAAGGTGGGGTTATGCAAACTATTTCTTAGAACTCGTTATTATCATTAGCATACGCAGAGCATAGGCGCAGTGCTCCCTGGTGGTCACTCTGAGGAAGGCTCGGTGGTTGTTTTGATGAAGGCTGAAGGTCTTCCTCGCCTTGCACTTTTCACCTTTCTTCTGTAGGCACGCACAGTCTCTTGCTAGCTGTTGCAGTCTTTTCTTCCCGGGATCTAGCAAGCGTCTGTTCCTTATCTTTTGTCAAGTTCTTCAGCCAGCTTCTACACTGGTCACAATGTATTTTATTCTAGCCTCAGTATACCCCAGCATGCCTAAGTACAATGATTTTAACCCTTTCACAAGTACGTTGGAAGAGAACACCCGCACAACTGCTGACAACTCTACAGCCTTTGGCTGCTCTGAGCCTTCGATCAGAAGGCTTTATCAGTTCACTTTACAGCACTGAACGTGTTCTTCGAGGATCGTCTCGACAAGCGCTGGGAGCGAGCGCGCAGCACCGCCAGCCCTGACCAGCGCCCAGACCTTTCCGGAGGGGAGGGCACGGGACAGCCCCCGCCCCGCCGAAGCTCGGCGTTTCCGAAGAAGCCGGGCAGGCCCGGGACTGAGGGAAAGGAACGCACCAGCCCCCGGACACCACTTTGTCTTTGCTTGGGCTTCATTTTTTTCCTCGATTTTCACTTCAAACTGCTCAGTGATCACCGGCATCAGCCGCAGGGCGCAGTCGCCTGCCCCGGGGACCACCCCTCGTCCTGCTGTCCCCACTCACGAGAACGGAGCCCCACGCTAGGTGGAGCGATACTCACGAAGGGGCCCCTCCGGCCTCTCCTGAACAGGAACGCCATCGGGACGGGACGGCTCCAGCCACTGCCTCTACGACCTCTTCGTCGCGTCGGACGCCTCTCCCTCGGCGATCCCCTTGCTAACAACGCCAGGGCGGATTTGCTGCCGGTTCGCACTCCTCCAATCAGCACGCGCCTTACTCACCCCGCTCGGCCTTAGCAACCCAACCGTGGCGAGGCCCGCCCGCTGCCGCTTCCTCCTTCGCTCGCGGCCTGCGGAGCTCTCGCTCCCGATTCGCGGCCACCGCTGTCAGTCAGGCGCGCGCTGCGCCGGGCTGGTCGTCTCCTGACGGCCGCTGCTCTGGGCAGGTCAGCGCGGGACCGGCGGCAGCCCCTGAGGCCTCTTCCCGGTCCTCAGAGTGGGGCTCGTGAGTGGGGAGGTGGTTCGTTGTGTGTGTCTGTGTGTTTGCGGCGGTACCGGCTTGTCTGTGGTGCTTGTCCTTAAATCATGCCTTAGCCTCCAAGATTCCCAATTCCCCTTAAAGTCAGAACACCGCGTAAAGCTGGCAAACCTGAAAATAATGTCTCCCAGCAACTACTTTTTAATAATCGGTCTAGAGACTTCCTCCAGCTGAGGGATGGAGGTGCTTCTGGAGTTGGCTTTGCAATTCAATATTTTCTCCCAGCGAGGGTGGATGAAGGCACGGAAAAGGCAATGTGTATTTTCTCACCATCTGTGTGTTTTAGTTCAGGCATTTTTCAGATTGAGTGGTAAAGCTGAAAGTGGAATTTGCAACCCAGCAGCCTGTATTAAAGTGAACGGAGTTGCTGGCCGATTTTGATATGCTCACCTTAACTGTACGAAAGCTTGAGGAAGGAGATAGTGTCTCTTCCAGAATATTGCATCCTAAGTTTATTATTAAAATTTATAAGCTTGGAACAGGTTTGTAAAATGTGTTGCTATTTTTCCATAGCTCTTTCTAGGGTGTAACTGCTACCGAAGGAGGATTTTAAAGGAGGTCTGATGACAACAAAAGTGAACTTTCCTGTGACAGCAGGATCTATAGTTGTCCCTTACGGGCACGTGATTGGAAATGAGAAGTGGAGAGGCTCAGAGGTAGCCCAAAGGCTACAAGGTAAGTACAAACAAACTGGAAGAGGAAAAGGAAGTCAGGCAAAACATTCCCCTCTCTTGCTCAGTAAGGTTAAGAATGGCTGGAATATGCTTTACTCTGTTCCTGACTGGTCCCATATTTGTGGTACAGACTATGTTAGCAGGCTGAAAGATCCTGTTTGTTTGCCATTTATCTGTGTGATCCACTCAGTTTTCATAGTTGCAGAGCACTGTAGGGAAGCAACAGAATCTGCTGTTGTGGGGCTTTGTGGATATGCATCTCCACTGAACTCCCTTGAATTTACATGTATATTCTGCTACTGTCTTGCTGGCACAACAAACTAAACTATGATGATCCCTCCAGAAAAGCATGTGATATTTTTGTTCAAGTCCAGAGTTTACTGAGCAGCTCTAGTACTTTTGAATCTGTAGATTGGAACTGCTATTAAGTGGCATTACTAAAGACATGACACAGTAGTTCAGACTGCTTGTAATAGATTTACTTAAAGGGAAAAAAGGCTTTTTATAAAGTTCATTATGAATTGACTCTTTAGGAAGGTTGTGCTGTGTAGCAATTATTAGTATACTTTTAACTACTGTATTTTTTCTTCTAACAATCTCACCCTAAGGGAAAGTTAGACTCATCTTCGAAGATGGCTTGGGACTGGTGGACTTTCATCTTTCAAACAGAACTTGCATTTTACTTATTTCTGAAGCAGATTTGGTTGCAGGGGATGAATTCAAACGAAGATTGGTTAGGTTTAGAAATGTAAGTGCTATATAAAGAGAAAAGGAAAAGTTTTCACTTGGTATTTGTTTATTCCACGCTTCTGAAAACATTCTTGTGGTTTTTTTCAATTCCAGTGGAGCAGAACTTTTGGGATAATTTTCACCTGAAAATTGAAAAATTCTGCAGCTGTGTGATAATGCTGTATTAAACGTCAGTCCTGCTGCTGCAACTTATGTTCTTCCTCTGATTTGCTATTAGGGAGCTCATACTTGAAAGAATTTCTCTCTCTTACATTGCATCAGCTTGTCATTAACAAGTTTTTTTCTAATTTTTTTTCCTTTCAATACAGGCCAGCAGTCTTAGGGGAATTGTAATTGTAGAGAAAACCCAAATCAGTGATCAGTACTACTTAGGAGTACAAAAACTTGTTGTACTTGAACTTGGAATGGTGTTGCTTCCTGTGGCAAATCAAGGAGAAGCTTCTCAGCTTATTGTTCAACTAGTAAGTTTCTGTATTATATTAAAATATGGGATGTATAGGAAAGTAGGTAGATCTCATCAATGATCACTCATTTCAGAGAGAATACATAGGATCTTAAAGGAACACAATATCATTTGAATGTAAGGAATAAATCTTCTGCAACAGTGATATTGTAGTGTAGTTCAGTGGAAAGAAGGCTCATTTGGGAACAAAGAAAAAAGACTGAAGAATATGATCCTGGATTTTTAAAATCTAATCTTGTACTGAAGTGCCACTAGGTAGCATTAGGCAAATGTCAATGTCAAAACCAAGTTGAGATTTTGCTTTCTCTATGGCTAGGGAAACTGTTTTTAAATTGTTTCTTTTTACCCTTTCTCTGCATCAAAAAGGTGACAAAAATAATTGTTTTCATTTGTTGTTGCTATTATGAAACAGTTTGTTTCCCAGTAAGACTTTGTCAAACTGCATCCAATAAGGGAGCACACCTAAGGAGGGAGCTTGTTTTTAAAACTTCCTGGTGATTGCATTGAACTGTTTTGAGATGAAACTGTTTTAAAGCCTGGAAGCAGAGCTCTCGCAGAGGCGCTGGGTGTCGCTGACAGCTCTCTTTGGCTCCAGGTGCGGGAGCAGAGCAGGGATCGCGGCGCCAACCCCTTCCTTCGCAAGCAGCGTGCTCAGCTGGCAGAAGCGGCGGTGCTCCAGACAGTGCAACAGATACCCGGAGTTGGGAAAACAAAAGCTCTGCTTCTACTGCAACAGTTTGGAAGCCTCCATCGGCTTTGTAACGTATCCATCAATGAGCTTGAGGAAGTAGTTGGACAAACAGTAGCACAACAAATTTATACTTTTTTACATTCCTGACATGCATGTGTATTTTGCAAAACAAAGACTTGGTTTTGTTCTTTTGAATCATAAAATTTTGGTTTTAATAATCACATATTATGCTAATTTCCATAATTATGGCTAGCAGCAACTGGAGGATGCTGACTAATTGTTTAGACTCTGATGCTTTTTTACATCTGCTCTGTTCATATAGATTAAGCTGTGAAAATTGCCTTGGAAAGAAGGCTGTAAAGTATTTTCATCTATCTGGAACAAAAAACCCAAGAAAGCTGTCGTTTTCAGCATCTATGTTAAAAAATGGAAGAGCAATATGCTTGCTTACTTTGGTCTTCCAGAAAAAAACACCATATGAATATGTGCATAGTAACTTCTCAGTAACTGGAAATATGTTACATGTTTTAAAAAAGTTAGCATATACTGCTTTATAATAACATCTTTGATTGGAGTTCCTTTGGAAAGTCCTACTGGAATACAGGTTTGACTTTACACTGGTTACCGCTTGAGTTCACAGGGTGTTATCAAATTTATTCCCAGGTGTCTGATATCCGAAATCTTTGTTAATTCATGTTGTCCTTTTGAATATAGGTTGGGATACTAATAATAAATTGCAAAATATTTTTATATATTAATTATAAATTTCAATATGTTAATTATACTATCAATTATACTACAATATACACTATAAAGAAAATAATATGGGAAGCTTTGAACAAGATTCATAATTCATACTACTCCTCCAGTATTAATATTTTGAAAATTTATTTGTGAAGAGGATTGGTTTTCCTGGCAGCTTCCATTTTTTAAAAGTTATATTCTTATCCTATTTTCTAAGAGTAGAACTGCCTTTTTCCTTGAGGAGGAGTGCAAAAAACATCTTTCATACGACTTGGGAGTTTGGATCACAGCAGGAAGGCAGCTCAGTAGGATTTTCAACTCTGTAAGTCATCTCTTATACTGGTTAGCATGGACAGCAGATAGACCTGTTATTTATATTGGTTCTGTACTTGGGATGAAAATTTGTCTGTAACTTAGATATAGTTCTTTCATTTAGTGAATAATAAACATCAAAATTTCCAAAAGTACAGAAAACGATACTGCTTTTTCTTTAGGCAACTAGGGAGTATTTAAGCTTCTTTAAGCAAACCCATGTACAGATTTTATTCCCTCTTCTCTCAAATTTTGTCAGTTTGCTATGAAAACTGGATTTCATGTCTAAAGGCATGTGGCTATTATGTTGCAAGACAAGCACCTTTTTCCTATGACAAATGGCCATCTGCTCAGTGCATTAAATAGAGTTCAGTTGAAGTAGTAACAATTAGTATTAATGGAGTTAGAGGCTGAACTACTAATCTATTGCTAACCTTTCTTTTTAGGGCTTTACAGCAACCTTATACATCCTTGTGGGTAGACACTTGTTACAAAAATTCTTGTGGTCTGAGAAAGAACGTAAGGCACACTCATTTCACTGCAAGTTAAGTTAGCTGTTGGCTACCACTCACTGTAGAATGAATCTTTAGTTAGCTGTCAGAAAACTAAGAGTATTTGTATGGCATCTGAGAGGTCCAAATTTTTACTTGAACTGAGGGGTGTGTTCTAAATTTAAAAAGCCAAATTTTCCTCAAGGGCAAGTGAGTGTGATGATGGTAAAGGAAAGACAGTTAATCAGGAGCTAAGAGGGAAAGTAGTTCCAGGAAGACTATCCTAGTGGGTTAAGAGAAGTGAAGAGCTGGAAGGGTGATTAGTGTGACTTTGCTAAAGGTTACTTGGATAGCAATTTCAGCACACATGTGAAGTCAATCTCATCTGTATGGAATACTGTATGGCAGGGGTGTGCAGATCAGTATCTGACTGCTGCCGCTTGTGTGTGTAAAAGAAGCACTACTACCAATACACATAAAAAGTAACTACTAAGGATAGGCAAGTCACAAGTAATTTACAACTTTTTCTTTTACTGTAACTTTTATAGGGAAACTAAAAATATGTTTACACTCTTTGTAAAGCAGTTGGTTTTAAACTCTTAAGTTTATATTGCACAATACAGGAACTTTTCTTTGAAGTTTCTTAGATCTGCGTAAGCAACGTTACAGAAACACACATAAGATCTGGCAACAGTAAATAGCTAAAACCTGTAAATTACACTTTGTCCTCCAACCTGCAGCAGAATCAAAAAGCTATGGCAGCACCAGATTTTTATTCATAAATAAGGGGCATCAAGATATTTACACCTACTACATAAGAAACTAAAAATAAATGACAACTTTAAAGTTTACACCAAGATGCAAATTTTCATTTAAATTTGAAGTATCTATCTATCTACTCTGTAGATGGCAATGTTAACTAACACTACAGTGTTAGCAATTTTCAATTAATTTCAAGAAATAGAAGATTCTCAAAGAAATGCTCAGCAGTTATTTTTTTGTCCCCCTCCCTACTATAAATATAGCTTGCTCATTAATTGTTCCAAGGGTAGAAGGATATTTTTTTTTGCATGATGTGATACTAAATAAATATTCTGCCACTTATCATAAGCACTTCTTTTTCCATATTTTAAAGCATCACTGCAATTTATGTGCCCTTGAATCAATATATTGTAATATGTCCATTTTGAGATTTGTTTCACAGCTATCCATTTTATCAAGACTAGTGAGATACAAGTCTTAAGGTAAGTAAGTTAAATAATACTTGGAATAAAGCCTGTTTTTAACAACTGAATCAGCAGGCATTTAAAATGTAACCTAAATCAGAAAAAGAACAGAGTAAAAGCCTTTTGGAGTTCAAAAGATATTTTAAATTTTAAACCTTCTAATTCTCTTCCAAAATTAAATTACCTATTCAGTAGACTACACGTAGTAGTCTGACAAAGCATCTCTGCATAAAAATACAACTCTGTGACACTGCCCCTTGGTACAAGACTAGTTTCTCGGAATAAAATTATTCCCTCTCACCTGTGGTTAGTTAAAATAGTTTTTTTAAGTAGTGTTAAGTGATTTATTATTGACTCTAAACTTTAAGAGCAAAATCATTCTTTAATGTGTCCCCTATTGTTTTACATTCCGCATCAAGTTTGTAATAAATAATTCCCATCTAGCATAGTTATAAAAATCAGTCATAATTGTATTTTGAAATTCCAAAGGAGTCCAGTCCTCGTGTAAGCAAGTCTATAATCTACATTCTAGTTATTTCATACCTCCCAAACCACTTCATTCTAACCTTCAAATACATAAGTTTTACAGTTTCTGCCAGCTTCTAACCTTCTTAAGTGGCCCAATGCACAGCAAATTAAGTCAACAGTATTTGTCTGACTTTATACATACGCGTATGAAGATAAAATTGATAAATATTTTCATATACATTTTAAACAAAAGTCACATTAACAGATCTGTCTGAAAGATTCAGTACAATGAACTTTCTGTATTCAAAAGTGTGAAGGGAGAAAGCTTCTTCTTAATCTGAGAACTTCCAGCCACAGCTGAAGGAAGGCAGAGCGTACTTGCAGCTTTCTGTCTGTTTTTAGTTCCCCAACTTAGAAAAGGGAGTTTTAGTGGGGCTTTCTTGGTCTGATCAATTTTATCCTCGTCCATGGCTAAACAGATTAAGGAGTATGTCTTCTGCATTCCCATAGAGTAAGTTGCACTCTTACTATGCTGTAGGAAAAAGAGAAGCATTGTATGAATCAGTCATCTAAAATGAGTCAAAATTTTGACAATAACAAAAGGTTACTGTGCAAATAGTTTTCCAGGGCAGACTGCAGCAAGCTTTCTGTGCTAATGACATTACTAACTGAGCACAAGGCCCTTCAGAGTGCTGTAATCCTGGTATTTTGCACACGTAGACTCAAGGGTATACTCTGCAAAGCATAAAGGAACTTGTGAATCTTTTCATGGATTGTTAAACATTTACTGGCTTCTAGCATAACAATTTAATAGACACACTAACCTCCCTACAAAGCTCCAGTATGTAGTTCTTGCACAAATCTGAAGGGGAGTCCTTTTGCTGTCTTTGGACAGGTTCTATGTTGATCACAACTATAAGAGCTCCTGTGTGACATTCTCTTGGAATACCTGAAAGGCACAGCCTTCTCTGTCTTATCTTAGCTTTACCCTCAAGCAATTTGATTATATTCTAGCCTTTTCTTTCCAGTTGCAACGTGGAATGGCAGATGTGTAATTCCTTATTTTCAATAAGGAAAATCAATTTAAATAAAACAAGAAAACCTAACAGCAGCAAGGGCACCTTAATAGCTTCTAAGGCAATACCACTTGAGTATCTAAGCTTGCCAGGGAATGTTAAAAGCAGGGAGTGGATTTAGCTGAGCTACATGTTCTTTCACACAACTAGTAAGTCATTTAGAGCTTAATATTTTTTAATCTTGTGATGACTTTCCCTAAGTCTACAGCTTCTATAGTAGCTTAGTAACTGACTAGACAGTTAAAAATCCACCAAAATTACATACATTAATCCATGATCTACTACAAAAGTCACAGATCATTTAGAATAACAGTGCATAGAAAATAAACATGTGGTCTTGGATGTTCTATTTCATTCCATTATTGTTTCATTGTGTTTTTTTCAATGCTAAACAGGGTAATGCCTTCATCCTCTGGGACAAGTTAGGGGAAATAAACTATGTCTTGAAATTTATCATGCAATTAATCTAAGTAACTCCACTACAAAAAGCCCACCACCCAACCATTCTTACACAGACAGACTACTTTAGCTTGCTAGGTTGCAATGGTTTGAACAGATGGTTTAAAACTGAACACACTTCTGAAGGCTTTAAATATTCACAGGTTGAGTGGGATATCTGACTACATGGAAGTAAACATTCATCAGGAACTGAAGGCACGCAAGTGAAAAAACTCTCACATATCATATCTGCAAAACATATTTGCCTCATTACATACCAAAGATGCCGCTGTATCCTGGCAACTGATAACGTCAAGCTCCATGGGCTGCTTTCCCACACTTTGCAATTTTTCCAGCACCTCATTCACACCAAGCCACTTGCAATCCATGCCACCAATTGAAACAATGTAGTCACCTTCTTTTAGGCCCGCTGACTGTCAAAAGATTGGGCAAAGGTTATTATCTGGAATTATAAAGACACGTGAAATGTTTTTGTCATCATACAGTATCTGCCCCAAAGGCCTTTCACTCTTAGATGCTACAAGCCCATTCTCTAGCCACACATGTGCAACTTTCTCAAGCACACAAATTACCTTTTGAGTTACCATTGATGTGATTCTGGTATTTTCAAATGTTGGCTGTTTTTATGTTCTTTTCACTTTTCTCCTTAAGTAAATGAACCCTGGGTTTTGCTATGCTATTGTCCCCTAGAAGACATTTTCAGCAGTGTTTTACTTCTTTTTCTTCATTATTTTTATTTGTACTTCTGTGGTTACTTCTGCCTTTTCTATAGCTAAACTGCTCATTGCTGCATGCTGCTTTATCCCTTTGGATTTTCCCTGAAAGAACAACATTAAAAGCCAATAAAATGTTCTTGCCCCTCTTTCCTTAGGCGGACACTACACCTTGCATTCCCTTCCTGATCCTTACTCTTGTTGCTACATTTTAAAGCATTTATCCTTTCTAACTTCCTGAATAAGACAGGAAGTAACATTTGCTTTTATTACTTGTGACTTTTTAACTAGTAGGAATGAACAGAGAAAGAAATCAACTCTGTTTCATGTGATGTCAGGGATATGGGTACTTTAACAATCTACAGCGTATATAGCACTGAAAATGCATTCAGATTATATTAATTGACTATACTAACATATAGAACTCAATAAATACTCCATGCGCGAGTATGAGCAGGCTAAAAGTACATTTTAATGCTAGAGTCTGCAGAGAAATTGTTACTATCACACCAATATACTTACTGCTGCAGAACAAACTGGATCAAGACAATAAACCTGTACTGGAGAACCTCCTTTTAGACTGAATCCAAGCTCTCCTGTTTCATGGTGAAGGCGAATGGTGCGTGGAGCCGTCCACCTCTGCTTGGCTGAGAACACTGTCAGGGGGCCCTGGAGGTAACACAATAGCAAGCGTATTATGGTTTACTGTCACTTAGAAGTAAGCATTTCTGGTTTTGTAAGTCATAATGCTTTAAGCTCATCTAGTGTAGATTTTACTCAGGTTAACTTCCAGCTAACTCCCCTGAAGTACTAAATCCCATTTCCTGACTGTTCAGTTGATACTTCAAACAGAGCGGGATAAAGGCAACTGCCAAGTTCTTCCAGGGTCTCTATTATGGTGTGCAGACTCTATTGGCTGCATAGGCTCTACGGTCCTATATTACTCCATTTCAGAGGAGATAAACTAATTCATGAAACATTGTATATTCTGATCCTAACCATAACTGCCAGTTCCTTTTGCTCACTGACACATACAGACACACCTGAAAGACTGGCTGTGTCACACACAAGTCACATGTTCTCCATGCCTGTCTCCACATACTACATATTTCTCCCCCCTTTAAGTTGTGTGCAATTATCTGTTGAGACTTCCTGAGACGTTTATGAAGGTTTTCAAGACTGAATGCTGTGCAAGCCATACAGAAATGGCACTTTTATTTTTTGCTGCCCTCAAGTTGACTTATACCTCTAAAGCTAGGGGTGATTTCTCCAATAACTTCTGAAAAAAACCCAGTTACTACAGGATAATTTTTTCAGGCTATAATACCTGTGTCCCTCCCCTCATGTTAGAGTGAATTTATAGTTGCTATCAAAATGGTAGAGGTTGGTCAGCATTAGTATGTTACATACCAGCTTGTGAAAGAAGTCTTTAACTTTCACCTTGGAAAACTGAGGAGCAATTGTTTCTATTTTATGTTCTGTTTTAGCTAAAACAAAAAGAAAACTAAGTTAATTTTAAGTATTAGTTAAGAGACATAAAAATTTTACTTTTCTTGCATTCCAAGATAGATAGTAATTTGTCCTAAATTCTTCCTAGGCTGTGGAAAAATTAATTTTTGTGGAAATTTGTCAGACAAATATCTTCAGAGCTCACAGTATCAATACAGAAAACTTTAAAAAAATCCATCTGAATAAAACTATGCTATTCCCATCTTTAATTTATTTTTCTTTGAGAAGTTTTTAAAACCAGCACTCATTATTTCCTACTGCTTCCAAACAGGAAAAAGTTGTATGAGCTGGACTAAGGTAGAAAAAAAATAGCAGTCAAATGGAGTTAACAATCCAGACTAGTACAAGAGTTGGGCTCAAGAAACAGTCACTAATGTTTTGCCCCCATATAATTTTAACTTTTAAAGTTTCCCCATATTTTCTAGGTCACAAGATAGTCACCAAAAAAAGGTGGATTCTAACTAACCACCATTGTTACCTACCCCAAAAAACAGTGTTGCTTGAGACAAACACTGTAAAACAGTTCTAACAAAATATATTGATCAAAATATATTGATCTGTGATTGAGGAAACATGTAAGTTTCTCAATCATGTAAGAACTCTCAATCTCAAACATGTAAGAACTCTACAAATGTACAGTATATACTTATGCATTATTTATGTTATGTAAGGAAGCATATTATATATGTATTCATATATATCAATTAAAGGCACATCCCCATTAAAGCATATTTGTGTATGGTTAGATAGCCTTTACTTCTGGCTGTGTACGCTTACGGAGTATATCTGGAGCCTGGATTAGACTTAGAAAGTCATCTTCTGTCTCTTGCTGAGCGTATTTGAGAAGTGAACGCTTATGTGCAGCTGTCAGAACCTCCTGAAGAACCTCAATGTTCCGAAGCTTTTTGCATAGCCCACAGACTCTTAGAGCTTCTTCATGGTAAACAATGGCTTTGCGTAAATGTGCTTTCCCTGAAAACATTAGAAACCATTGGTTGTCATCCACAGACAATAAATACACGGTAATTTTCAAACTGTAGCTAGTAGCTGTGTGAAACTTGCAGTTACCTAATTGTTTTCTCTGAACTTTGTCCTTTAAAACAGCAAGAACCATCAGCCCTTCAGGCACATAGTCATACAGCTGGGACAAGGCTTTCTCCTGCTGATCTTTGTCATCACTGGGCTGCACTGTAATAATGGATAAAAAACATTAACCATACACATCTCTTGGTCTCCTGTTCCTTTAGGTGTATTGTTGTGTAGTTATTACTGCATTCTCTCCCAATGCAGTAAAATACTTATACACGTGTATATGTGTATATAAATATATAAATAAGAATTTCAAGTTTTTGGTTTTATCACCTACAATATGCAAGTAATACTTACATGCCAGAACACATTGATAAAATCTGAACTATTTAGTAGCATATAATGGATATAACTTTTCTTTTGTTTCTGTAAAAGTTAGTTTATTGAACTTCCACATTTTTCTCAAAAGACAAAAAGAGCATGGCCTCTTTGAGTGGAGAAAATGACCACAAGTTAACATATATTGAAGCACCAAAGTTCTTGTCTCCAAGACTTATCCACAGACCAAATTATAGCTGTTGGTGCATTTATTATTTTTATTTATATGAACATGTAAAGAAGTATGGTTCTTACATTCATGGTCACACAGAATGGTGGCAATGAAGTAATGTGCCAGAGCTTTGTAATGGTCTGACTTTATTTGTGCCAGCTTAGACCAGGAATAGGGAATATTCTCTCTCACTGGTTCCTGATTCATTGCAGTGTTAACCAGCAAGTAAACTTCTCCCACCTAAAATAAAACACATAATTGATGTATGTGAACTTTAATATTAGGTATTAGGAACTCAAGTAAGGGATATCATATTCAGGCTTAAGATAATTTCATGTGCAATCACATCAAAGAAGGGAAAAAATATGGTTAGAATGGGTTGGAAATAAGTTTGGAAAAAAATTTGAAACGTCATCTCAGATTTTTCCCTCACAAGAAAGGTAAATCCATTTTGTAGAAGAACAGATAGACTAAGTCAGTCCAATCTATATGGCTTCATAGTTAAATAAAAACACCATATAATAAACAGGTCTTAATTTACAAATATATCTTATTAATTGAGTGGAAAAAAAGGGTGAAGCATATTCAAACAGTAGATCTGTGCTTCACTTTGAAACTGTGGAGTCATACATAGCCTTAAGTTTGTGTGGTCTAGTTAAAACTGGAATGTTATCCCTTATACAGAGGAAATAAATTAGTTTTTCAAGCAGCAAATGCTGCTTTAATGGATCAAACTACTCCAACTGACAGAATCAAAAAAAAAAAAAAAAAATCTTTTTCCTGCAGCTGATCAATCCCACAGATACGTCAGGGTGGCTTTACAGGGTTGCTACTTAAGGCTTTGCCTGTTTTTCTAGTATGGAACTACTTATGTATCTGCTACTCTGAAATAACTGAGAAAGCATACGAATATCTTCATGGCATACCTATTTTTTGGTACATAACTCAATCAAGTATTAACACTACCTTCTGGGGCAAGCCTGTCTCCCCATTTCTGGCAAGTCCCAAGACAGCTCTGCAGGTACCAATTTGACTCTGTTGATGTCCTTCCCTCAGTTACAATTTAGTTATTCTTTCGGATTAAGCTTTTTAGGTTTGCATCCCTTTCAGCAGCTGGGAAGCAAGACAGGTTGTGTTCAATACTTAACAGGGAACCACACAAACAACCCTGGCCTATTATATGTAGTTCCGGGGATGAAAACTGTACTGTTTGAAAGACCAACATAAATAGCTTGTAAAAAACCTTCAGCAAGTTCACTGCCTCAGTGTTTCAGCATATTTCTGTTAAACTCCATGAATTATGAATTAAATAAATTGTAACAACTCTAAAATAATATTTTAATTTCGTCTATTCATGTTTTAATCTTCTGAAAGATTGTGCTTTTCACTGTAGTTTGTGAGCTGCCCCTTGCTACGTTTGGTTTTCAGTACTGGTTGTTAACATTTAAATTTAATAAATTCCATTAATATTACTAAACGCTGTAGGTACTAACACAGCACTGTAAACAGTTATTTTAAAGACTAGATTTAAAGTCCCATATTTTACCTTGGCAACTTCCTGTGTCATTTTTACTAGTGTGAAAAACTCATTGCGTATTCCAGAAAGACCAATCTGCTGAAAAACACACTCCCGAGCTTGTGCAAGCATCATTTTTACTAGTACGTTCAGCATAGCTGGGCTCATATCATAACTTGGTGTGTGAGTAAAGGTCTCCTTTAAGTAGCTTAGAACTCCTGCAATTACAAAATGGTTTTGTCAGCATTACAAAGGGAAACAAGTGAACTTAATTCTAGCATGTACCATAATAATTAGGATTGAAAGCATATTTTCTAGTATTGTACTCCAGCAATCTGAAGGGATTCTTGGTACATAAGAAGTTAGACTGATCTACAGGTTTTGCTTTGCATTGCCATCAACCATTCCCAAGTACAGTTGTCAAAATTACATTTCAGAGGAGCAACAGAAACTGTAAGTTTTGATGGCACTGCCTTCAGATTTGCTTGTAGAAGTTCTTGTGGTTGACCATAAGACTGTGCTGAACTGAACGTGACTTATATGTGGGAGTGGTAGGCTATGGCTTATACAGGGAACAAAAAAGAGAAAAATCTGCA
Source organism: Dicrurus megarhynchus (assembly GCA_013399195.1). NCBI lineage: Eukaryota > Metazoa > Chordata > Aves > Passeriformes > Dicruridae > Dicrurus > Dicrurus megarhynchus. The sequence continues at coordinate 38,822 of VXAD01005764.1, forward strand.
TAGCTATAAGGAGATGACAGCAGTAGAACCTCTGGATAGAAGGAAAAGACAAAAACATATAAACTTAATTAAATATTAATCTCCTTCTCAGATGCTGCTAAGTGCATTGTGTGTCCCAGTGAAAGCTCCATTCCATGCCTGTAAACTAGAATTTTTATTTATACATATAAATATATTTAAAAGGGTAAAAATAAGATTCTTCTCTAGACATTTGGTTCCACCAAAATATTAATAATTTCTATCATATATCAAATTTAAAACAAACACTTTAACATTGTAGTGCAATACTAAGTAACAGTTTCATGGATGGAAACATAACCTTCAGTAGGTATGTCATCCGACTGGTTTAGTGAGTTCAACTAGCTTGCTAATGCTGACAATCCTGCAAAAAGTGTAACAGTAAGACCTCTGCCTTTTAAGTATTCCAGCTTCTGTAATCTTACTTCTTGCCACTACACTCAGTTCTGGCCATGTTGTGCAGTATTTTCCTACTAACAGTGTCTGTGTTTTTTGATTTTTCATGTTACACTTGTATCTGAATTTTTAACATGCCATTACACAAATTTCAAATATGGCCATGCCTACCTTTTTGCACTAAAAAAATGAATCCCAGACTTACCAGGCATATCCCAAGTACTGATGGAGTGCCCTACTGAAAGGAACCAAAAGTATAGGAGGAAAAAATTATGGGGATTTTTGTTCTCAAAATATTTCTGCTTATATTGAGGATAAATTTTGTGCAACATCTTCCATTCAGCACTGAGAAACAGTTAACACAGACTCTGCATCATGCCTCTGCCAACATAATGAAGTGTTACAGCACCATGCACAGGTGCAATGAAATGCCTCCTGCACATGTTGCTTTGGTGCCCTGCAAAGGTATGTGGTAGCAAATAACACCTTTCCAATTTTGCATTAATTCTGTTCTGCAAACATGTTGAAGTGAAAAGCAGTGATTTTTTTTTTATTTGCAAAATGGAAGGAGCAGCAGTAAAATGGAGAAATTTCCCAACTACTGAAATTTCTTTTAGATGAAATACAAAGGTTGAAAAAGAATTTATTTTAAATATGCATGAAGAAATACTATTTTGATAGCTGTGTATTCAAAGGAAGGGATTTATGAAAATTTAACTCAGTGCTCCAGTTTTTAGCTGATAAAGCTACCCATACAGTGCAAACCAATAGCCATAGATTGTTATTGCAGAAATAAATCTTACAGTACATATTAATTACAAAGGACGTCTTTAAGTATTATGTCAGTATTATGTATTAAGTATTATGTATTAAGTATATCACAGATGATACTTACAGAACAAATTAGAAAATCTATTTAAAAGCCCCCAACAAAAACAAAAGATTTTGTAACATGTTAGTTCAAAGGATAGAATTCCCTTTAACAGAATTTCTATTTCTTCTTGCTTGGGACAGAGACTGATTATTTTGAACTTGTTTACCTTTGGAATCTATGGAAAACAGGTAGTCAACTTCCAGTGAATTGCAACTTTCAACAGAGAAAAAAGCAAGACTAATTTTTAAGACCCCCATATGGAAAACTAGGCTTAAAGGGTTTTTATCAAACGTGTAAATTGTCTCTTGTACAGATTTGACACCAATGTGCTATTGCTGAGGTAAAAGCAGTTATGCTGGTAAAAGAAGGAATGAAGCAGTTAATGCTAGGGCTGTAACTTGAACCTTTGAACTGCAGTTCAATAATCATTAACCACAGTATTCACTATCTTATCTGTCTGTTCAGACTACAGTTCCAGCTTTTGAATTGAAGCTTCATCTGAGCTCTTCACTAGGCTTCTTGAATGTCCCTATTCTTTTTTTTTTTAATGAGCTCAGCAGGAAATGCAGAAATCTGTACAACATCAGAATGAGATTGTGAACATTTATTTGCATGAGGACCTTTCCAGCATTTTAAGATGTGTACCTGCAGCTTTTTGAAAAGCATCAACAGCATTTTCAAGTCCAGCCTGGGTCTGACGATTGCACCTTGTTCCAATCTGGGTGTAGAGGGCTCCAATGTTGAACAGAACACTAGCTTTTTCAAGCAACAGATTTTGCTGACACACTGGGACACCTGTGAAGGAATCATACCTTGGGAAACAAAAATTAGAAGAAGTGTTAAGATTAGCAGAGTCCATTGAAAAAACAAGTATTTTCATTCTGTTTTTCTGAGTAGTGGAATTCTTAACTGTTCTGCTACAGTGGAAATGAAGGTGAACAGAAACACCATTATGTTCTGCAAGGACAACCCACATAATTAACGCAAGCCAGAGAACAGCTTTATTTGAGACAGTTTTCAGCAGGTTTTGCAATAGTGCCTCCGTAATGTCATTATATTTAACTCAGAAGTGCCTATAAAATATCATAGAGGTGAAGAGCATGCCGGGAAAGTATCCATATATGCTGCTATGCTCTCCTACTTATATGTTGCCAAAGATCAAACATTGGCATGGTCAGATCCTCTACTGCTTGTGTTTAAAGTTTCTATTTGCAGTTACGACTAGAAATTTAACAGTTCCTTTTGGCTATATGGTAGTCATGTTTTGTCAACATAAAAATTTTCAATTCAGAGTCAAATTTTGCTCACAGCTGTAGTAAATACTTCCTTATAAAACATTAAGTCACTCCTTTCTTTCTTCTGGCCCAAGTGGTCTTCTTAACAAATTGAAGGAGGGGAATTAAGGTCTGACCCCGTTCCTTGTCCTCATTTTGTACACCAAGGTTCAGAATTCGGAAACATCTGTAGCTGTCCAAAATTAAGACTATTTTCTCTCTTTCTCCCTTGTGCTAACCTGTAGCCCAAACCATAATCTAGTCAATGGTTTCACTCTAAGCATGAAAAGCGTGTATTGTATTCAGGTTTACTCTTAACTTAAAAAAAAAACCACTTGACAACACACACTGCAGGGATTCAGGAGGAGAGACACACTGACATGCTTCAGATTAAACAAAAGACAGTTCATGATTAACCAGTGTTCTGGGGGGAAAAAAAAGGACTAAAGAGAAATATGAACTACACACTTACCATGTAAATAAAACTCCGATGTGCCTGGTGGGTGGGAAAAATCTGTTTTCTACATAACCAAGTTGCAGGAAATAGCTTATCAACATCTCAATGCCAGCTTCATCGCGGCTAGGAGTGCGGCAGGCCTTGAAATACAATAGATTAAAATGAAGTGCATTCTGTTGAGTTACAGGATGAATACTGAAACCCCAAAGATAAAGCTCTGCTTCCTTTGGACTTCTGCATATTATAGAAATGTGTGGAATCTGAGAACAGTAAGCTTAAAGCCATATGGACTCATGCCAAAAGTTTTTCAGCTGCACACAAGTAGCACATAACCTTTAAAAAAGCAAACAGAATCTGTTTGGCAAGTCTCAAAATTAAAATACCTACAATCTTTATTTAATTATGAAAGCTAGAGAGAAGGCTTATGTTTCTAGCATAATACAGGAAACAAACAATAGTTAGAAATACCCACCACTCTACTACAATATTTTGCCAGATTAATCCATTTCAACATTCTTCCTGCTAAATTTAAAATACTTTAAAATAAAATAGAGTAGGTAAGACAAGTCTTGGATTAACAAGATTTACAAAGTTGTGTCAATAGCTCAATCATTTTGCATAACTTCATCTGTTTCTTCACTTTTCCTTTACTCAGACTATAAAGCTTTTGAACAATGGAGATTCATGTACCATGTCTCAGAAATGAAGTTGATAAGAGTATAGTAATCCCTAAGTAATAATGTCCTATTTTGATTCCATACAAATGTTATTTACAACTGTATATTAAAAGACCTCACAGTACACCATACTCAAACTTACTTGTCTCAGATCCATGAGATCTGCTATTTCATCTTCATACTCAGAACTGTCTTCACTATAATGTTCCAGAATAAAGTCCTAAAAGAGAAAAAAAGAGAAAAAATTGGAATATCTAAAATTAGCCTAAGCTATTTCTTCTGCAGTTGCAAATGGTACAAAATTGATTCAGTTGTGATGTGAACGGTGTCTACTCCCTTCCAGTCAATAGTACAGTAACATAAAGCAACGAGACTACAAAAAGACAGTAGAATTAATAATTTGATATCTTAGACAAGAAATTTCATTGTGATGTAAAGGAACCAAACATCTCCTACATCAAGTCCAGTAGGTTTTAAAGCAACAATACTTAGCGGTTTTGAAAGGGACAAACGAACCCTGTTATCTAAAATGACAAGGGGATCAAGTGACCATAAAAACTTGTTAACAGAAAGAGACTGCCAAATTCTTGTAAGCTATACTAGGGCAATTCCACCTAAAATAACAAAGTTGCAATGACATGAAGTGGTACCATGATCTGACCATGGAATTTAACCCACAGAAGTAAAAATAGAGACAAATGCTACAGTGATACAAGGTGGTTTACCATGAGATAAAAATCTATATTGCACAATACACCATAGTTCAGAAAATAGAGAAGATGGCTCAAATAGCCAGCAAAGTATATTAGTCAACAAACAAGGCTGTGTTAATGCTGCAACACTGCTTCCCAACTGAGCTATCTTGGTTAGTGCACGTTGGTGTATCACTACATTATGCTGAATAAAACCTTCATTACTACTTCCTTTCACACTTGTATCAGTAATCAATACTCTTATTAGAAACAAAACCACAGTAGGAATTTTTATTCTCTTTGGTTTAACTCTGTCTCCAAAGTGGAATTTCTTATAACATTTTCAGACTCCTTGCCCTAATTAGATAGGAGCAATGACCCAAATAATTGGTAGTTAATTTTTAACATATCATGATCTTGATTTTAGGGCAAAACAAAAAATAATTTGTACCTAAATTACTTCTGTTTCTTTAAACAAATCTGAAATGGAAGTTATTTCTGTTAACTATTCATTCTGAAATGTATATGTAAAATTTACCTTGAGGGGGAGCGTAAAGTCTACATCTTTGGTTTCCTTCAGGCCAAGAGGTACCAAGGGAATACTGAAAGTCTCTCTATGGAAAAAAAGCAAAAAGATTCAGAAACTTTTTTTCTGCTTGTCTGTTATACTTACTTTTGTTTTATTTGATGACAGTAAGTTTGTACACTGATGGGGTAAAGAGAAAAGCATATAGTTTGTAACAATTCCTTCCTGCACAAGAAAAACTGCCTAATGACCTGTGACTTCTCAAGAAAAGAGTGAAGAAAGCTACTTGCCTGCACTTTTTTTTCATTTAAGCCTATTTTTCCTTCAGGCAAGGAAAAGGAGACTCTCAAACACTGGCTTACTACAATTTAGCTCCACTGCTGCTAGGAGATATGCCACAGTAAGTATCAGTAGTTATAATCAGTATTTTACATGCTACCAATGGTTTCACATGTCGTAGTTACGTTTGTAACACAGGGAGAAGCAGGGCCAAAGTATACCAACTTTCACAGTGAAAGGTCCAGGAGTACAAAGTTCAAGAACTACTTAGTTTCTAGACAATGCTAGGTGGTAACCTCTAGAGAAGTCAACCTCTAGAATATCAAAGGGCAATGAGGATGAGAACTGACTTAAAAAAAGATCAGAATTGCTTCCAGATACATAGTTTGTTGTGTAGTTTTAACAGATCAGTCTCAAGCAATTATAAGGTTTATATAATATTTTAATTTTTCCTGAAAACAACTTTTTGACTGTCTAATCATTGTTTAGAGCATTCCATTCCCAACTACAAAATCCCACATTCATTTATGGTTTTACTAGCAAAACCAGCTTTCTTATTCCATCTTGAGAGGATGGCAGTAGGAATGCAGCTTCCTAAGCAGAGGAAGAGTCCTTCATAATCCAGAAAGTGGCTCTGCTAGCTTGAAAAGGACTTCCAGGATACAGAGCCAAAACACCATTTCAAGTAGTGCAAATGATCTGATTTTTGATGAGGCTTTTAGGAGAAACCTCAACACTTTTACTACAGATTATATCAAGACTTTTTCCTCAAAAAGGAAGTGAGACACATGGAAAAGAAATCCTAACTTACTGATTTAATCAATTCTAGTACCACCCACAGTAGATATCAGCATTGGTCATTTAAAGAAAGTAAATTTAATTTTTTTCACAGCTAACGTGTCACACCCATGCAGCCAACGTCATGGGTGTATTGAACAGTTAGGGAAGTGATCCTGAATTTCCAGAACTGAGTAGAAATAGCATTCTCAATCTAGCTGCGATGTGTGCAAGTACTGGGAAGGCCAACCCTTCAGACTGCTTTAACAATACAGGTTAATCCAGTAAACCATGGGTGTGACCTCATGTTGACAACTGTATGCACAATAGTCAGAGAGCAAGTATTAATAGCTACTTGCAGTTAAAGGCTGGAGAGCAGTTACGGGTAAATTAATTATTTTAGCTGATGAAACATAAAAGGCATTTAGAGCTTAGAATGAAAAGCATAAGAAAGGCAAAACACCATTCAAAATAGATTGGGAAAGTAGGATCAGGAGAAAATAACAAGCATACTGCTGTCCAGCCTCAAGGCTTCTGCCTGCCTTGGAGCCTGACCTACTGCTCATCCTTCAATGAGAATCCATATATTTTTAATATTCTGCAGCTAGAAGAAGAAATAGTACTTGTGGAGCCCTGCTCTCATTTCCACAGCCGTAACTGCTCTCTGTGCTCACATGCATCTATGATGACCAGTAAAATCTTGAACTAAAACCCCAAATCTCAAAAAAAAAAAAAACCCAAAACAAAACGCCACCCCAACCAAAAAACCCCACAACATCTTTGCATCAAGTCAGCATTCAGTTGGAAGTTACCTCTCTGGAAATGTGCTTCATCCTTCTACATTAAGAATTCATTGTAATCCACCAGGAAGTTTAACACCTAACTGAGAACAGTGCTAAGAGGGACCCAAAATTATACCCCCATCACATGAAGCATTTCAATTTGTACCTTGAGTTGCTGTTAATTAAATAGAAAATATTTTGTTTTAGGAGCAACTAGACGTATGACTGATAGAGAAATCATTTCAGTATGCAGGCAATGAATACTCCTTAACTTTGAAGTTTTACCTCTGAGGAATAATCCATTGCAATTTAAAAATTAATGTGCTCTTCAAAGTGGAGAAAAATATCTTGGGAAAAATCCAACTTAATTACTAGAAATTCCTCTGCTTTAGTCAAGGAATTTGTGTTTTTCTGTCACTGAAGGGCACACATTCAAGATTACCTAGACTGCTCTGAACATCAAATCAGTATTGTGTTTCTGTTCTCCAGCTAAAGAGAAGACTGTTGTACGCACCACATTTGAGAAGAAATATTACTATATCACTAAGTTTGTTCACTCCAGAATGCACTGAGCCAATTAGCCATTCCAGTACTGGAAATTCTGCTAAGTGCCAAGAGTTTGCAGTATAGCCTCAAGAGCTTTCAATTCTCGCTATACTTTTCTCTTCAAAGGAACTTCATATCCAAGGATTAGTGGTACATACATTTCCCAAGAGAAGGACAAATATGCAGACTAACCCTTAGTCAACAAAATCTACCATCAAATCTGTTCTCTTCCTATCAAGCTCTCTGTTCTTTCACATGATTCATGTCCAACATTCACACTCACGTACAAACAATTTCGTTTTGAAGGGTAAACAGAAGATCTGTTAATAATTGAATAACTTAGCTTTATACTTACTCTGCATTTTGATAAACTTCTACTGAGATATTAAGTCCTTCCAATTCTTCCTTTAAGATCTGCAGGTCTGAATTTACAAAACTCAATTCCAGTAGTACCTGCTCTCGTACTTTGTTGTTGGTGGTTGCTCTGCAAAGACATACGAATATTTTATTGCTGAGGAAAAGGTTTTCTACAAGCTTGGTTGACCCCCTTCAACCTTCAATGCAAGCATTCTCAGCATTTTTAAGATTTCTTTCTATCTCCTTAAGAGATGATACAAGACCTCATGTTTCAGAATTTATTAGGTTTTTCTGTCAAGAGTGCCTGGGATACTTTCCAGATAACAGCATGCAGCCACAGAATATTTCCTATATGCCCAATTTTCCATGTAAGATTAAGGGTCAAGCTTTTTTCAGATACATTAATCAACAAAACTAAAGCATCTTAAACAGAATCACTATCCTATTTTCAGATTATGTGATTTTTTCCCCCCCCAAAGAAGATAGGTGGGTGGAGGTGGGAGAAGTCAGGAGACATTTTTCAACAGAGACTTCCCTACCTTATAAATTGAGTAAAGATCTGTTAGGACTTCTCATCTTAAGAATGAAATAAAATAACTTTCTCCCAAAAGTTATTATAGAAAGAAGTATCTTTCAACAGATCTTTTTAATACAAGACCATTTTCTCTATAATTTGATTTTGTTGGATGTAAATATGACTTGGTTTGCCTGTTTCATTTGCCATTTATGTATTTAAATGGCAAGACTTTGAACTGCTAGCACAATGGATGTTGGTATTTAACACCCCCTGAGCATTTCTGCGTGATGACTTATTTGTGTATTTATATCACAATTTCTAACCTGATTCTCCATACTGACAATTTTATTAGAATATTACTCTTTTCAAGATACTTAAATCATCTGTATCTATAAATCCACAGGTATGAGTTTAAGATAAAAGGTATCCATGCTTAAGATATTGTACCCTTACATTAGAGTCCGAATCTTAACACAATAACGAACTTAAAATAAAGGTAAATGCAAAATGCTGCAAATTTAAGACAAAATTCACCCTCATAAATACTTATGAACAACCATCTCGTAAATCTAGGCTCCACTTGGAGCAGTTCTCTAGTTTTATGGAGCACCTTGGTGAAGAACTGATTCTTCCAAGACTAAAATTCTAGGTTTGTTTTTCATATTCTAAATCAGTTCTCTGAATTTTCTATGCTGTGTTTTATTGAATACCTTGGATTGCTTAAATTAAGCAATGTTAACATCTGTTGCCTTCACAAGCCAAGCTGGACATAAACATATGGTGGAGTGCATCTTCCTTCCTAAAGGCAGCACCACAGAGTAGCAAGTTTTGATGCTACAAGCACTTTAATGATGATATATTAAGGCTCCATGTTTGGTCTAGCTTACCATCCTCCACAAGAGGGATTCTAGTATATTTTTCAGAAACCCCAAAGTTCCATCCAGATTGACTTCTCTATTGGCTCTATTGCTATGAACATCCATGTCAAGCAGAGTTAATTTGATTACCTTTTCATGTTTTTTATACTGTAGACATACTTTTAATTGACAACCAGGCAAAAGACAGCTACAGGGATAATGTGATATTGTTGCAGTCCATATAACTCTACTCTGAATTTAATTTTAACTCAGAACTCTCAGAACAAAAAGACAATGAAAAGGAGAGGGTGACTTTTAAAAATTCTAAGAATGAAAGTCTTTGCACTTTGCATATGGACCATGTGCTTCAAGCCTAGTGCTTACTTTCAGCCAAAAATAAAGAAACCTGCATTTCCAGATTTCTTCCCAAGTCCTACTGCAGGAGGCTCCTTGTGGGCAGCAACTGGTTTCAGTTTCTTTTAGAATTTGATGAAATTCAAATAGAATCTGCAAACATAATGCTTGTTTATGTTTTTCCTTAGGAGACTGTCAATACGAGTCATGCGAACTGTCTAGTCATCAGGTTACTTTTAAAATTGCTTCTCTCAAAGAACTAGCAAGTTCTAATAGTTCAACAGGTGTAAATTCATTTTAGATTTCTAAAATCTTAAAAACAAGTCTGTTCCTCTACTTTTAGGTAGATTTAGTTCCCACTCCTGTAAATAGCAACTTCAGTATTTCAGCAATTAATACTGGCATCAGAAACTGAACTTCAGGATATTTAGGTTAAACATTACCAGTTTTCACATTAGATATTACTCATCTCTTTAGCCCTTCCAAAACACTCCTGACTAGACAAGCAGAAACATTAATTGAATGAAGCATTCCATTTCAAAAACAGGTATAATAATTTTGCTAACCATACAGAAGGTAGTAAAATTCCAAGTCTTACTCCTTAAGTCAATTACCAGAAAACAAAGCAAACTTAAGTCAGCCACAGAGGCTAAAATTACCGAAGTTTTCAACCTGTTACATCTTTTGCAAGAGTGGAGATAAAAGCAGGTAACAGACAATGGGCAACCTATCGATTAATGGCAAGTTTAAGAAAACTGAATTTATCCAGGCATTTTCACATCTTTAAGTATATTTACTAGATTTTGTTTTTGAAGACTCATTGTTGCTTCAGTTGCAGAGAAACAGACACTACAGGAAACTACTGCAGGTGAGGACTGGGATGATTTTCAGTTCTTCTGTGTAAGATCGGAAAGCTACAGACTGCCAAGCAGTTAACCACGGGATGTAACAGCCTTAAGATAGGGTCGACATAAGGCTATTCCTACAGAACAGCCACATTTGAAAACATATCCTAAAAGAATGTAATAGATGAAGAGCAAAATCTCTTCCAGTTACCCCAAACCGTAAGAGAATTTGATGGCAACTGGTGGTAACCCAGCTCAAAGTACCTGTGTGCTACCCTGCTATTCCAGTATCATTACTGCTACATGGAATAAAGAAGACAACTGACAGTCCTTCCTACTATGCAGCACAGAACTAAAGGATCTTGGGAAAAGCCAACAGCATAGTGGCAATACCTTTACTTGATCTGAGGAGTAAAAGGAACTCATTACAATATTCAGCAAGGTTCACTTGCCATTATCACAAGCAATAAAGCTGAACAAAGAGAGCAACCTAAGAAAGGGTAACATTCAGCTCATTTGCTGCAACATAGTAGTACTGAAAGTGCACTTGAGAGCAAGTAATGACTCTATAGAGCTATAGCTTGAAAAAATTCAGGGAGATTCACAAATCATTCTACATTAATAGATGCAGCATGTTTGGGGGGGGAAAAGGAGAAAATGCAACAGCTAAGAGACTCCTACAAAATTAAAAGAAAATTAAACAATTGTTGCTTGGGCAAGAGAATTAGGAAAGCATGATATATACCTTAAAAGATTTTCAGCACCAGCTCTCATTCTCACTGCTCTTAAGATCTGTTGGTTTAGAAGAGCTCTTTGATTTTGCAGTTTGCTTCGTCCAGTCTCGGCAAGAGGATTACATCCCTAGAATTAAGAAAATAAGCTTTTTGTTTCTGTTGGAAGAAGCTTAAGAGGGACTAACACTGAATTGAAATGAACTTTAATGGCATAGGTTCCGTATGAATACAAATTAGCTACATTGACATCAAGATGATCTGACATCAATGACAGTATTTCTTTTCTCAAACTTGGTCATTAAAACCAAAAGAAACCATGACCACAGTACATTTTAACATTAAAATCCAGACAGAAAATATTTGGTTTAAATCTTAAGTACACATGTGAGCCAGTCTCTTCTCCCCTAAAAATATTTTCAAGATATTTTGCAAATGCAACCAAATTTGACAGAATGTTATTAAATTTCTAGGATTTTATGAAAACAGTATCTGGCAAGACAGCAACTCCCATCAAAGCTTCTGCATAACCCTTGCAAAATATCAGAGTTCCATGCTGGGATATATGCAGCCTTGAAATACAACTCTGTCCAAAATAGACTTTGGTGCTCAAAGTTTGGGGTTCAAAAACCTGCTCCCAGTTTTAGGAACCTTTCAAAGGCTCTCTGATCTTTCCTTCTGGTGGCTCAGGCCTTCAGTACAATTCCCATCCCCCCTTCCCCAGGTTCATCTCTTTACATTTCAAATTTACCAAAATAGAGGGCAAAATGATTATACCTTCAGACTCTTATCAAATTAGGCTCTTAAAAAGTAAAGTGTGAAATCTGGAATTCACGAGAATGCTCCCATATATGTACATACCTTACACAAGTAAAAGACTCAAACTACTGAAACCTGTGTTTGAGCAGGACTGAGCCATTGTATTCTGGTGAGCACTGATAAGCTAAAACTGCTACAGATGAATAGGCCTCCATGCTTGTCTTCTTTTTTTTTGTTTTTTGTTTAAGAGAAAAACAATTTTAACACCTTTTTAAAATATGTTAGAAATTTCCCTTCCACACTTTTATTCTTTGCCCCTGTTACCCCTTTTTAAAGGGTATCAAATGCCTTTGAATCTTAATACTAATTCTGAAGCAAATAAAACCACTGTTTCAAGGCTTCATTTAAGAATGAAGAATGTCCTTTTGAGTGGCCTCACTGGGTATCATTATAAAGCTTATCAGAGTCCTACTGGATTGTATGCTACACAAGAAGGAGCCTCAGACCTCCCTAAGTCTTCTTTCAACTATTCCAGCCACTAAATTATGCACTATTTTAGACCTCTCCCTCTTAGTTTTGACTAGAAAAAAATTGATTTTGATACAAGAGCATTTAAAAGTCTATCAACAAGCTCTAATTATGAGTAGTCAAGCAATGACATATCAGCAAAACAAAAGCAAATATTTAAATAGAACATGAAATTCTAATAATGAAGCTCAGTTCTTATTTTTGTTGTCAAGTGAGAGCAAGTTGACTTGACAAGAGAGAAATGAGCTCATCAAACCAGATTACACTAGTTCAACTGAGAAGGCACATAACCCAACACTGTTAATTTTACATATCTAGTTTGAAAAGTTTGTAATAAATTGGTAAAATGACAAGAAGCTTGTGCAAACATCCTCAGAAGCACCATTTGCCATGTAACTTGAAAAAACACACCACACTGAATTACTGCATTGAAATCCCACTCACAGCACAAGCCGACAGCTCTCTTCATTGAGAAAGCTCTCACAGCAAGCTCGACACATAGAAGATGAACTTTTTACTCGAGGGAACACACACATGTAGCAAACTCATTCATTCATTCACATCAGATTAGAAGTAGTCCTTTCACAACCAAATACTTTACACTCCTTTACACACAATTATACACAAAGACATAAGCAAGGCACACTTTAGTGCATAACACGGTCTTGTAGCCACAAGTTGCTTTCTGCTCTTAGTCTGGTTCTTTTTCTGGGAGGCACCTGTTCTTTCCCACTTTGCTTTTCCTTCATTTCATGTTGTATAGTCTTTTCTACTACTGCTATTCAAAGCCTCATCTTCTTCCATTCTATCCATGACATTTTTCATTTGAACCTCACCAATTATTTCCTCTTCCCCTTACACTCACTTTGAGTATTTAATTCTCGTCTCAGACCTGTCATCGCCATATTCATGCACAGGTATTTCCTTCCAACTTCTTTCTTGACCACTTAGTACAAGCATTCTTCTCAAATGTATCCTTGCCTTGCCCTTCATTTTTTTTTTCTGTAAAGCTGCAGCTTCCTCCCAGAACTCCCTGCCCTTTCTGTGTGGCAAACATGTTTGATGACATTGTTCAAATACTTCTTTACAGCTTCACTTCTGGGAAATTTTTCTGGAAGATCAACTGCCTCATTCCCAAGCCCATGAAGCTCGTAGAAGTGATCTGTTAATTTTAATGAACCTTTGATCAAGCTCCCCCTGAACAATGAGTACAAAACAGCAGTGATCTGAAACTCTCTGCAAAAAGAAGAAGTGTAAGAGATGTTTCCCTGCACTTCAGGTCCCCAGGCACTAATCCCTGTAGGAAGGAAAACCAGCCCTGGGCCCTAAGAGGACAAGGCACTGACAGACCAAGGCATCTGTATAACCTCCAGTGCGCCTCCAAGTGCAGCAATTTTGATAAAAGGCTTCTTATGGATAGAGTAGTCTGTTTTCAGGATACGCTCACCTGTTGCAAGCACATGGCTCCCATGAACTTCACAAGGCCTATAAGGAATTAATAGTTCACTTTTTGGAAAATGTTGCTTTTTACATCTCCTGCACAGGGGATGAGGACACTCAGCTAGTTTGTGTTCATTTGCAGGCTTAAACTCTTTATCCTAATCAAGCTGCCATAAAACTGATGGGTAGAAGTCTGTATTTCTTGTGGGTTTTTTTCAGACAATGGTTATTTTCGCTGCCCTCTACACAATCTGGGAAAGACAGCCCCCTGTGTGAAGCACAAATTCTGCATACTAAAGTTACTTAGCAAACAGTTCCAAGCAAGTGCTTAGTTTTGTATTCCTCCATGTACAAGATCGCTTTCCCAAACAGCATTTCTACATGGCTCACATCAGTCATGATGAATGCAAAAATCATGACTGTTTGCCAAGCAATGAGTAATATCAGTAAGTATTCAAAATTAACATAAATATGATTTACAAAGTAGTGGTTTGAACTTTTAAGATGAGCCACACTGTCTGAAGGTGACATGGAGTTGAAACTGGGTGTGCCTCCTTACTTAAAGGAAAACATTCCTTTCCAGCCAGTAAAGCCTGTGCTGCTTGTCAAGCCCAACAGTGTACACAACTGGCCATATCCTCCAGGTATGTAAACATGTATGTTTAAATAACAAGTATGTACAGAACCTATGCACATGACTTTTTTGGCTCTAATAGCAATTGTAGCAAACAGTGTATTTTACACCAGCATTTCCAGAACTGATCCCAAGTCCTGTAAATCATCATTTCCTTACCTTTTTCCAGTACTATAATTAATGTTTCTTTTTGCATGTTACCGCTAGTTCAATTTTGAAAATTTAGCTATATACTACAGATCTTTCAGAAGTACAAGTTTTATCTGAGAGTTTTGGTTATTGTTGGTTTTTGTTTTAAGAAAAGAGGTGGGGAAGAACTGGTCTTCCAGAGCCTGATCTACTTGTGCCATGAACACGTGTTTTATAGTTCTAAGTGCCTGGCCCGAAGATTAATATAAAGTTAGAGAACTAATTGTATTAAATTCCAAAGATGCATTTCCTACACGAACTCCATCTTGTCACAGAACTCACTAAGCAAAATTAACATTCATATTTCATCAGACATCTGTCTCTTGACTAACCAAGTTTCAGATGATTCTTAGTTTCACATGAAGGCCTACTTTCTGTTGTAGGTTTTATGAATTTGTATATAATGAGTGGATATGGGATGACAAGGGTTATGAGTCATTGCTATGTTGTTTCTGTCCTGCCAGACAAGCGGAAAGAGAACAAATAGCTAAATAAATATTCCTGTGTCAATGCTAAATGTTGACAGTTGCCTGGCTACTAACGACTCAAAAAGAACCCCATGAGCTAAACCTCAGTGGAAGGACAGGTGTGGCAGGTTGGTAAACTGATACATTAACAACAGGTGGGGAGAAGCCCTGCAGAAGAAAGCCCAAAAACAGGGGAAGGACACACAGAGCTAATTAGGGAAGTGCTGATTCATGAGCTAGTTACCATACCTATCATCATTTTTCAGTCTGGTGCTTCATTTATGGAACTGCTTGCTTCTGTTTTTAGCCTTCTTCCCTGACACAGGGGACTAATATACAGTCTTTCTTTATGAATCAGCTTGGTATGTATGAGTATCTAGCGTCACAGATGGAAGCAAAGCTTTAAAAAAGAGAAAAGAAAATATGCATTGTTGTTCAACTCATCAGAATCTAAAGACTGATTAAGCTAGCTGTCCTACTGCTTCTGCCTCTGTGTAGCACAGTGGACTGCTATCCAAATTGAAGCTGGGATGCTTCATGCTGAGCCAGCCAATACCTGGAGAGCTGCAGAAATTATAACCTCAGAAAATTTAACTATGGCTTTTTCTTAGCATTTATTGCAACTTTCTGACTGATGAGAGAAATTTGAAAAGTTATGGCCAGCGTAAGGTGTGACAAAGCAGTACGCCCAGGTGGGAAAAACAGAGTAGAAAGAACCTGCTAGGTATCTCTTCCTTGCTCGGCTCCTATCCACCAAAAAACCAAACAAGAAAAAAAGCCCAACAAAAAACACCCCCAAAAAACCAACAAAAAATAAGGCAGGCATAGCCCTACTAATAGGTCATCACACAAGCATTGGATCCTGTGACTGGATGAGTACTATATTATAAATATCCTGAGTTCTGTATGTTGATGTGTCTCAGGGATATATACTTTGCAAAGCTTACTGGTTATGTGGGGTGGTGTGCTATGAAAAAAAAAAAAAAAAAAAAAAAAGAAAGAAAAAAAAAAGAAGGGGAGAGGAGCTTGAAAAAGAAAGCTGTTTCTCTCACAGGAATTCTAAGGTAACTAAAAAAACCCAGGAAAATGTCACAGAACCATGGCACATGTAAAAAATAACCATGGTTGGGAGAGGCATCTCATGTAAGCAAAGCAGCACATGACAACAGACCTGCTTTAATTACTATTGGTCTGTTGAAAAATCCTTCCTGTCTAAATGCTTTGCTCTACTTTTAAAACAAATTGTTCTTTGCTCTTATCATTAGTTTTGTCATTATTTTCATAGAGAAGAAAGACTGGGCGCAAAATTTGGATGGATGTGTGGGATATGCACGGTTGATTCACAGATCAGTGACCATGAAAGAATGTGAAACTCCATACAGAGTAGGTCCAGCTATGAGGCTGATGGTCCAAGGGGACTCACACCATCCAGGAGAACAGGTACAGTTTGCCCTGGCAATGTACACAGAACTAAGCCAAGATAAACAGAACAGTAGCAGAACCAGTTCCTGGTACATTATCTTCCCAGAAATTAAAAAGTTCCACGCAGAAGCGCCATCTTCTTTTTGATGGAAAGCAAGGTGCTTCTTCTATTTTGCCATATCCTCTTCAGGACACCGGCAAGGATATTTTTTGTTGTTGTCTGTTCTGCTTTTAGAAGTAAAATTCTTCTCACAAGTTTGGTTGCAGCTCATCAAACAGCTGAAGAGGGTTGTTTTGGAGGGGAGATATAAGAGGAAGTGAATAGGGGCAACAGTGACAGAGTTATACATACCCTGTGTGGCACAGGTAATTTCCTTAAAATTAGATGATCGAGAAAGAAAAAACACCAACAAAAGACACACAAGGATTGAGCCAGCTCAAAGCATCTTACAGGTTTAAGGAAAAATTTAGTTTTGCATATATAAATGATAGGTCTTTGCCATGGGGAAAAATGAGATAATGGAAAAAGATGGGGTAAGGGAAAGAGGAAAAGGTCCCTCCGGAGCAGCTGTGACATCACTGGAAGGGGAGGGTAAACCTGAGAAAGGGTGCAAGTGGACTTCAGTTGCTGGCACCCATCACATCTCAGACTCACACGGCAGAGTCGCTTTTCAGTGTGACAACAGAAGTCAAAGCAGGAAACACGACTGTGCATCTCTTTCCCCATTTCTAGCCAGTCACAGTTTTACGGGACCCTCTCCCTACATAAAAAAAAAAAAAAAGGAACTAAACAAAAATTAAGTAAATAAGTTGTTTTACATACTGCAACTTGGGGATACTGACGGCTGCTTTTTGGTATGTTATATTTAAAACTTCAAAAAGCATAATACACAACAGAGCAATAGAGACTTTGAGCCACTTCCCATAGTAATCCATTAATCAAAAGAAAATATCAAGAATCTAAAACAATTGGATACTGTATGAATTGCTCAATTTATCTCAATTACAAAATTTCATTGTGCACAATATTCTTAGAAAGTACAGGAGGCAACCTCATTGTGTACATAGTGCTTGGAAGCCATGTTTGAGCAGGACCAATGCAAAGCAAGTGTTTTCACCTTGCTCCACAACTTACAGAATAAAAAAAGCCAATTAAGTAAGTGTCTTTTGACCTAAAAACACAAGGACTATCCTTGGCAACTGATGTGATTCTGCACCAAAAAAGTGGTAAACCAACCCTCAAATCCTTTCAGGAAAACAAATAGTGTAATTTAAAAAGGAAGGGGAAAACAATACCAAGGTAACTCGGAGGGGAAGCGGGAAATACCCACGGACACCCACCAAAAGCTCCGTCACTAATTTCAGTCACATGAAATCACCAAGTATACCATTCACAGGGACATGCAGATACTGCATTTAAAGCACCTCCTTGAGTTCACAGCTTGTACCTGTTAAAGATTCCAGGAGTGGGATTGTTTCGGTGACTTTTTTTGGTGTTTTGTTTTTCCTCCCCCCTTCACCTAGAACTTCTAAGTCAGAACTAAAGCTCTGACCTTTGAGACCATTCAACTAATGTATAACAAGGTATACTGGTTTCCTGCTTACTTTTAGGGACCAAAGGCTTTGAGCATCTAGCCTAATCTGAAGTTCATAACTTTATTAAAGACACTTGGGAGCTGGTTGAACCTTTCCAAGATCGGAGGGAACAGAGGAAAGAATGTTTCACTGCAGCACTTGGCCCACTCAGATTTTATCAGATTCCCACTTTTTCATTACTTATGTCTTAAAGCAGTAAGCAATAGGAAAGATGCTCATGATTAGATATTAAATTGATCTTACAGTATTTTAATATATAAGAAAAACTTAATTCCTGTCCAATAACACTGTTTCAGCGACCTTAACTGTAACATACAACAACTTAATTTAAATAACTCAGTCCTTTAGCAACTCTGAGTGTAGGAGATATACTACTCTTATGACCTGAGGCACAACTTGGCTACTAAACTTCAGTTAGTCCTTATCGGTAAAAACAAATAGGTGGAAGAGTTGATTTATTTAACTTAAGTTCATGAAAAGTCAACTTTTTTACTAACATGCCTCAAGGCAGCCTATGAGCTTCCTACAGCGTAGAAAACATAGCTATGAAAACTAAGTAATTACAACTTGGCCACATTGTATGATTACCAGCTAAAGACTACTAAGAAAAAAGTGATTTACTCACCAAATGTTATAGTAGGATTACTCAAATGAAGAAGCCAGACAAGATTCGGTCAAAGTTTTGTTTCAGTCTGTCTAGTTATTTACAAGGTGGTAGTGATTCCTTGCAGCATGGCTAGCACAGGTAAAGCTTGGCTCTTTTCAGCTAGAAACAGTTCCTTTGCAGGAGCTTAAACAACACAAGGGCAATGGTGTTGTTTAAGCTCCTACAGGCTTATGAATTTGATAAATACTACGGCAGAAAAACAGCCTGTAAAGAGGGCAACAAAGCAAAGCATACGTGCCTCCCTACCGTGTCATCCAGGTGGTTGCTGAAGTGTGTAATGGGGCTATTTTTGTGCAAAGGCGAGCAGCAACAACCTGATGTATGCAGCTTCCCCCCCCCCTCCACACACTAGACGGTTCATGGTTTTGGATCCAGAATCTACACCAAAACCCCCGTGTACCTACACCCTGACTTGAAACTACGGACGAAAGTTACAGGTGCTAAGAACTTAAAAACAGCAAGGGAAGGCCGAATCAAAGCTCTCCGAAAACGGCACTTACTGCCCTTTACCTCCAGTGAAGTTCACAGGACCCCACAGGGCTGCATTACAGGCAATACTTAACTATAATTACTGTTGTGAAGAAAGAACTCAGGTGCAGGTTATGGCACAAGCCGCCCAGTCAGTCTGAAAAGTAATTAGGGCAAGTGTTCATTAGGAACTTCCTAACGAATCTGTTAACTTCGTTACCTTACTCCAGTAAACTTTCTTACGGGTACATAAGGCAATTTACTAGAGAGCGCGCGAGGAGACGCAGTGAGTAGCAAACGGGGAAGAGAGCGGGCGGGTGTGTGGGGGGAAATAAAGACAGCAAAAGAAGGCCGACAAGCGCAATTTGACTCATTTTGTTAAGTTACAAGTGCTCCTGTCCTTCAGGGTGACGCCCAGCTCAGAAGCAAGGGAGGGCCGGCAGGGTCCCCGCGCAGCGCCCCGCCAGCTCAAGGCGTATCCCCTCGCCAGAGTCGAGGCCGGGCAGCCCCGCTCAGTCACAGCGAGGTACCCATCTCGCCTCCCTGCCCCGTCGCCCCCCAAGGCTGCTCCCCACCCCCGTGGGCTGCCATGGGACGGAGCCCACGACGCTCCGCCGGGAGAAAGCAGACCGTGAGCGACGGAGAGGGGACACCCCAGCCCTGAACCGCCCTCGGGAGGCGCTGCCCCAGGCACACAGCCCACTGTGCACGCAGCCCACCCGCCCCAGGCTAGCCACCGAGCCTCCCACCTTCCGAAAGTAGCCGTCCCCCGCCGGCTCCGCCGCCTGGCAGCCGCGGGGCAGCAGGGCGTCTGTCATCTCTGAGCGGGCCGGCCGGCCAGCCGCCCTTCCACCGCTCCTACGAGACGAGCTCTTCCCTGCGAAGCCGCGACCCTGAGGAAACGCCGCCACTGCCCCACGACACCGCCCAGCCCCACCTCCGGTGGTGGCGGGGAGGAGCTGCCCCGCCCCACGGCGCTGCTCTTCCGCCGCCCAGTGCTCCTGTCGAGGTCGTTGCAGCGACCCCCGGGCCTCTTCCTGTAAAAGCCCTGGCAGGGTGGCTGAGGTGCCTCTCATTCGGAGACAGGCGGTGGCTGTGGCTGACTGAGACCGGAGCACGGTGCCTCGCTGCGTGGTGGCGGCTCAACTCGCTCCTTTTCGGCCCTCCGGCCGTCCTCCGCTGGAGCGTGCCGGAGTCTGGCTGGCTGCCCCGAAGGCACCGCTCGCCTCCTGGCGCTTCCCCGCGGCTTCCCGCGCCGCCGAGCTTGGCGACAGCCCCTGGGGCTGGCCACCCGGGGCGGCTGCCCCCGGCACCGTGGGGCCGCCACCAGCTTTCCCCGAGATCCGCCTCGTTCATCTGAGAGGGGTGCTCCCAACCCCGGGGGTGGCCCCTCAGCGAGGAGGATCACCGTGGTGGTGCCCAGGGCCCACACGGCCACATCGCGCTGCAGCGACCGGCTTTGGGGTGCGTATCGACCTGCCGGCACGGTTCGCAGGACTGGTCTCTCCGGGGGATCTTTGGGGGGCCCCGGCCGCCCGCACCCTGGTATGTGTAATGGCAGGAGCCTGGGAGAGGTCCCGCAGCCCGGGGACCCGCAGCTGCTCCAGCCCGGGCCCCTTAAAAGGGCAGCGGTATCTCAGTGAAAGGTTCCGGGAAACTGCTATGGAACCAACCTCGACATTGTGGAAGTCTGCAGTTTTTCGTGCTGCAGAGAGACCACCTGTCTGAAACACTCCGTTGGGTAACCGGTTTCACAAATGTTATTGGACACTTGTGTGAGGAATTTGCCGATATTGATTCCTAGCCATGCCTAAACCTACAGAGCTTGCTGCGCATTTAGCATTGAAAGATGGCAATACTTCTATCGGTATTTACCAAACTTACCTTCCTCCCCACCTCCCCATGCATATTCTCTCTTTTTTTTTTAGCTTTCTTAGAATTACGGTGTAATTGTGTGAAGCAAAAAAATTGAAGAGAGAACATATTTTTATCAAAGGAAAAAATATCCTTGGAGGAATTATATCCTTAACAGAAACTGTTCTTTGAAAATACTGGGGTCTCCAGAGGGTTCTGCAGGGCAGACTGGTTAAACTGTGTGTCTACTGCATGTTTTTAAGGAAGAATACTAGAGTCAGCAACTCAGAAATTGGGCTCCAAAGATTTGCTGTCTTGAAATTAGCTGAATTTTGTTTGCTGTGGTTTTGCTCACTCTCACCTCACTACTTTTTTTCTCCCAATAATTCTAAAGATCCTGGATGAATGTATCAAAATATGTACTAAATATAAATAGGTGGAAGTAGGAAACTTGCTCCAATTTCTGATTTGAGTGTGTAAAAATGTTTTAAATTTTATGCTATTAGAAAAGGTACTTATCTCACAAAAAGGATTTTAAAATTAAAATCTTGCAAATCAGTATAAAACTCCAGTGCAATACACAGAAACTATTTTAAGATAAATGAGTAATTTGCTAGCGAAGGCTGTGCTGATACAATCTGGCAATTAAAACAACATTAATGTGACCATCTTTCAAGTTTGCACTGCTGTCACTGGCTTTAGTGATAATGGATCTCATTGAAAGGCTATAGCTATTAATCCAAATAAAGTCCTAAGAGCCTGTAGTCAGGCCAAAGGCTCAGTTAACAACAATGATGATTATCACGGTTATGTGTAAAACACAAATTTGCACAAATTTCTGCATGATACAACGCCAAAGACAATTTCTAACATATGCTGGTGACAAAATGCAGCCTTTCTTCGCTGCTGGTGGATTCTTTGAATAAAGCAAAGTCAGCACATCTAGTAAGTTTCTATGGTAAAATCAGGAGTCCAAGATAGCACACTTCCTCCCCATTGTTAGTGTCTGGGGTATTTCACCAGCACCCTCACAACTGCCAGATTAGACTGTGCCTTCCCCTTACTTTGATAAAGGGTGTTTCATCATGACTGCATTAGGACTGATAGAGTATTTCTTAACTAAGTCACTGTAGGTTTTGTCTGCATATGGTGAACATGCTTTTTTTGCAAAAGGCACATATTGATTGTATGGTCTCAGTAGTGCTCAGCTGTATAATGACTGGGTAGGAGTGCTCTCTGACCCTGGAATGTAAATTGCAGTTTAGAACATTCCAAAACCTGATTTACCCTCAAAAAAACCATGACCTTGCTCTTCTCATCATCCAGTCTCCAGTTGCTATTAGAACCCCTAAATAGAGTTGGGTTTATACCACAAACTTTCTCATGATTACTGCATGAATCAGAAAGCTTGGTTGCTGCATTGTAAAGATTGAGAAATACAGGCTAGAAATATAGATTAATGCATTCAGAAAATGGGTTGTGTAGATACAGATGTTTGCTTGACATTTATCTTTAATATTAGAAGAGAGTAAATTCTGTGATCTGGTGCACTGGACATGCACTATCTGTAAGAAAGCATTAAATGCTTAAGAATTTGCATCTAAATAATATCAATATGTTCTTGATGTGCTGAGGCCTGAGCAGCAGGCTTAAGCCAGGGCTGACTTACAAGATGAATCCTGGGCACTATGTGACTACACCATCAGTATTACTTCACTAAAAATAGATGACCAAGACACTTAAGCTAGCTGTTTAACACCAAACCAGCTGTTTTAGAAACTTACACATAACCTTGTGTAGTTATCTGCAAGAAATGTATCATTTTAAGAAACTTTCCCAACTGACATTAATAGAGGCTTGTTTGCATGATATTTTAGGGAAAACCCTCCCAGCCGATGCCTGGGCTCTGGCCAAGCCCCGGCCCCATCTGGTCGGGAAGTGCGCCATCAGACCCAGGCGTTTCTGCACTAAAAATATAAACAAGTGACTTTGACTGGCTGATTTGGGCCTATAAAAACTGGACTCCCTTTCAGGGCGAATTTGGAGACCTCACCTATGGGTGGACACACTTTGTAGGATTTTCCCAATTGCCAGGAAGAGTTCTCCAGGTCCTGTCTGCGAAATGGGGCTCCCCAGCGATTGCAATTGTGGACTCTGGATGATGGTATTTAGGCACTTGGTGATGTATCTTTCTCAGTCACTATTTTCTTTTCTTGCATAGTAATGACTAAGTGCATTACTTGCTTATTTTTGCTTGTTGTTAAAGCCGAGTGTGTTGTAAGCTTATTGTTTTATTAAATGTATCATTTTACTTTTGTGTTGCCTTACTATTCATAGTAAAATAAGACCATTCTTTCCATTGGTGTCTGTGTCCTTTAAATTGCCCCGTCAATTGGCAAAACAGTTCTGCATGAAGTGTTGAATCTGAAAGCAATGATTCTTATCTCTGCATCGTATCTCTCTTAGTTTTGCAGAACTAGGTGCTAAATGGCTTTGTGCATTTTCACAGATAAAGCAGCCAGGTGATCTAGACAATGACCATGCTGGAAATAGGCACAGAATGGCAAAGCTTGAGTTGTCCCATTTTTTTGTCCCACAATAGTAAAGGTAATTGGGACCAGAATCTGAACACCCTTACTGCAGACACATATATGTGATATATATGTACATATTTCTCATATGTTTGTATCATTCCACTCAGTCATTAATCCTCTCCCTTTTTCATTTCTCCCATCATATGAAAAAATATGTGAATATTTGAAATCCCATCAGTAGTCTTCTCTTTGGCTGCTAGGAAATGGTCCCAGTTTGGGAAATTAATTTCCTGCTGGGGTACCTGTTGATGCACTGTTCCATACCCAAGATAGGAATCTGGCTGGTCTCTGGTGAGACGTTTCTATCTCAGATTTTGCAGATCTTTTGGCTACATGGTGGTAGTGGGTGCCTACAAGACATCTTTTGTCCCAGAGAGACCCAGAGGCTTACCAGCAAAAGCACCTTAGAATTTTACTGTATGAAGGGAGAAGTATGCATCAACTCCTGCTGTTTCTCAAGGTAGGTTTTTGAATTCTGAACCTGACACATGGTTACACATTTCTGTTCTTATTGTTGGTGGCTTTGAATATTACACCTAGATTCTGATCGGAAAGACAAAAAGTTTTTGTCAGTAACCCTGGCAGCCTGTAGCTTTATGTCAATAAATTCCAATGCAGTGATTCAGTTGAGTTAGTATCATCTTTTATTCTGAATATTGCAATACTTAATGAAGCAAATGTCTGCCTACTGTAGGCAAGTACTAGGTGAGGAGTGAGGAAAGGTGATCATAGGTCGATTTTTTTTCCCACTCTCTTTTCAAATAGTATTTGTGGAGAGAAAAAAAAAAAAGATTGCAAATTGCAAAAATAGGGCGTGAGGCACAGTAGCAGCAGTGATGTGAATCTGCTTTGATGCTGTTACAAATTTACAAGATGGCGTAGATTTCCTTACGAAGAAATTTATTGAGCAACAATAAAATGATATGCAAATGGTACACAAACTCAGTATCAGGGCTTTGGATAACCACAATATGATTTGCTGTAGGTGCAGTGCTCCACTGTTGCTTCTTCACCTTAGCGGTATTAACTGCATGTATTAACTGCAGCATTATTATCTTCACTGAAAAAAATCCCATTTACTATTAAATAACTAGGATGCTTTGCCTGTTCTACTGTGAAATCACATTGGAAACAAGACATTGCAGTTTATGTGGAAATGAGACCAAACATGGGCAAAATCATCACCACTTTTCCCAGCTAATGCCTTGCCTTTAACTGAGATCGATAGATGAAAGTCTGTGTATTTAAGAACAATATGTGTTACCTCTTTTTATTTTCCAATCCTTTAAAAAATGAAAAGTAGCACTTTGGAGAAGCTAAAGCAATGCCCCAGAGGCTGACCTTCAGGTGACTGTTTTGCCAACTGATACAACAGCCCTGAGTTGTCAGGATGAATATTCAGGGAAACATTCCCATTGAACTAAAGATAAGGCAGAGATTAGTTTGTCTTTTTTTGTTGTTTGTTTGTAAAAATATGGGATTTTTATACTTCCTGTACTTATATTTTTTGTTTTCTTTCTTTAATGTGATCAAAAAAACCTTGAAATGAATCAAGTTTTTGCTTTTTTGTTTTATACATTAATTATACCAATTTTAGTCTGAAGTTCCAGTGACTCACATGACTTAAAACTAAGCAACAAATCTGTTTGAAAAAGTGGTTTTAAATAATACAACAAAAGACATAGCGAGACACTTCTATGCCTGATCTTTTTGATGAACCAGTACAGAATCAGATGTTGAAAACTATGTATTGGAAAACAAAAGCCTGAAGTCCAGCTATGGCTTTAGGGCTCAATTTCAGCCTTACATCCACTGGCAAGTATGTGACCTTTCATTCAAAAATGCAGACTGTTGGGTTTTTTTTCACCAGACAAATTTCTATTAAAAAAATTATTTGAAACGTGTTTCAGTTCTACTAATATTTTAGTTTCATTGCAATTAAAAAAAAAAGACATTGGAGTTATTGTTTTATGTAACAGCAACAAATAGCAATTGTCACCTCGTTTAATAATTGTAAATGAGAGAGTTTACCATGGAGAAGGAAATACCACTGGGATGCAAAAAAACGGAAAAAAAGCTTCAGTATTTGATTTCCCCAACTCTTTGAATTCATCAGACAAAACACTCAAAAGATTTTCTGTTAACATTGTGTAAAAAAGGTTTATTTAAGCCGGTGTGTTAAGTCAAAGTCACATAATATCGACTATTCAGGAACAATTATTTCCTAAACAAACAGAAACAGCAAATACGCTAACAACTCATTTTGCCAGTGTATGTTCTAAGTGCTTAGTAATGATGAGAAAAGATAATGCTCGTGTCTGTGGCTTCTACTATATTGTTTCTAAGTGAATTAGAAACCTAAATGAAATAGAGTACTCCCTATTCGCATGGAACCATATAAATATTTCCTATGGAAACCTTAAATCACATGAAACTCCAGTAGTTTCACTTTGCAATAAACCAATTCCATGAATACAGTTGAACAGAAATACTGGGTTAGAGAATACACAGAAGTCTTACCTGTTAAGGGCAGGAATCTCTGAAGACTGTGTTTCAATTTACTTTCAAGAATTTCAAAGAAACTGGTGATACTTACAAAAGTTGTAGATTGATAGAATCTTCAGCACAAATTGAAGTGTTTCGGTTTTGTTTGGTTTTTTTGGGGGGGAGAGGTAACACTGGAAATTAAAATCCAAATTTTGAACACTTTGGTCCTACTGGTGAATACTGGTCTTTGTACAAAATACATTCAGTAAACGTTTCTCTCTCGATATAGGACTTCCCAAGGAAGTACAGAGATACCTGAATGTGTTCAGGGATGAAGCTCTTTGAAGGAAGCTTTGAACGCTCTGACTTCTGCCCTGATTTCTATGCAAATTCTTCTTCAGCTCGTAAAACGACGTGGTTAGGCAAATTTTGCCACGTATTTGCTTAAGAGTACGATGAAATTCACAACTCCCTTGACTTTGATTCAGGGTGGAGTCTGCTTTACACCTTGATTTAAATAAAATCTGTTTCTCAGAGTCGTTGCTGCCCTTTTCCTAGCCCTGAGTCTGAGGGGGCCTGATCTATCTGGTGCACTCGATGATTCGAGGGAGTATCGCATGGCTCCTGATGACCGAGAGTTTGACATTATGTGGCGTTGGTAATTTTTAAAGACACCAGACAACCATCGGACCGTTGATGCGGAGCCGCACACGACAGCTCCGCAGAGCTCCCAGACCGCTGGGGCTGGGACTTTTTCAGCCAAACACGGTTGCGCTGGAGGGAGCCGTGCGGCCGGGACACGGTCCGGCCCCCGCCATGCCCTCCCCGCTTTACCGCTGCTCCCCGCAGGAGCGGGGACCGAGAGGGGCCCGCAGGACCGCGCTGTGCCCGGCGGGCAAGCCCAATGCCACGATGAGGCCGAGAGGCGCTGGAGGGTTCCGGGGCGCTCGGCGATGCCGCCGCTCCCGTCCGTCCGGCAGGACCCCGGGGTTGGCGAATACCGATCCCTCGCAGGGACCTGTCTCGGGGGCGGGAGGTGCCGGGCGCTGGGCGGGGCCGACGGCTCCGCCTCCCGCTTGTGATGCCGCCATGTCCCACGCGGCCACCGTCGGGTAAGATGGCGGCGGTGGAGAGCAGCGACAGCGAGGAGGAGGACTTGGTGAGCTATGGAAGCGGCCTGCAGCCCCTGCAGGAGGGTAAGGGATCCCCGGGAGGTTCATTTTCTCTTCCTTCGTCCCTCCGTCAATGCGTTGTGGCGAGCGCTGGGGAGCGGTCCGGCGTGAGGCGCTGGGGCCAGGGTATCCCGAAGGCCCTTACTTTGGAGAACTGCGGCGTGTGGACTTAGCGCAGACCCGCTTCCCCTTCCTCCTGCTGCCGCCCGGCGTGGGGCCTTTCTCGGCAGCCGTGCTGCCCTGCGAGAGGATCTCGCTCGGCATAGGGCGAGCCGCCGGAGAGCGGAGTGGGGAAAGGCCTTCTCGGCACTACAGCGGTTTGCGGGTGTGGCTGGGGTACCCCGCGGATTGTGGCGGCGCTGCACAGGGTGGAGCCGCGTGCCAGTCTTTGCTTCTGTCCTTTCCCCAAGCGTCAAAAACCCCAAACAAACAAACCAAAACCCAAACAAAAAAACCCCAAACAGTATAGTTCAAGTATAAAGGTTCTAGTGTACGCAGTAGTCATACTAATCTGACCGCCCGATGCTTATCTTGATGAGATGGACAGGGCATCGTTGAAGGACTAATGTACAGTTGTGACTCCCGAGTCGGCGCCACTTTATTCAAGAAATATTGTTAAAAAGGGGAAAAGGTTTATGTCAAAGTCTATGGCGTTTATGTTTTGTTTTAGTTTAGACACTTTCGATGTGTAATTTCTCAAGCAATTACTGAAGTGAAGAAATCCTGCCAGAGATCTTGCATACTTAAAAACTAAAAATGTCCTTTCACAGAAAAAAACCCCAATGTTCTAAGAAGTCAGTAGAATTATAGTTTTGATGTGAACGCTTCATGCTTTTCCTTTAGCAATGTGCGTCAAGGGTGTATACAAATAGTTACAGTGGGGTGGAAATAAATGTAAACTGCCGATGCTTTCCACTTGAGGGTGGCTAGTGTTTGATCCTGAAAGGAAGGAACGGCTTCTGGAGGGAATGGGAATTCTCTTTTTCATGTAAAGTTGTGTCTTACATTCTTGGTTTATTTGATTGTAGGTGAACGAATTAAAAAGCCAGTTCCTCTTCAAGAGCAGACTGTTAAAGATGCAAAGGGACGATACCAGCGTTTCCATGGAGCATTTACTGGTGGCTTTTCAGCTGGTTACTTTAACACTGTTGGCACAAAGGAAGGTTAGATATTTTGCTGTCTTCTGGGAATGGTTAAATTGAGAACCATATTTTCATGTTAGTGAAAACAAATTAACTGTCATTAAGCATTTTTGTTCCTGCTATTCCTTATACTGTGAATAGTTGAGATAGTATTGCTGAAGTTATTTCTCCTTGAGTTTTTGGACTGTAATTTTACAAATGTTCCTTTGATGTATCCTTAAGATGTAAGGTTGAAATGTTTGAATTGTTTTCAAATACTATGTTGCCTTAAGTACCTTACTTAAATATTTATCTTCTTTAAAGGATGGACACCTTCAGCTTTTGTATCATCACGGCAGAAGAGAGCAGATAGAACCATTCTTGGACCAGAAGATTTCATGGATGAAGAGGTAAATTTAAAAAGGAATCAAAAACTTGTGTAAATAGTTGCCATAGCAGCAAAAATTGAAGTAACTTCTAAATTCTTGTATACAGTGTTAAACTACTCGGTCATATAGATGGTTTTACAGGTTCACTTAAGAAGCTCCTGTAATGTCAATATTAAAAAATAAAACCAGAACTCAACCCTTTCACTTTATCAGAAAATGCAAATACTTTTGAAGCTGTTTAAGATATTTCCACTAAAGCTATTGAAAAAACTACTGTATAAGTGGCTTGAGAAAATTAGCCAATATGAAGGTCATATGCCATTTTCATTACTTTACTATTACAGTAAGTAAGAATTTGAGGGATGTTTAATTTAAATGTTTTCATTTTGTGTATATTTTCAGGATCTTAGTGAGTTTGGGATAGCACCAAAAGATATTACAACTACAGATGATTTTGCATCTAAAGCTAAAGACAGAATAAAGGAGAAAGCTAGACAGATTGCAGGAGTGGTTGCTCCCATTCCAGGAACCACTGCATTTGATGATTTAATAGGACCATCTAAGTAAGTAAATTTACATAAAAGTTTGCCAAACAGTTTCTTTCACTTAGAAGTGTTGTATTGCTTAGAAAAGTAATGTTTGACCACAGTAATTGTGAGAGAGTGGAAGATCCTGCAGTGTTACATTTTCCAAATGGCCTCCACCTTGAATGTGCAGACTGGTACCAGGTAAACATTTATAAATAAACTATTTATAAACATTTATAGTGTGTATGCAAATATTAATACATTCAGATTTTATTTTAAAGGGGGATATAAAAACAGAAGTTCAAATATTATATATGTACATTACTTATCAACAGATAATAAAGGTGTGGTTTGAAGTAATTTTGGGTTTTGCTTCCTTTTGTTTTCTTTGTAGAATAACAGTTGGGGTTGAACTGTTACGAAAAATGGGCTGGAAAGAAGGACAAGGAATTGGACCACGAGTCAAAAGAAAGCCGTGCAGACAGAAACCTGGTAAGTTCAGGGAAGTTCCTGAGCTAATTAACTTCCTTGTTAGCAGAAAGTTAGTAGACTGATTAGAAAGTTGATTTCAGCTTTCTCCTTTTATTGATGTAATGTGATGTTATGATGTCTCTTACAGATCCTACGGTGAAAATATATGGTTGTGCATTACCACCTGGACTGTCTGAGGATTCTGAGGTATTGAACAGGCAAAAGTGGTTTGTTGACTTATGTAAGAATATATGATAACATATTAAAAAAACAAAACAACTTCTTCAGTGTCCTTGAACAGTATTTAAAAATGCGTTTTCAAATCTTCTTAGAAGTGTTCATAAATACTTCTTATGTTTAATGTGAAGAAAGGTTTTAATATCTCAATTTCTTCTTTTGCTACGTAAGCAGGTATAGTTCATATACAATTCAGGAAATGCAAACTTGCCTAGGCTCGTGTTAACTGAATGCTGTAAAAGCTCAACATACAGAACTTTTAGTCATATTTGCTCTTATAAACTTTTATTTTGTACGAGGATGAAGAGGATGAATACCAGCCAGAGAATGTGACGTTTGCACCGAAAGATGTAATGCCTGTAGATTTGACTCCAAAAGACAATGTCCATGGACTTGGCTATAAGGGTTTGGACCCCTCACAAGCTTTGTTTGGTGTATCTGGAAGAGAACACCTGAATCTTTTCATAGGTGGTTCTGAAGAAACAAGCAAATTACTTGGCGATCTGAGACACAGTAAAGGAAGAAAACTAGGTATTACAGGTCAGGTAAGGACATTTTTTAATTCATTTTATGATCAGTGCAGTAAAATCCAAATAATTTTGGGTTTTCTTATGTGAAAAGCTCCTAGTCATTGTAGTATTATTGTAAGAAATGTTAAGTGTGGTTTGAGAATAGGATTTTTTTAGAACTTATTTTGAAGATGTGGAAAAATCCTTAGAACTCTCAAATGTCTTCACTTATTGAAACTATAAAAGACAACTATAAAAAATACCTGACTGAGTAGCTGGATGGAAAAACGTCTCGTGTTACTTTGATTAGATAAAGCTAATATTCAGTATGATTTAGTTTATGTTTTTGTCTATTGTACTTTCAGTAATGCTGTATCTGTCAGCTAGAGAGGTTTTGTGTTGCTCCAGGGTATTTGTAGTTCTTATCTAGAAGCACTGTCAGTTTATATTTTTTGGGAATTCTACTTGTTTCATTTCCATGTTAACTGACATATTTTTTCCTTTTGAGAACTTACCCTGGTCTTAGTCAGATTGCACATGTCCTTGTTCTGTACAGACCAAACTTGCTGTCCCTCCCTGCCAAGGGAGTGGAATGTGTTTGCTTTTGGGCTCACTGAGGTGTGGGATTTTTTTTCCACCTCAATTTTTGTGTTGAAACTACATTTTCCACAGTGTATATATATTTGCACTGTAGATTTTTTATAGATGAATAGATGCACATGCAGACGTGTTCTGATATGTGACTTAAAAATATTTTTACACTTTCAAGTTCTCATTTAAAATATATATTTTAGGCTTTTGGTGTAGGAGCTTTAGAGGAAGAAGATGATGATATTTATGCAACTGACACACTGTCAAAATATGACACAGTTCTAAAGGATGAGGAGCCTGGAGATGGCTTGTATGGCTGGACAGCACCGAAACAGTATAAATCCAAAAAAAGTAAGAACTGTGGTTCTATCTAAAGAGTGAGTGTAATATGGGGAAAAAAACCCCACAAATATAGTCTCTCTTTGCCATATATTTTAGTTTTCAGCCTTGATATCTGAAAATTCAACTAGTCCTCCTATGTTGAAGTGTTCAATTACAGAAATAATTTCCAAAGTCCTCCACTAATCCCAGTGTAGATTAAACCCTCAAAGCATATTTTCAAAAGGACAGTATGTGCCGCTTTGCGAGATACAGCATTTGGTTTCACTGAAGGAAGCAAGTGATGGTGAATCACGGTTACAAAATATGACCCAGCCCTTGAAAAGAGAACTTTTTTTAGATAAACTTCTGTATTTTCAGATAATTTTTGCAAATTTTATCTTGGTACCACTTTATTTTTTCTGCACTGTTTAAGTGCATGAAATACTGTAGTAATTTCTGGGGTACCTGTTCATGTTGGTTGTACACATTAATGGCACTGATGGTGTTAGCTGTGCGCAGTATTGATACTGTTGCTTCACTATAAACCATGTTCAACCTGCAGCAATCACTCTGGTAGGAGTTTTTACTTGTATAATACTAATCCAGAATCAGAACCCTTAATTTTAAATGAAAGGTGGTGAAAACAACGAACTAAAATGATAACTCATAATAGACAGTGACAAATGGAAAATATTCAGAAAAAAAATTTGCCTAACATGCATGTTTTAAATATTGACCAACTTTGTGATCATTTTATAGGACCTGAAAGAGAATTTAAATATGTAGGAAAAATCCTGGATGGTTTTTCCTTGGCATCAAAATCATCAGCTCCAGTCAAGGTAAGCAGATAGTGATGTTTTATGTATTAAGAATAGCATCATTCATCATGTGAACTGTGCAGACTCTACTGCTTCTCTGTGTTTTTCTGTTCTTAGAAATAAATGTTCTGGTCAGCAGTAAAAATTGCTGAATTAACAAAGTTATAGCATTGGGGGCTGTTCAACAGAAAAACCTAAAATTTATCAGACTCCTGAAGGTATTTAAACTCTGCCTGTGTACTGGCTTTGAACAAATGCCTTCCAGACTATTCACTGCTACTTGCCATAAAGTTGGAGGAATGTTTTAATTTAACTGCAAAATAACAAAAAAATACGTATTTTGGTTCTAGATCTTTCATATGTAACATTCAGTTTTCTGTAAAAATCAGGCCTCATGCTTTGTCCACTTTGCTGTTTTGGTGACAGTTTAATTTCTTAGTCCTGTCTTCAGGTTTACGTAATTCATGCCATACATATTTGTATAAATTAGAATGACAAACATAATTGTATGACAGGGTCCTCTTTCAAAGGAAGAATATCTGTGTGGTATATAAAATTGCATTGTATAGGGAACACAGGATAAGCGTTGAAGTAACAGCTTGAATGAAGAATGTGGGGAAAAGCACTTTGAAAGACATTAAAATATAGTAAGCACGGAAGTACTCAGTAGTCCAATAATTAATCGAGTAAATCATTTGACTTCAGTTAAAAAAAAATAGTAAGCAATATTAAGAGGTATTTTCTCAAATAAAAGCAGTGCATCTTAAGACTCTTGTTAATTTTTCTGTCACTTAATGTGCATGTTTTTGTATTTTTTCATAGTTGCCAATATATTGTCAATATATTTGTTCCCAGAGTTCGTATTACAGTGCCACTTACTGACTGGGTCTAAAGGAATTGGTAGCTTGTAGGATCTGTTTTTACTGCTAAGATGTAAATTGAGGAATTCTTAGGTTGAAGTGACTTTTTCTGAAACACATTTACAGGAGTTGCATACAAAGTTGTCTCTCTCTCTCTGTGGACTTTTTTTGTTTTGTTGCCCCTTTCCCCCCCAGATTTATCCACCACCTAGCCTGCCACGAAATTACAGACCAGTCCACTACTTTCGACCTGTGATAATAGCTGGGAATGAAAACTGCTATTTACAGAAAGCATTGGAGGAATCCACTGGGAAACTGGAGAGTGATCCAGCACAGCAAAGCAGGCATGCTTTGAATGCAGCTCAGAGGAGGGAACAGCTAGGAGAGACTGAGCTAAAAGGTATTGATATACGTGATCATATTTTTGCTTGTGTTCCAGGTCCCCTTTTGTTTATAGAACAGTAAGAATTTGGTCTGGCCTTGAATGCTTATTTTCTAACATAAATATATCAAATCTAGTTACCATAGCTAGAATACCATTTCATTGTTCAGTTTGATCTCAGCAGTTGAATTGTTGACACAGCTGTCTGTATTTTCATTTGCTTAAATATTTTAAAGATAAAAAGTATGTGTTGGATTTTGTTTTGTTGGGAGGGGGGTGTGGCCTTTTTTGAATGTACTAGGCTGTGAGGATTTTTTCTGTAAAATGAGGTTTCACTGAAATACATTCAAATATACAAAAAAGATAATTTGTAACTGTGGCTGACATTTGTATCTACAATAACAAACTTTATTAATTTGTATGTAAATAGCATAAAAGATGTAATAGTGGCCAAATGTTTATGTGCCATGTATGCCATTTTATTTTTAATTTCTGCTTAAGAGCATTTTATCTGAATGTATACGCATGTGGTAAGGATTTTTCCTCTTCTAAAGTAGAAGAAATAGTTCTAGTAATTTTTCATTTCCGTTTATCTTTTACTGCTTTCTTTCTGCTTTAGGTCCAGCTCCTTCTATTTTGGAATATCTGTCTGAGAAAGATAGAGAAAGACTCAAAGAAATGAAACAAGCATGTGAACAACAAGTGAAAGCAAAAATAGTGTCTCAGCAGTCACCAAAAGACAGATTCCAGCCAGCCTCCCCAGAAGATGCTGCTTACAAATGGCGAATGCTGCTGGGGGGGCAGTTAGCAAATGCTGGTTCTAGTGACTTCAAACCATTTGCAAAAAATCCAGAAAAACAAAAAAGATATGAAAATTTTGTGAAAAGTCTTAAAAAAGGAGAAAAAGGTGAAATATTTCTTGATTAATTTTTTTCTTCCCTGCCTCCCCCCCTTTTTTTTTGTCCCAATGCATTTTATATTCACTATGAGTTCTCTTCCTGAATTCCACAGCATTTCTCCCTTTACTTCTTTTAGGACCAATGTTAACAGAATTTTTTACTGCTACTTAGTCATGTTGATTTCAGGAAAACTGCTCAGTTACTCAGTTGTCAGAAAGTCTTGATTTTAGGCATTTCATACTTCTACGATGTAGCAGAAGTTAAGTTCTTCATTTCCTGGATTTCCCTTATTTCATTTGCCAAGGTACACTTCAGCTTTGGTCAGTGGAACAAGCCTTTTCCTTTAGTTTCTTTCTCTTTGAGGAGTTAAACTGACAGATCATATAAAGGCAGAAAGATGATTGGGTAACAGTAGAATCCAGAGAAACCCCATACCCTCTGCACCAGGGAGAGGTAAGGAGCCTAAAGTGAATGAAGTATTTAATGCTTGTCAAAGCTTGTATTATATGTCATTTGGATACTCAAACTTCTGCTGTCACTTATGTTCTTCTCAGAAAAATTTATGGCTGTAAAAACACAGCATACATGCAGAGGTCTTACTCAAAACCAAAAAAAATCCAACCTCCTTCATCATCCCTTTTCATGCTGTTTTGGTCTCCTTCCATTTTGTTTAGGTTTTTGTTATTATACTGTGGTATATCTGAGATTAAACCAGGTACTTGCGATGCCTTGTGGTGAGTTCTCCAGTACTGTGATTTTTCTGTAAGGCATAAAAAGCTGAAATTGATCTGGGGAGTTCATCATCAGCTCATGACTCTAGATTGTCTTGAAATAAACTTTAAAAAAAAGGGTTGGGTTTTTTCAAATTTTGAAGTACACAGGGGCTATTGGGGAAGAAGAAGATGGGCACTGGGAAAATTTGACAGAGGAAAGCACATAGTGATAGGTAGAAAACCTGGATTTGTTGTTTTAGTTGTGGTTTGGGGTTTTTTTTGGGTTTTTTTAGAAGTCCTTTTCACTATATAAAATATAAATATGTATTATATAAAATTTATAAATATATTATAAATTATATACTGTATAAAATAAATTATATAAAATAAATATTTTCTGGTCAGTAGCCTCTTCTGGTTACCGCATTGGGACACACTGCTTGAGCTTTGAACCCGTAGTTCCTCTGTTCAGGACTGGGATTTTCCCTGGGTAGAATTGAGTATTCTCAATTATGACTGTATTATGATTGTAAGTGCCTCCTCAGTCATAATTATGAAAATGTAGAAATGTGTAAATAACTGGAATGGTTAAAGGTCTGTTTTACTGTGAATGTATTTGCTTGGCTGGTGTTATTTCCTCTTCCTTCTGGGAGAAAAAGTTAACCTGTTGCTGTAAACCTGTGTCCCAACTGTATTTATCAGTGAGCACTTTATGTACCATAAAGCCCCTTAAAAGTTACCGAAGCCTAGGCAGGCTTAAGCTCTTTCGTTCTATGTTTTATTTATTGATAAAGCTTTGGATTATACTTTTTGTTTTAATCACCTGTTAAATCCATTAAGTATTTTGAACATTCTTTAGAGGGCAGTGAGTAAGGAATCAGTTTTACAAGTAAAATTATTTAAAATACCCATTTTGCATTTGGCAAATGCTGTCATTCTTGCTATCTTGAAAAACTGCCTCCATTTATCAGGGATTAACACTGTTGAGATTAATACTACCCTTTCACTAAATATTTATTAAATACTTGCAAGGATGTTTGCTTATTACCTTATTTTTTGTTTGAAAAATGTTGACCTGAAGTAAGCTGTAATCTCTGCTAAGCATTTCTCTCCTTATCTTACAGTAGATACATTGGAGCGCTTTTTAGACCCGAATATGACAGAATGGGAGCGAGGCAGAGAAC
The DNA here is from genome assembly GCA_013399195.1 of Dicrurus megarhynchus. Classification (NCBI taxonomy): domain Eukaryota; kingdom Metazoa; phylum Chordata; class Aves; order Passeriformes; family Dicruridae; genus Dicrurus; species Dicrurus megarhynchus. Next base: position 75,080 of record VXAD01005764.1, read on the forward strand.
AGGAGGAGTTCTTTCGTGCAGCGATGTTCTACAGATCCTCAAATTCAACACTGTCATCCAGATTTACCCGGGCCAAATACGAAGATGATGTTGACAAAGTCGAAGTTCCTCGAGACCAAGAGGTATATGCTGTTTACAGTCTTTTAATTTGTTGGAGCTGCAGTTGTTGCCTTAGCCCTGACATTGTTTTTCTTTTAAACTCTTAGGTAGATATGTTGCTGCTTTGTTGCCCTTTTGTTTAGCAGCTTTTGAAAGCACTCGGTGCATACAGAGTAGCGATTTGTTAAACAGTGTTTAGGTATTTATGGATTTGTCCTGTTCTTAAGTCTTACAACAGTTCATTAAGTTGTTACTTATTTAGCAGCTATAAATGTTTGACTTTTTCAGAATGATATTGATGATAAGGAAACAGCTGTGAAGATGAAGATGTTTGGCAAACTCACAAGAGACATATTTGAATGGCATCCTGATAAGCTGCTGTGTAAAAGATTTAATGTTCGTGATCCATATCCTGAGTAAGATAATTGATACTTGTATTTTTAACACTTTTTAAAAATTCTGAGTTTTTCATTTGCTTGTGGAAAATATGGCTTGATGTTTTCTTGTGTCATAAGGTAATACAGAACTGCCTAATATTTTTATTTGTATCATGAAATACGGTGACCTCTGATAAAATAGCATGCATTTGAAGGACTACTGTAAGTGCTTCAGCTTGTTGTAGATAATTTGAGGACTTTTCTGTGTTGAAAACAATAATCAGCAAACACTTTTATTTCCCTCTAGTTCTTCTGTAGTGGGTTTACCAAAAGTGAAACGAGACAAGTATTCTGTTTTTAATTTCTTAACTATGCCTGAGCCCACCACATCTGTAACTCAAGCAACAAACGAAAAGATCCAAGAGAGTAACAGTCTCAACAGTAAGTTTGTTGTTACTTTATTAATTTAGCTATGCATGAGATAATAGTACAGAAAAAGCATCTTTTTCATTGAGAACTTAGCCACATGATTTTTTTTCATTAAAAACCGAAACAAAGAAATTTAAAATAAAAATTCAGTGACATAAAAACTGAAATTAGTGATACAATGCTAATTTCTTCTACCTAAAAGACATTTATAGGTCAAGTATTCCTTAGAAAGATTTAAAAAATGTCAAACTGAAGAAGCAGAGTAATTTAAAATCAAGTAGGCCACGAAATGCAGAGCAATTTGGCATGCAGGTGATTTGAATATTTTGGATGTTTTAGAACCAAAGAAACCTTCAAGGTGGGATGTGTCAGATAAAGAAAAGGAGAAGAAAGATTATGTCAGTGAATTCATTAGTCTTGCTAGATCAAAAGCTGATGTTCATCAGCAGCCACCAGTGCCAGCAACAGAAGAATGTGGAGCTGGAACAAGTGAACCTATTCCCGCTCTGGTGAGTTTACAACAGGATTTGAACTTAAAGGCAATTGCTGTAAACCTTGACAACCCAGAAATAAGATGGGTCAATATATGAATTTATTTAATACAGGTCAGTTTGCACAAGAGCTAACTCAAGATGAGCAAAGGCATGAGATGGCACTTTGAAGAATCTTGAGGTTATAAATCTGGGATGCAAGATGTTTGCAGCTTACAAGGACTTCAGAACTGATTATACTTGAAGTAGAGCTTAAGAAAAAATGTAGCTTAGCAGTCTGTGAACTAAATTCAGTCACTATACCACCACTCTGCTCACAGGCACAGAATATATTTCTCCTTTCCCTAGAGGAGAGTGCATATTTTGGGGAGAAAGGTGATGTTTTCCTTTTGCTTAAATTTAGTATTATATAATTGAAGTTTGAATTAATGAGTGAGAATTTATAATATCTGGGGATCTGTCATCACAAACTGCACTATTTACAGGACACTGGCTTAGTTCTGCAGTGTTTCAGAGCCTTACTATTTGGGATTAAGATTTATTTCACAGCTATTGTGCCATCCAAGTGTTTTGTAAATACCTGTCAGCATGCTTGAAGTTATTCCTTATCAGAGAGAGATTGTTAGTTTCTTTAGTGTTTAAATACAGTTTGTTATGATGCTGTTTAGCAGGTAGCTAATGAAGATAAGAATCAGGAGGAAGAAAGTGGAAGACCACCCATGGACTTATTTAAGGCCATCTTTGTGAGCTCCTCAGATGAAAAATCATCTTCCTCTGAAGAAGAGAGTGATGAAGAACAGCAACCAACTACTTCAGAAAGAGAGTCAGAAACCACCAAGCAGGTTGATGTACCAGGCAGTTCTTCCTCTAATGTACAAGGTAGTACTTAATGGATGTTCATTTTTATGCAGTATAAAATAAATACCTTGTAAAAGTTTTATTTTTGAATCACACATTCTTGGGCTGTTAGGACAGTGTGATGCTCCTGTGCAGATCATCTGAGATTGGCAGAGCTGGCTGTGTAGAAAATGTGAATAATACAGCACTGAATAAGGCCTTGCATGTTACAGTGTTATTAGCATTGCTGTGTACCTTTTGGGTAGATCTTACAAGCAAACTGCCATATGAAATATGCCTATTATACAGTGAGGGGGAACAAAACACCTAGTGTTAGAACATACTTAAAATGAAAATACTTTGTCCACTTACTGTCACAGTTGGTTCTATTGACATTTAACTTTTAGAGTTTATTAACCTTACACATCTCATGGAGTTTTTTATTCATTCTGAGTAATGGAAAAATAGTACTGTGTTACAAAATGGAAGCAAACAAATGCACTGATAGTAATTTAATTAATAATTGTATAGTTTAAAAGGTAAATTTTGATTTAAAAGAAAAAAAACCCACAGTGTGTTGACATGTTTCAGAATGTCAGCTACCCAGTTGGCCAAAGCAGTCCATAGAGATAGAGGATGCTGATCAGTTTGCTTTCTTAAAGGTTTTTATAAAGCCTCCTTGAACTTTCTTCAACACTTCTTGGAAAAAGTATTTCCTTATTTGCCTTTCAAATATAGCAGGTTTTGGTTTTTTCATAGAGAGTGTGACTGCTACAACTGATTCTGGCATTTCTTCGTTGCCTACTTCAAAGCAGGAACTGGATGCAACAGAGGAATTTGGACCAAAGTTACCACCAGCTTTTTCTTCTGGTAGGTTCTGTAAGCATCTAGAGTGTAAATTCTGCACATTGAAATTGTATATAAAATATATGATACCTCTCTTTAAAAAAAGCATTTCTGAGTAGGCATTCTGTCTCTTAAATGTGTGTGTTATGTCAAACAGCCATCAGCAAACGTTTTGTTGCCATGCCATATATGACCTGCCAACAGCAACCTATTTGCCTGCATACCAGTTTTGTTTCAAGTCTGTAGAGGCAGTGATAAAAAATTGATGTGAAAATATAGCAATTTCATTTTGTAACAGATTGCAAAGGCATTTAATTACAATAGGGATGTTGCAATTAGGAGTTTTAGTAATTTCCTTTCTAAAGCTATGGGGTTTTGTTTGTTTAACTGTCATATTAGGTTAAAAGTAATACAGAATGTAATAACCCAATTATCCTTTTTTGGTCTTTTTTTTTTTATTCTTTATACATTCGCTTTGTACTTTAGGCACTACTTGGCAGCAACAAACAGTGGTGCCAGCAACTTTTCCTGGGCCTAGTAGGAAAGAAAAACATAGGAAAATCAGAGAGAGGCACAAGAGTAAGAAAGAACGCAAGCGCAAAAAGGAAAAGGTATTAAATTTAAATACTGATTTTTGATTTGTTGATTATTTGATCTGCCTTTCAAAATGTTTTATTATTTATGCTTGGTTTAGAAAAAAAAAATATATATATACACTGGGACTAGATGTAAGCAATAGAATTTCTCTAATGTTTTGAAACCAGAAAATTATCTGCTATGATGCTGCTTTTTCCATATATACATATGTGACTACAGGTACGGTATTGCGGGTACTTTCATGTTCTTTGTGGAAGATGTCAGGCATATTCTGGGAATTAATTCCTGGCTTATATACAAATAACTGTAATAAAACTTCTATTTGAGAGGGTGTTGAGTGCTTGGATTAAATGAATTTTGGTTTATAATTTTTTTTTTTAGCTCAGTCTGAGTGATGGAAAAGAGTCATTGATAAGTGTTCTGTTTCAGTTAAGCTTTGAGTCCATACTGAAATCAACTTTTTTCTGTTGTTGACATTCAGAAAAATCCAAGGCTTTCACAAGGAGATAAAGGATTATTTCTCTTCTTTTTACAGAAAAAGAAGCATAAGAAGCAGAAAAACAAAGGAAAACACAAGAATAAAAAACCAGAAAAAGACAGCAGCTCAGACACTACAGATAGCAGTGACAGCCTTAGTGATATGGATACCACAGGCTTGTCACCTGAAGAACTTCTAAGAAGGTAAACAGAAAGGTTACTTAAACACTTGCAAATTTTGCAGTGAATAACTAAAGCATCAATTTATGAGTTGTCATTCTAGTGAACCTATTTGCAGCAAATGTGAATAAGCCAGTTTCTTTATTAGGGCAAAATATTGCTCGCTTGGGTGAGTAAAGAGTACAAATATTAGGCATTTTAATCTAGAGGGTAATTAATTTTAGGATAGCCTCTTAAGGTAAAGGCCACTATATACACAGCCCTGGCAGGGCTAATGGACTTAAAGATGACTGGTATTTTGAATTGGAATTAAAAATAGAACAAGTGCAGGTGGAGATTCGTATTTTCATTTATGTACTTCTGTTTACTTGGGAACATTGGAAGAAACATTGTCTGCTAAGATTCCATTCAGATAGATCTCTTGTGTGGCACTGATGCTTAAGCTAGTCTGTGCTTCAGCAAGGGACAGTGAAGCAAGCAGAACAATGCTTGAGTCATGTACATGTCTTCTAAATTTAGACTGCTATTACATTTTTATAAACTAGAGACTTGAAGATAGTGCTAACATAAATGTGAAAATCAGAAAAGCACAGTTCACAATATTTTGCTCACATGCTTGAAGTAAAGTAGGAACAAATGTAACTTCTCTGTGGTGCAGATCAGTCAGCTTCAAACACGTCCCATGTGGAACAGTCGCTGTATTGGCTTGTGTTTTGTGTCTCTTACTAGCTGAAGGAGGGGTCTCGAGGTATTTGTTGAATACCACATCCCTCTGGTCTAATGTCAAAGTGATTGGGGTTGAGGTGTGGAGTGGAATGGGCATGTACCAAATGGCATTTGAAAGGGCTCTGCCTTCCATTCCTTTGGAACTGAGTGTCAGTTATGTATTTGTGTTTTCTTAATAAAAAACAAACTACTACTTGGATTTCTGAATAGCTAAAATATGTTACTATGCATTTTGCATAAAATAGACTTCTTTGTATGAGCAGTTGTTTTGGAATCTTCACATTTGCCTGTCTCATCACTGAGAAAATGTTTTTATCTAATATAACTCAGATCTCTCTTTGAAACTAAGGTTTAAGAAACTGCTCAAGTAATGAAGTGTTCTTAATGTGGTGTGTGACTGTTTAGTGTGACCTTTTTTTTTCCCTCCCTTTTAGATTAAAACAACTTCAGTATTGAAGAGCTCTCTTGCTTTCTTCAGTATTGTGTGACTTGATCTCAAATTTTTGATCTCCTCCGTGATGGTAGATCAGTGGTGTATAATGTGAAGCACTATAGATACAGTATTCATATTGAATTTCTTTGAAAGTAAATGTGTATATGTTTCTTCTATGATGTTTCATGAGTTCAAAATGTATGGATTATAGAACATTGAAAAGACCCCTTTCTGGGCATAATAATCTGAAATACTGCAGGTTCTGTTTTAATTAATTAAACAAAGCATTTTAATAAACTTTACTATTACAAATAAGTCTTGTATAGTGATAATTTTTTATGCCTAGGACCTCTAAAATGCTGGAGAGTAAGTTTCAGTCTGAGTTAAGTTAGGAAGTTAAAACTAAAGCAATGTAAAATTTTTACTGGGTGCAAGTATTTTTATTGAATCTAATGCAGAATTTCACATTGCAGTTTTTGAGTATCCAGCTATTATTTATGCCTATCCAAACTGTGTAACATTTACTATAGCAGCTCTAAACCAGTAACCTTTGATAGAATCACAGAATATGCTGAGTTGGAAGGGACCCATCAGGATCATCAAGTCCTAGTCCTGGCCCTGCGCAGTTCGTTTCACACGAATTATTACAGCTAATGTGCTAAAAGATTAGTACTATGATTATAATCTGCCTCATTTTATGTAGTTACAAAGAAAACTGTTCATGCTACTTTTTGTCCACAATTGTCATATTGCAGAATAATTTAAATATGAACCATGAAATAATACTGAGCTGCCCAGAGGTGGTGGGCAGCAGCTCTTGGCCAGCTTGGAGCCCTGGCAGGAGTTGCTTGTTCAAGTGGTCTGGGAAAGGCAAGTGTGCTGGGGCGGGCTGGGCCCCATGCCCACGCGGAGTTGGGGGCCTGCTGGCAGTCTAGGGATGAAAAGTTTTGTGTCACTTTGTGTGTGGTTAATGCTTATGGCAGTTGGTGTTTGTTAATTCTGCTCACACAAACATATCCTTGACAGTCATGAGCAAACTCCCAAATGAGTGAAGAAATTACTTTCAAAATATGTTTGCCAAAATTTGTAACTGTCTTGGCTAAACATGTGGCCTAAGAGCTTGATGTGCTGTGTTTTGATGGGCCAGAATCAAGGAAACAAGTGTTTGAAAGACTTGAGAGACTTCATGAGATTTAAAGGTTTTTGGTTTTTTTTTTTTTTTTGAGTGGAAGAAGAGTTGGAAAACAAACCAAAATAAACCTCCAGAAAAGTAAAAACGCAATACCCATCCATCAACATTTTTTTTTTCTCAACCAGATTTGGTAAATCTGCTTCAAGGTAGTACCAAGGATGTGAACTTTGCTCAGTCAAGTAGAACTTAGGATACATTCTCCTATGGTTCCTGCTTTCATACTCCCCCTCGTGGACTAAACTGTCAAAAATAATCTCAAGGAAAACTATTCCTAAACATTGTTTCTTTACAGATTCCATTTAAAATTCTGGGAGGACACAGTGATACTGTGAGCTCCTGCCATTTTTGCTTTGAAGACACAAAAATACTTTCATGTTCTTAGGCAGTGAAGCTCTTCATATGTTATGAATGCAGCAACAACAAATTTAAAAAAAATTAAAGAAGGAATCTCAAAGCTGAAGTTAAGCAAGGAATGTTATACAGGCGTGAAGATTGACTGAATCATCATGGAGCCTTCTGAAGGTATTTTACTGAAGTTTAAAAACAGTGGCTGTAAATGTTTTTGCAATCACAGTTAATAGGAGAACACCTATTTCATGCTTAGAACACGTTGACATTAAAGGGTGACTATTGTAAGCACATGTTGCATACACTGAGTAAGATCTCTAGTTTATTAATATTTTAAAATGTGAAAGTTGATAGACAGAGGTTGCTTGTTATCCTGAAAGTTCCTTATTCTGACTTGTTTATGTACATGATTGGGGAGTGTGGCGGTGGCCCAGCCCTTTTCATTCAAGGTGAGTGACACCCAGTGGGTGAACTTCTCTGCCCAGGACTCCCCCTCTGAGGAGGAGCCTGGGGGGGATGCAGAGGTTTGATATCCACGCCCACGGGATGCCACTCACACCTCATCTCCACCCTGTTTCCAGACCTTTCTTCCTCCCCTGGTTCATGATTGGTTTCCCTGGTTCATGTTTAATAATGAGTTCATTTACTATGCAATCAGCTTCTAGAAAGATCTTAAGGGTTCTGTTTGGATTTGCTGTTCCCTGAGTGGTTGGCTGTCATCCCATGTCATTCCCTGGTTGGTTATCTCCTCTGTTCCCGCCCTTGTTTGTCTACCCTTAAAAACCTTTGTTCCACCCTTGAGGGGGGCTGTCTTGTCGGCTCCCACCTGGGCAGCATTTCCTCTGTCCCTTGAGGGACAAGAAATAAAGCTTGGGTTTATAGTCACAAGCAGTCTGGCTCTCTGCTTCTCGCCTCTGCCGTCGCTTCGTAACAACTACTGACTTCGCTTGCTGTAAGAAGCCGTCTGCCACACAGCTCCCTGCGGAGCTTCCACTCAGCCCCTGTGGATGCGGGAACTCAGCCCCAGAGCCCTCCTGTCAGCTCTGCGGGCAGAGGATCACATTGCCGCCGGCCAGGCTCGGACAAGGAACCGGTCAGCGCGGCAGGGGAGAAGGAGAAGTCGGGGTGGGGCAATCGTTACCACCATGGCCACGTTTTCATACTTGTCACCGGCTTTTTCCTTGTACTTCAATCTCAATTGACACGGACTCTTTTCTTGCTCCTCTTGAGTTTTGTGTAGTTGGCTGGGTTTCTCTAAAACTCCATTCACCCTGGGGAGAGGAATGGTGAGATCTGAATGGGGAAAGTGTACACATTCCAGGTGATCAAATGTAAATTAGTCTGTTAAGATAGCGTGGAGACATAGAGTTATGTGAACCTGTGAGTGCTGTGCAAGCAAATGACTGTATCTGTGCTAAGCAGATTGCAGGTGTTGCGATCTGGCATACATTAAGCAGTCATGACTTAATCTAAGAATTGGTAATGAGTAGTAGTGCATTAATATAGGAATTCAGATGAAATAATTTAATAAAATATCTAAAATTTTGATTTCCTGCTGTGCAGTGCTAGGTTTCTACCATAACCGAAAACTTTTTCCAGGCATGGTGAAGAAGCCCAAAAGTCCATAAGAAGCCCATAAAAAGTCCAGATAAGGTTCAGCTTAGCAGCATTATGTTATCCAAGAGCTGTGGATGGCTAGCTCAAAGAAACCAGGAAATCTAGAAGGACAAAAGTCACAACTTTTTAATGACGAGATCTGAAGTAAATCAACACATGGCAACTGTAAGCATATATTGTAGATTGGAGATATAAGAATAAATGTCTCAGTGGGTTAGTCATGACATTTACAGTTTAATAACTGTCAGATTGAGAGTTAAAAACTTTGCTGCTTTGTCTGAACTCGGAAGTGGAACTTCCATTTTTCTGTCTTTAGTGAAATGCTATTCAGCTCTCTTACATATAAGGAAACTGAAATCAAGACCAAGGCTCAATAATTGCCCTGGTCGTATTACTTTGTTGTTTAACCATACATTATACATTCTTCAGAAAAAGAATTTTGGTGTTAAAAGAAAGCTGTCACATTTCTAGGCTGAAAAACCAGATTGATCGTGGTTTTGTCTCTGGAAAAATTGTCAAATCCTTTTTTAGGACTGGAATGTAGTAATAATAGTACTTTGTAAATAGTGATTTTGGTAAGAACATTGATTTTCATATACTGGTGAATTTTGGTTTTTAAAAGCACAGCCATGTAAGTGTACATCTGAAAATAAACATATTTCGGTTTTCTATACCCGATACTCCTGCAGAGTACTAGCCCATATATTGGAGCATTATTAAATCAATGCAGGTGTTAGTTATATGCTCCTGGACATAAATCAGCTTATAAGAATTTTGAAGAGTGTCTTTTTAAAGCTGAGACTGTATGTATCCTGACTTCTAAAACTTGAATTATAAAGAGGTGTTAGGAATGAAGAACATTAAGCTTAATGCTATTGAAATATGCTTTTTATTACAGTCCCTCAGTTGTTTTGGATAGTGGATTTTCAGGATCTTGTGTATATTCTCCTTCTTGTCAATAACCATTAAATGAAACTGCATGAAAAAGAACTTTTTTTCTTATATTTCGATCAGATTTTTTGTTGAATAGCAGGTATTCAGAAGTAATGAACAGATTTTTTAAAGCTTTTATGTAAGTTTGATAAATGTGTCAGGAGTGAAAATGTGTAGATTTCAAAAAGTATCAATAAACAAAAATTTGAGAATCTGTTTAAAATTGGTACAGGAAATTATTTTTTGTGTCCATTTACGTAATACTTAAAGCATAACAATTAGAAAATGCCTACTTTTTTTCATAAATAGTATCACAAATAGTTAATTAGGAATCAATGTTATATTGACTGTGATAGAAGTGGATGAAATTTCGTGAGTACTTGTCTAATCAGCAGAAAACCTCTGTACTGAGTACAGTGGATTACTATTTAATCTAATATTATTGCTGTGTATCAATTTTCCTTTTTTTTTTTTAAATTTTTCTACATGTCTCCTTTAGTAAGATAACAGTCAGATTAAAAAAAAAAAAAAAAAAAAAAGTACACATGAAAAAGCTCCAGACAACCTCATGTTAATCACCGAGACAGAAAAGCTAAGAACTGGATACCCATCAAGCCACTGAAAAAATGAAGTATGACACTGTATTAATTGGAAAAGATAAAATCAGAGTTCACATGAAATATACTTCTATTCAGGAAAAAACCTGAACCATTCACCACAGGAATTAATTTAGGGCAGCACTACCTGTGTGAAGTTTACAACAGCTATAGGGACTTGGGGATTTCAAAAATCAGGCCTAGATTTGTGTGTGTATATACAGAGCTGTACCTGCATGAGTGACATAATGCACATTTGTTACAAATGATTAACTGAAGTGCCTTTTTTTGTTATATTTACACCAGTATGAAGAATGTAAGAAACCTTTCTTATGCCTGCAACATAGCAACTCTGAATAATATGCAAGTGTGCCTCCTGTCATCTGGCTTCTCCCAGTGAGAAAAATTTTGCTATTGCTATCTTCTGTTTCTCCTGATCTTTGGATTAATCTAGCAGTCTCGAGACTGTACATATGTATGTAATACACATATAAAGCTAAGACTTTCCCCTAACCTTGCTCTACCATAATATTCTTATGAAGAATAATAAAATAGATTGCACTAATCCATTTAATACCTGTGATGTATCAGGTAAAGAATAAAATCCCCAGGAATATAAATACTATTTATTCTGCATAGCACCAGAGCATAAAATTGCTTACTTGTCCTTTGGGAAACATTAAACAATTTTAAATAAATGCACTAGTCCAAGCTTACTAAAGAAGTTACACTTAGATGCAAATTATTGACAAGTTTCCTTCTGTTCTTTAGATGACACATTCTTCTTCACTACGACAAACAACAATCTTTGGTGTCAGTGGACATCAGGAAGAGTTTTGTGAGTAAAATCATGAATAAAACCATGAACTTTTGTCTAACTTGTTGTCATACCCCTTAAAAATGTTTTGTGAAGGAGTTTTCAGGTACTGAGAGTAAGCTTGTATCTGGCATGATGCAGCACAAATGAATTCTGTATAGTAAAGGCTTCCTCCAACAAGGAGTGTAGTGTTTTATCTGCCCTTCCTTAGGAGCAACCCTGAGAGGATTGTATCTATTCAGTATATATGAGATTAGTATGTGAGTGTATGTCAATTAATAAAAGATTAACTGTTTCAAAATTTTTGGAAGCATTATTCCTAAAAATAGTGATTTCAACCTTTTCAACTTTTCCTTCTAAAAGGAACTTAAAGTGGGGAAAATATTTGGAATTGGGCATGTGACAGCCTGGAATGCAGTTAAGCTGTGGAATACAAAGATATCTTAGTAGGTAGATTTTTTTCCCCTTGTGTAAATTATGTGAAGGTTAAATGAAAAATATTTCTATTTTTGTACAGATTTATGGCTTTGAATAAGTACTAGGTGATGAATTGTGTTATTTTCCAGCATTCTTCCTCCTCTTTACTCCTTTATTAAATATTATTGTTTTGTTACAGAGGTTAAAAGAAAATGCTATGTCTATGCTCCTCATGCTGGCTTTTTTTAAGCAGATCACATAAAATATGCATGTTTTATAGATTAACTAATTTGGCTTTAATGGAGTTAGTAATACAGGAGTAATTTCTGTATGTTAGAAAAGATTGTTCTAGAATAATTAATCTTATATCGGAATTGGAAGTGTCTTTCTTTCTTTCTTTCTTTTCTTTCTTTTCTTTCTTTTCTTTCTTTCTTTCTTTCTTTCTTTCTTCTTTTCAGCTAGGAAAATCAAAGCTACATTTTTCCCCATTGAAACAGGAAAAAAAGCAGTAGCTTTTTAGAGGTTTGGTTCATTTTGAATCAGTGGGGGGACTAGTTTGGGAGTTTTCTTTTGAATGAATTCTCTATTTTCCAAATTGAGAAAAACCAAAGAAATGTTAATTCTTACATTCTGGTTTTAGTAAAACCAGGAAGTTTTATTTATTGTTGTTTTCTGTCCATTACCATCACCGGTTTAATGCCTGGGTGCCATGTGAGTTTCTTCCAGCCCTGCACTGGTCTCACCTGCAGCAGCGGGCTCACATCTGTGTGCAGTGTAGGTTTGCTGCAGAATGTGGTAATTATGGACAATTAATAAGATGGAGATTTATCTGCATTTTTTTCTGGCTTTTGTACCACTGTAGTTTGAATAATTATCCCAGTCCCCATTCTTAGGTACCTGATGAGAAAGCTGTAAGGCTGTTTTGGACTAAGCCAGGATGGCTGCTCTCCCTCTAGGAGTTATTTGGAGAATAACACCTATAATTTGGCTGTGGATATGCCTTGGATGCCTGCTAAATTGCCACAGCAATCTCTGTGCTTTGCAGGTTCTGATTACACTTCAAGTGAGTAATCACAGAATTATAGAATGGCCTGGGTTGGAAGGGACCTTAAAGCTCATCCCATTCCATGCCCCTGCCATGGCCAGGGACACCTCCCACTATCCCAGGCTGCTCCAAACCCCGTCCAGCGTAGCCTTGGACACTTGCAGGGATGGGGCAGCCACAGCTTCTCTGGGCACCCTGTGCCAGGGCCTCCCCACCCTCACAGGGAACAAGTTCTTCCTTCTATCTAACCTAAACCTACTCTCTTTCAGATTGAAGGCGTTCCCAGTTATCCTGTCGCTACACGCTGTTGTAAATAGTCTTTCTCCATCTTTATCGTAGGCTCCCTTCAGGTACTGGAAAGCCACAGGTCTATTCCCAACGGGATCCTTTCCCAATGCTCTTGGGTTAGGGGCTGGCCCAGCTGGTACTGCTGGACACTGCTCGGAGCAGGGTTTATTTGTTCTGTGCAGCTACCGGCTGCGGGCTTGGCCCCAGGGAAGGAGTAACTGGGAGCAGCAATACTTCTGTGTCTACCATTCTTACCAGCTCTCGAAGAATTACCCAAACCACTTTTTCTGGTTATTTAGCTTGTATGAACACACGCGTTTGGTTCGACACTGTGGTGGTGTGTGCACACAAGTCATGAAGCACGTGGCAGTGTGCATGTGTATATCGCGGTTTAATTTTTCATCATTATAGATGATTGCAGAGTCTGAGACCCGATCTCCCCTTTGTATCCCGTGCCATGAACCTCGGCCAATCGAGGCACTGCAGGATAAGGCAGGGCTGGAGCCCGGCCGTAGGCGGTTTCGCCTAAATGTCTGAAAGGGCGACATTCATGCGTTTTCCTCCGCTCTCTACCTGTGTTGTGTCAAAACCAACGCGGGCGCGTGTGCGGTCGGCAGTCACGCAAGGGCAGAGCCGCGGCCGCAGCCGCGCCCTCCCCGGCAGTT
>VXAD01005765.1:0-164916 GCA_013399195.1 Dicrurus megarhynchus
ACCTGCTTCCAACTTATCACAATATTTACATGAAATTGTTTGTATTTCAGTTTTTGCCCCTTGCTTCTGGTCACCACTTGGGCACCACTAAGCAGAATCTCCAACTCTGTCTTCTGTACTGTCCTCCTTGGATGTTCACACAAATTCATAAGACCTGCCTCAGCCTTTCCATTTCTTTAACAAAATGCTAAACTAGTGGCTGCAAGGTTCTTTTCAGCTTGTATTTTGTCACTCTTTGCATGTAATACCTAAAATGGAACACTGATCATCCTGATCTCTGGTCTGTGGCACATAAGACCATGGAAAGGAAGAGAGACCACCTTGCTGTGCTACTTGTATGATCTACTCCCAGGGAGAAGGAGCAGAAAATACCTAGTTCTGTCAATGTCCCATTCAGTAAATGAAGAATGGGTATCTCTTGTCCAACACCACTGTCAGGATATAAGGAGTAGTAAAAATAGTCTTGCTTCTTCATTAGTGTGCAATAAAGACATATTGCCAGGTCTGTGGATTGCCACTAATGGCATTCCATACCAATACTCTGTCAGGCTCATTTATTAAATTGAGTGTATATTTAATTAAGTACAGTAAAAATATTAGTGATTTAGATTTTTATGTAATGAATGTAATGAATGAGCTTTTTTTAGTGTAAACTCCAAACTGATCTTTATGTACCATCAGATGTCATCAGAAATACCCATTAAGACACAGTTCACAATAAATCCGTGTTTTAGTAAGTGTGTATTTTGAAAGACATTAAGAAGCACTATCTGGGAAGGTTAAGAAATCTCCTTCTGGTGATGTGCCACATGTTTGAAAGTATTTAGACAACATGAAATTATTAGATACTGGTTGTCTGGAGAACTTAAATTTAAATTGTAGTTTGATAAATAAGATAAATTAAAAATGTTGCCATAAAGTTAGGGTTGTTTCATCCTCTTATCTGCGAGAGCACTTTAGAGCAAACTATTTTTCTGTATTAGCCTTCATTAAAAAAAAAAAAGGGAGAGGTTGAGGGAGAAGCTGTTATTTTCTCTCAGCTATTTTTTTTTGCTAGAGATTCCTATGAATAACTCATACTCTCTTGGGGTACATTGTAGACAATCAATCCCCTTAACAGATTTTGCCCAGACTTTGCTATTAAAAGAACATTTTCTACTTTCTATCTTTTATATTTCTCCAATTCACAGCAGTAAATTAAAAACACACAAATTTTTCCTTATACTCTTGTGATAAAATAATATTCCTGAACAGCTCTCCTCTAACAACTGTGGTTTCTTTTGTCAAAAGATGGACCTTTTAAAAGTGCAATAAACTATTTTTCCTTAGAAGCATTTTAAACAGAAATTCAATATTTAAACCATTCTCTGCTGTATTATTGAGCAGTATCCTGAGCTGCTTTTCCCAATTCTACCACAAAAGGAGATGAAATAGATGAAAAATTGAGATATTCAAAACTTGGGATTTAAACAGTTTTATTGCCAGATTACAAGTACTTCTAAAAGACTAATTTATATATATACATATAAATAATGGCAGAATTAATTTTGAAGAAAGGCATTTCAACCTTATAACTGAACTTATATTCAGAGTTTTTTCAAACAATGTCCTCTGGCAGCACATGAGTAGTACAGTGTCAGTGGTCCACCACTGAACTCATGTCGCAGGATGTCCCCTCTCTCATGGCTGGGGCATTTGGAAGAGATACCTCAGGCCAGATTAATAGCCCAGCGAGGAGTCAGAGAGCCCAGCAGGAGATCCCCTCCAGACTCCTGAGAGTCTGAGCCCAAGCCCCAAGTACACATCTTGGTGTGAGAGCAGATGTGGAAAGAGATAAAGGAAAATGAACATCGATAACCAAAAGACATGGTTCTTATGTCTATAAAAGCCCACACGAATTATCACAGAGGCAGAAGTTTTTTACACGCTCCTTGGGAGAGTGCAAGAAGATTTCTTCCCTTAAGTTTTGTGGTTACTTTTCTGGGAATTGAGGTAAAGGATTTCGATATCTATCCCTTCAACAATTTGGTGGTAAGAAACATTGGATCCTAAGTTATACTATTTCTTAGCTAGCTGTAAATTTAATGGTACCTTTAACTCTGCGTGTATTATAACAGATCCCCTCTTGTCTTATCCCTGTGTAGTAATAGTCTATTTTAAGTCTTATGTCTGTTAGTTTTGTGTCTATTAATAAATAATTCATTCTATAATAGACTGGATCAGCCATTATTAAAGAACCTGTGAATGAGAGTGGATCTTGGGGTGCTGGCCACCTCAATAACATGACTACCTGCTGCCAGAGGTCTGAGCAAAAGGCAGGCACTAATTTAAACCCACATCATCCATTCATAACAACTTAAAAAGATGACATACAACTCGCACACTGTGAATGGAGAAAATACTCTGTAATAATTTGAACTCATGCGACTGTGTATCAAAATGATAATATTTTGTACTAACTGTGGTGCATTAAGTTCTCATCTTTTCAAGTGGGATAACAAAACAGAGAAAGGGAATAAGCAATTCCAGCTTTATAGGGCTTTGGTATTGCAATGATCAAAAAACTCTTGAGTTAAGAAGCTAAAATATTTTTTCCTGAATTTTGAATGCTAATTAATGTTGCTTGAAATATAAATTCAGCCATTACAAAAATACTTAAATAAATTGGACCAATCTTTTCTTATCCATAAAAGAAAATAAGGATGTTTATCTTAAACTTTCAACTTAAAAACCAATAAGAAAATTTGAATAGAAGCCATCTGAATGAGAATGCAAAATATTTGAGAGCTATATTTGGAATGCCTTTGGGGAAGCTCTGTTTTTTGTTCTTGGGATACTGCAGTTCTTGCTAACCTTCCAACATTAGAATGGAATAGAATAGAATAGGATAGAATAGAATAGAATAGGAGTGTAATAGAATATTTTCAGTTGGAAGGGACCTGCAATGACCATCTAGTCCAACTGCCTGCCCATTCCAGGGCTGACCAAAAGTTAAGGCATGTGGTTAAGGCCATTGTTCAAATGCCTCTTAAACACTGACAGGCCTGGAGCCTCGACCACCTCTCCAGGAAGCCTCTTTCATGTTTTACTGTCTTCTCAATAAAGAAATGCTTCTCAATGTCCAGGCTAAACCTTCCTGGCACAGATTCGAACTGTTCCCAGGTATCCTGTCACTGGATACCCGTGAAAAGAGATCAGCACCTCCCCCTTCACTTCCTCTCCTTGGGAAGCTGTCGAAGGCAACGAGACCGCCTTTCAGCCTCTTCTTCTTTGAATTAAACAAGCCCAAAGTCCTCAGCCTTCCAGCCCTTTCCTCAACTTTGTTACCCTCCTTTGGATGCATATCTTCATATCCTTCTCAAAGTGTGAGGCCCAGGATTGCACACAGTGCTCCAGGTAAGCCCAAACTGAGTACAGTGGGAGAATCCCCTCTTTTTCCCAGCTGGTCATGAAGTGGTTGATGCACCCCATGTGTTTTACCATCTGGACTACTAGGACTCACTGCTGACCTGTATCAAGTCTGCTGCTCACCAGCACCCCATACCCTTTCCTGCAGAGCGGCTCTTCAGCCACTCCTCTCGCAGTTTAAACTTCTGTAGAGCATTACTCTTCCTAGCTGCAGAATCAGGCATTTGTTCTTGCTAATTTTCATTCCATTAATGACAGTCCAGTGCTGCAGTCTATCAAGATCCCTTTTGGTAAGCCAAAGATATATGAAGGTTTTATTGCCTTTCAAAGACAGAAATATACCAAAAGGAGATATTATAATGAGGCTATAAACCTTACACTTATTCAAATTGTTTTCTTCATGATTAGTGAATTTGAAGTTACTTTTACAGACAGTAAAAAGATAGAAAATTACACTGATTTAGGAATAAATTTAGTAACATGGTTTTCAATTAAGCAAGGGTTTGATAAGTCTGATATGAATTAATAGTTTCTACTTGCTAGTTTATGGCATATCAAAACTTTTCTTGCTTTACTGCCTCTTACTCCCTCTCTCTCTCAACACCACCCTATCTTATTACAGTCTATGATATCATCTTGTGGGCTATGTCAAGATAAGGGAGCTAAAAACTAGGCATTCTACCAAAAAAGAGATTTGCATCCTGCTAAATGTTCAAGTTCTAATGGTTTAAGAGGGTTTCTATTAACTAGCAGTGAAGAGCAGTGTAAAGGAGGAAGACCAAAAAGTATTAAAGCATTATGAGATTTAAAAGTTAGCTTCAGGAAGAGCATTTGGGATTTTTAAAAATGAGCTGGAGGAAAAAGCCCAGAGAAGACAAATAGATCCACAGATCTAGGTAGCCACTTAATTTTATGAAGTAGCCAAGAAATTTAAATATGTACATTTATATATACAGATATATACTTATATATAGTTGCTTTGCACAGAAAGTCTATCAACCTCTATAGCAACATTGTATTTAATATTGATTTTATTTCTATTTTTTAGTGGTTTGTTTCACTAGAAACATGAAAAATTTAATACTTGTGTAACAAGCTGAGTTTTAGATCTCCTCTCAACTTAGACTAAAGATAGAAAAGGCTTATGGAACCTCATTTTATCTTTGGCTACAAATATAAGGGTCATATCCACAGCCTTTCCTGCTAACGCTTTTCCTTCTCCCCATTTTAAATCCCTAGCCCACATCATTCTCTCTCAAGCAGCCTCTTAAGATGAGAGTTTTTGACTGTTGGGAATACTAATGTATTTGTGATGTATTCCATGGCTATTTAAGCCACCTTAAAAAGAAAAGCCAGGGCGTATCACCAAGCCTCTGCCTCTTCTTGACATCTTCTGAAAGGAAAACTCTATGAGCAGTCATGACAGGTCAGGGTGCATGGTCTGTGATTTAAATGGGATTTTTTTGTTCTTTTTCTGCTATTTTTGAGATGAATTTAATTTGCTTTATATATGTAAATACACACTTCAGTCATCAATAAAAAGGTTGTAGTGTCTGTTTATATCAAAAAGTATATTTATCTAACAAATACTCTTTTTTTTTCTAATGCTCAAAAAAAGCCTCCTTTCTAATGTGTGTTGGAATATATGCTGGGATTTTTTTTAATTTTTCATCTAGTTAGGCTTTCTCTTTTCAGTATAACATAATAATGTACTTAAAAACCTTCCTGAATGGGATATATGAACCTGAGGGGAACAGACGGTCTCTAAAAATAAATCTCATGTAGCAGTTTTGACCACTCTGGCATATGCAATGACAACCTTTTTCTGGTTCTTATTCTGCCAGGCCTCTCTTAGTGTATGTAAATAATTGGACAGTAGGCAGCAGGGTTAGAAGTACATATTTATATTTATTTAGGGAGCTGAATGTCAAGTGGTTCCCTGCTCTTAATAGCTGATGATTTTACAAGTCAGACACTTTCCTTGTGTTGTCACTCAGGTTTAGGTTTCACACAAGTTATCATCTTGGTGCCTGCAGTCTTGGCAGGCAGGCTATGTGCTCTCCTCTTCCTCTTCTTATGTTGTGCCCTCAACCTACTGGGCTGTGGGAGGGAAAGCGGCCATGAGAGGGAAAATCCTCACCTTCAGTGCTGCAGTTACTAACTTCTCCAGACACCTCCACTGCCTCTTCTTTTTCATCTATCTGCATGTAGTTGTGGTGGCCCATGAGATACTGGCTGGTGGGGTGAGGTGTGCACATCCCTGGCAGGCGGTACCCTGCCATGTTCATGGGCCGGAGGCGCCTTCTTGCCTCTCGCCGTAGTGCTGCCGGCAAACGCGAGGTTGTGATCCAGCAGCGCTTCTTCGCATTCCAGAGCAGCTCTCTCTTTTGATCACTGCCAATCTGCACATCTGCCTGGTCTCGGTGGAGGGGCTCAGTACGTTGTAGTGGTTGTCGCTTCCAATTCCTCCTCCAGCTGTGACCCTGCCACTGTGCCTTCCCAGGCTGCTTCTGCTGCGGTCCATGCACAGCACCCCTGTGCTGGCCACCCTGTCTCCCACAGACATTTGAGGAAGATGCACAGGGGTCCTGCTCCATGAGGTCCTTCTCTCTCTCCTGTTGCCCTCGCTGATTGTCTCTGTTAACATGCCTTCTGCCCCTATGCTTCCATTCCTGCTGTCGTGTCTTGCCCCTGCTAGCCTTGTTGCTACACAGGAGCATGATGAGCATGTTATCTGCCTGTACTTGTTGCCACTGCCTCAGTCTCTTGTCCTTGCCCTCATGTTGCCATGCCTTCTTGCGCAGCCCGGCAGCGACCGCAGCCAGCAGCGTGGCACGGCTGGGGGCACTGTGCTGGGCTTGGCTTCCCCTCCAGCCGTGGCCTGGCCCTGCAGCGATGGCAGCGCCCTTGGCCCCATGGCGGGTGTTTACCTGGCAGGCCTGTGAGGGAGCCTTGTACCTTGCCCTCTCCATGCTGACACTCTGCAGGCCTGCAGAGGCTGTTTGTGTGGACATACTGTGACAGACTGCCTGGCCACCTTGCCTGGAGGAGCCAGCGGCGCTTGGCGGTGACATGGAGCTGGTGACGAGGGCACGGTCCATCAGTCAGTAGGGGGCTCCCTTCCGTGTGGGCCCTGAAGGCCCAGGCCAGGCCTCACTGAGATAAATCCCATCTCTGGCCCTGATACCATTGACAGCCCTGATACCATCACTACCATCACCAGCCCTGGTCCGTGCTTCCCTCCCAACACCTTGTGGGACTGAGGGAAAGTTGTCCTGGACACCTGGTGAAGAAGGGCGTGGAGGGACTAAATAGCTGTCACAAGCTGGCATAGAAAGTCAGCACCTTCAAAAAGTCGTTCTCGCTCTCCTGACTCAAAATCCTGCAGCCAGCCCTTTAGGACAACCATTGAAATGAATTCCCACTTTTTCAGTGTAGAAGGTAGAAATATGGATAGCAGGCTTATCTCAAGATTAATTTTTTATACACAGTAGAATTACATAACACCAGGTACTATTTGTAGCATCCCTCTTGTTGGCTTTTTGTGATGCAGAATAAAAATGAATAAATCACAGAATCACAGAATGGTTTGGCCTGGAAGGGACCAGAAAGATCATCTAGTTCCAACCCCCTTGCCATAGACAAGCACATCTCCCACTAGACCAGGCTGCTCAAAAGTCCCAACCTGGCCTTGAACACTGCCAGGGATGGGACTAAATAAAACAAACAAACAAACAAACAAACAAACAAATAAAATTTTTAAAGTGTCTGTTACGGTGAGAGAAAAAGCTGTATAGAAGACAGCTAGGTTGAAGACAAGAGGGTCCTCATTCTCACCACACAAAGATACAGATGGGATTTTTGGGGTTGTGTTTGTCTTTAGAAGTTTACATAGCTTGCATAGCTGGGAATAAGTGGGTATTTATTGTTTTAGGCTCCCCCTCCATCCACTGATACTGTCAGATCAGGCTTATAGTTTCATAGTAAGTGATGCATATCCACATTTAGGCCAGAAACTGTGTCTATCTGTTGCTGAGAGTTATTATCAAGGACTCTGAATTTTAGTTCTTAATGATTAGAACATCTGTATAATATCATGCCCTGAGACATAAATTGTTCTCATGGCATTTATAGTCTACTTATTTAAATACAAAATAAGAAAAATAGTAGAATTAAAAATATATATATAAAACACTTGTTTTCAATATTCTATACAAAAAGGAGATGTTCCTCTTTAAAATTTTTTTTCTAGGTTGATTAAAAAGCCCCAAACAAAATACCAAAACCAAACAAACAACCCCCTCAAAGAAAACAAAATAAAAAAAAATCCACATAATATTCCTTTGTTTTTATCATCAAAGAGTTTTCCATTCCTTCAGCTTTCATTAGAGATGAAAGAAAAAAAATTGTGCATAGGGTCAAGTTTACCAAATAAATAAAGACAAGTCTCATCTACCCTTAATGTTAGGCTTTGGTATGATACCAAGTGTCACTATTTATCAACACACGATGGCAGTAGTGGTCCATGAAATGTTTAACTGACGCTGTACATTAGTGAAACAAAATCTGTTTTAGGCCTTTTTTTCTAGAGATAGCTACAGCCTTTGCTTATAAATATTGACAGTTCTGAGCCTACCTCCACAGAGAAATGAAAAAAAAAAAAGAAAAAAGATGAAGGTTCACAGTCTTTTCTTAATCAAGGTGACCCTAGATATCATCCCAGATAGAGTTTGTGATCTCAAATCAAAGATTTCTCTAGCAGCCCATTTAGCTAATAATACTCCCTTATCTGTGATCAATTTTGAGTGAGGTATCAAAGGTGCTTACTGGAAAGACATATTGACTAAGCAAATACAACTTCATTCAAACTGCATTGCCACTTCATTTTCATTGCATCAAGGAAAAGTCTTTTAGACATGTAGCTTAATACTCACAATTATCTGTTTGATTTGATGTCATTACTTACCTCCTTGTTGAACACTGACAGCTTCAGCCTTTCTGCAGAACATGTCTTCATGGATTTCCTTTCGGGTGAGATCTTTAATAGAAACTAGACATTTAACATCAACTCCCTGTAACTTAAAGTAATTACATAGTTGAGATTCTCATGCATCTCCCAAGCTGAGTCTGTGGCTGAAAGAATATTTGTACTGGCCAATGGATTGTGGTCCTGAAGTAACCCTGTATGTTCCCCAGCTCCAGAACCCAGCAGCAGAAATAGCTTCATCACTCCAAAAAGTCTAAGTTAACAGGATTTACTGAGAAGATCTCAGGGCTAAGATAGCTTTGCTGTTTCAGGAGCCTTATATTCTCCCAGCACTGTTCAGTTCCACAGGCCAAGAAATTATTTACAAGTTATTAATTTCTCCTGTGATAGTCCTTGCAGACGTTCTTAGAAGCTGTCAAGCACAAAACTGCTGCACTGAACAGTCTATAAAATGTAATAGCAATCTTTTCTTTTAAAATCAGCACTGGTTTTACTTTTGTGATTCACTAACAGGAGCTTTTCTTAGAGATTTGTCTTCCCAACAGAGGCCAACTGGCAGAAAGTACCACTGAAGAGGCAGGGTTCTGTTCACTTCCATGACTTTGGTATGTGTCTGGACAGGAATGGTAGAAAGCAGTAGCAGATTGGCCCACATGTCACTCAAACATGTAACCTTGGCATTATTGCTGCTAACCTCTGAACTGTTATCTGAAGTGGGAAGAGCAGCAACTGTATTACCTCTGATAACACTCTAATGCAGTAAGGGAAAACACACACACACACAAAAGGAAAATATACACACAAAATCTGTGAACTCCCTGGCTAGATTTCCACAACTGAATAAGGTCTACATTAGATTAGTACAGTTGACCACTACACAAGAGAGGGAGTTTTGGTCTGTGATTTTGGAGGTTTCTTCCAAGGCAAAGTTTAGAGACATTATACTCCATTTAGTATTCCTTGACTTCCAGAGCACAATAGTTGTTTTTTATCTACAGTATACCCTTTTCTCACTGTCCTTGATCTGAGACTATCTTGCAAAACTGTCTTGACATTGTAGGTTTGCACCATAGAATATGCTTGGGGACCAGACATCTGAACACCCACATTCCTTTGTATAATTGGGGTGCACCGTACTCCTCATGATTAGCAGGGTTTTCCCCCTCCAAAAGAAATGCATCTTCCCTGAAGCAGATGTGATATGGGCAGCAAATCTCTCACCATGACATGGAGCTTGACCTCTGTACAAGAGCTCGGGGCTGATTGAACCTACCGCAGCAACTGTGGAAAGGGCTTTAGTGGTCTCCCTCACTTATCCCTCAACCTTTGAATTTTTATCTTTCCCAAAGCACACTTGTTCTGCTGGGAACATGATGAGCTGATGATGGCATGAGAGGTGATGTGTGAATGGAAAGAAAGGCTAGAATTTCTTGAAAATAAAACTAAATGCAGCTAGTGTCTAAGACTTTTGGAATTGTGCTGTTCTCTCTCTGCCTTTCAGCAAGACAGGAGAGAACAAGAATGATCTCTCTCTGCTCTCAACATTGTTTACTTCCTCTTTTACTTCATCATATCACTCCATATCCTGTCCTTACCTCACTTCACCTCACCTCCTTCCTCCCAGCTCAAACTGTGCTGATTTTAGTCTGTCTGATGTTGTTCCATGTGTGTTCGCTTCTAGAAAGTGGCAGTGAGGGTGAAGAGTGAGGTTTCTGCAAACCTTTTCCATTACCTGGCCCAACAGAAGTTTATAATTTACATTTTAAATGAGCATATATGTTCAGCTAGATGAAAGGGAACTTAGATATTGAACAAATACCAGATTGTCTAGGTGGATTTGTTATGTTTAAAGGGATTTTTTTTTTTTTTTTTGCCAAAGTCTTTCATCAAACCTTTATCACCGAAGATGTGCAGGTGTTATTTGCTGCTTGTCACCATAGAACAGAATGAGCAGGTACCTATGTTTTATCTAGTGGATCTTTCCTGGGGGCTTCCTCCCTAGAAAAATGTATTGAATCTCCTCCACTAAAGGAGAAGAGTTATTCAAACTATCCCAAGAGGGAAATTTTCTAATCTTTACCTTCAAAGGCTGTTGAACAGTAAAGCAGAGATTTTTTTTGTGAAATTGTTTCAAGTAATTGGAAATTGAGCTCCACAAGGAGGTTTGTGACTTTGGTCTCTGAATCCTGGTCCTTAGAGCACTGAACTGCAAAATTTTGTTTGACTATGTAAATATGACAAAGGGAGTTTTTTCCATTTTTTATGCAGAATAAAATCTAGCATTTCTCAAATAGGTTATTTTATTTGAGATTTTTATTACCACATAATCTGTCAGGCAACTTTATGAAAGTTACAGAAAACAGCTTTGGATCTCATCAGCATTACAGAGATAAATTATTGCTGCTGCATAAATAGATTATGTGAGGGTAATCTGATACGAATTCGAGCTCTATATTTCATTTTTGAATCAAGGAAAGATTCTGTTACCTGAAGAAAACATGTTTTTTTGAATATTGTTAATACTTTACCAAAATGAGGGGACCTTTAAGGAAAGAAGCAGAAAAATGGATGTGTCTCTGAGAGAATAATATTTAACTAAAATAAAAGCCAATGAATAATCAATTGTGTACACATATTTTATTTTTATTCCTTTATTTACCATATAAGAGTTAGACTTTAATATATAAAATTGTTTAAATTTAGAATTCATACATTAGGTCTGAAAAATTCAGAAAAAAATTTGGCATTTGTTTTGTTTTTGTAGTAAAGGATTTTTCTTGATACTGTTAAATGACTTGCAGTTGGGTAGATAATGGATTTGTCTTTTAGCATTTCATAATCTTCTTAGTATCTCAGTAATCAATTCCAATATTAACGGAAATATTTCCCAATTTAATGATGTTTGTAAAAATTCATCTTGGTTAATGTAGCAGTGAGCTAATGATTTGTCTTTAGAGATTATATTAGCATATGACAGTCTTGGCTGCTGTCAAAGCTTAGATGAGGTTACCAACTGGCAAACGGGGCAGACACATGTATGCATAAGGTGTTTTGCTCAGGTTGATGGGATTACCATCCAGTCTGATGTCTTCGAGAGCCCTACGTACATAAGTAAAATCTCTCATTTTGCAGAAGGTATCTTCATGCATGTCTTGAATGTTGTTGTTCTAAAAGAAAACAAGCAAGCAAAAAAGAGCTATCAGAATAGTTGCCTGAAAGTAAATTTTAACTCTTTGAAAAACCATTTATGGATGTATTTTCAGTGCCTAGAGAGATACTTGTTTGAACTCAAGGGCCCAGATTGTGGCAGCAAGTCATCAACAGAGAAATCTTCCAAGCAGGGGAAAATCTCTTGGCCAGTGCCAAGCTTCAAAACTAAGTAACTCAAACCATGTAGCAGAGACAGGCTTTGAAGGAGCAGCCTGGTAGAAGTATAGAGCACTTTCATTTCCAGATTATATTGAAGAGCCTTATTAAGACAAATTTGAACCAGGATAGGCCAGTCTAAAAATCACAGAAATATAATTATCATCCTGACACCTTAATATACCTCAACCTGCACAGGCACAAATCTGTAATTTGATCTGTGAAAATTTCTTTCCCCCAGGCCCTCTCACATTAGTTTAACTCACATCTGTATGTATACTGGGGAAAATTGAATGTTTCCAGTTTTATTCCTTTGGTTTAAATTCCTCTTATAAGTTCACTGAGCTTCCATTCTTGAAGTGAACCATTCTCAACAATGAAATGCTGGAATACACTATTGTCAGGAACCTGAGACTAAAAAGTTCGTCACCTAAAATGAGGGGTGTCTGAAAATTCTTCCCTTCTCCATTCCTTTGCTAGTCAGAAATTGGTGTGGAAAAAGTCCACCTCACTAACTTTTTTCTGTAGCACACAGCACTGAATATTTAATTTATAGTCACAAACAGGTGGAAAAACAAGTCAGCTATCAGGCAGAGAGTTTCTATAAATTTACTTATTGAAAGATAGAGGTTAAATGATGTGAGGTACATTACTTTGCTTACTGAAAGGTTTTTTCTATATGATGTAATAAATAAAAATATCTGATAAACAAAAACGTAAATTAGTATAAGAAGAGATAAACAGAAAGAAGCAGACCTGGAAAAGGTTAAAAGGAAGAATTCAGAGAGAAACTATTTGGTAAAAGGAAATAGAGAACAAAAGGATTACAGAAGGATGATGGATGGGATGTTCCAACATAGTCAAATGGAAAAACTTGGCTAAAAGATGGTAGCTGGGAATTACCTTTAATAAAAGAATGAAATGCACTGAGTATAGATACAATCAATACGTAAAATAACTTCCCCATGGTATTCAAAAGTATTTCTGTTGGAAGATTTATATGAGCAGTGTAAAGGTTTTGTCATTAGTCTCTTAGACTCTTAGATAAGTCTCTTAGACTAATGTTGCTCTTGACAGCTGTGAACACAACTTTAACTTGTGCTAATAATAATTCTAGAATTTGATTTTTGGAAAATATTGTATTACAAATTCTGAAAAATAATGTTTAGCTGAGATAAATTTTACTTCTTTGAAATACTGCATTCACTAGTCAATTTTATGTTTCCCATAGCTTGTTTAGTCAAGTTAAGAACACTTTTGGATAAAGAGAAAGAACTACAAGAAAAATAGTTGCTCTTCCCAGTTGTGCATACTATTTGAACATGATATAAGGAGCCACTTCTTTTGTAGCCTACCTGAAGATGAAGAGCTTGGAGGCTTTCGGGGAGCGGCAATGGAATACGATCCAAGTTATTGTCAGTGATATAAAGGTGCTGCAGTTCATCCAGATTCTAAAGGAAAATGGAAAAAAGCAGGGGGAAATGACAGACATATTTGAAAAAGCCATCTCAATCTGCAGGAATGACAAGAAGGTGATCAGGATAGCCAGCATGGATTCGCAAAAGGTAAATCATGCTTGACCAACCTGATTGCCTTCTAAAATGAAACAACTACAAGAATGGATGAGGGGTAACAATGAATATTGTCTACCTTGACTTCAGCAAGGCTTTCAACTCTTTCTCTCATAGTATACTCCCTAGCAAAATCAGGAAGTGTGGACTGGAAGAGTGGACAGTGAGGTGGATTGAGAACTGACTGAACAGCAGATCCCAGAAGGACATAATGGCACGGGGTCTAGTGGGAGGTCTGCCACTAACACCGTCCACCAAGGTTCAGTACTGGGCCCAGTATCATTTAACATGCTCATCTATGACTTGGAAGGAGGGACAGATGCTTCCTCAGACAGTTCACTGATGACACAAAGCTGGGAGGAGTGGCCAATACCCAGAGGGCTGTGCATCCCTCCAAAAGGGCCCCAACAGGCTGAAGAGATTGGCAGAGAAGAACCATCTGAAATTCAATAAAGGCAAGTGCAGGGTCCTGCACCTGGTAAAGAATAACCCCACACAGCAGTATAGGCTGGGGCCTGACCTGCTGGAAAGCAGCTCTGCAGAGAAGGACCTGGGAGTCCTGGTAGACCAGAAGATGTCCATGAGCCACCAGTGCCCTTGTGGCCAAGAAGGCCAATGAGATCCTGGGGTACATTAGGAAGAGCATTGCCAGCAGGTCAAGGGAGGTGATCCTGCCCCTCTACTCAGGCCTGGTGAGGCACATCTGGAGTGCTGTGTCCAGTTCTGGGCTCCTCAGGACAAGAGAGAGACATGGAGCTCCTGGAGCAGGCCCAGTGGAGGGCTACAAAGGTGATTAGGGGACTGGAACATCTCTCTTATGAGAATAGACTGCACTTCTATCCATGTCCTCTGGAGAGAGGAAGAAAAGATTTTCCCATCACACTCAAACTTACTTTAAACGCCTCATTTGGTATCCCTCTGCGACCAAGCCTGTTCTTACTAACGTCAATGAACGTTAAGGTAGATGGCAGCTCAGGGAGTTGCCTTATCCTATTGTCACGGAGCACCAACTCCTGAAGTTGGGGCAATCTTCGGAAGGCATCCTTGTGGATCTCTGATATAAAGTTTGCAGTCAAATCAATCCTCTTTAAATGGTCTGGCAGAGAAATGAGATATAACAGACATGTAAGAATGTATTTTGTGAAATTTAAAAAACCCCCTGCCTTTGTCATTCTTTATATATATTTCAGTGAAAGACTTCAAAGGTCAGAGTTTTAAGATTTCTGTGTGTTTTGGGAATCTTTTAAATTATTACCTTTTGAAAAAATTACACTTAAAGGGAAATAAACATATTCTCTACTACCTTGTTCCACATTTCTTTATTTCAACATTTTCCTATATGTAAGAAATTTGATATATTGACTTCTTTATAAAATACACTCAAGCATTTTTTCCAATTAAAAAAAAAATTAAATTGAATATTGGGGGTTTTTATTACCTTTCTAAAGATGATTGCAAGTAACAGCAAAAAGATCAATGATTATTGTTATTTATAACTCAAAAATTTGACAGAGAATCTGCATCTAATGTATTGACTTTTATGCTCCGAAGTAGCAAAATGCATGTGCATTTATGTGTAAAATTTGCCATCATTAAACATTATATAAAATATATCATTATGTTTTAGGCTGATATGAGCCAGAAATAAACAAAATTAAATCTAATTGCAATAATACTGCTATTCATACTTAAGTTAGCAAAGTCATTTCTGCTGATCTTCCTGATTCTGTTGTAGCGTGAATAGAAATATGTGGTTTTCTTAGGCAATGGTGGAACAGCATCAAGCTCACGATCATCACAGTAGACTGTGGTCCCTAGGCATGTACACAAAAGGCAAGTGGGAAGACCTATCAAGAAATTTAAGAGAAAACACTTTGTTAGAAAGGAAATGTATAAAAATGATACATAAATTACTACAATGAAATGCTCACATAAGTACCTAACGATCAGATTTTGTCTATGGTAAAGTTCACTTCCCATTCTGCTTTGATCACCAAATCATATACTTGCAACAACAAAGTGATTAAATTCTTTTAATAATGAAGTTATTTTTCTCCCTATGCCTAGAAGAACAATCAACTTGTTCTAATATAGTGTTTCTCAGATTATAATGGAATATTTGGTGACAGCAACCAGCCAAAAGTTGATTGCCCCTTAAGCTAGCAGGTATATACTTCTATCTAGATAGAAGAATAATAGCTGATGAATGAAACTTGTGATTCCTATTTTGTTCTGTAAATTTTACTTCTGACTATTTTGTAAGGAAATTCCTAATTTTCTAGAGAGCTGCGGAGAAGAACCTGTGTTTCATTTGTATGTTGTTTAATTACATTTTCAGATACAGAAGTTCTGCATCATGACAAATTTTTCAACATGAGTCTGAGTTAAGGTAACTTGGAGACCATGTTGGCAAAACATTTAGTTGCCACCACAAGTTTGTGAAAATGAAAATCAAAGCCTGATTTGACATGTTACTGTCTTGAGCATTTCTTTAGTTGATGCACTACTTGATTTGCATTCAGTACTCAAAAATGTTGATAGATACAGAATTCACCATATATAATATTTACAGGATATACTGTAACATCTTGTAGTTTTCAAAATTGAAAAAAAAGTATGGGCCTTTCTTTTTCTTTTTTCTGGAATCTCCTGGGAAGTCCTCACTCCATTTTTGTTTGTTTTGACACTGTATTTTTGCCTGGTCAAGCTCACTTTTTGTATGTACCAAAATAAGACTATGAATTATTAACTTCACTGAGTACACAATTTTGGAAGCAGGAACTCGGGGGTTTATGTTTGGTTGGTGTTTTTTTCCATTTCATTTTTCTTCTATGGCCTTAAGCTGTAGTGTTAGGCATAGTAAAAAGTAGGATTTTCCTGCTACTGTGTGTTGATCACCATACAACACAAAGATCCCTCACAGCAATGGATAACTCTAGTGAGCTTTACCTATTAGAATTTAGAGGAGCTTCTGACAAATGCCAATAATTAGCGTTGCAAAGTTTGTGTGGGAGAGGGACAGATTATGTTTTGCAGTTTTAATTCCCCTGCAAGAATTATAAAGTTCTTATTTCACTATAGATAGTCAGAAGAACTGAAAATCATATTCACTCAAAAGTTCTAAGTATCTCCCTTTCCTTAAGTTTTCAGTTTATAGTTTTCATGGTCAAAAATTCTTCAACATTTTAACTACACTTTGTATGAATACATTCATAAGAAACATGTAGCAAATCATTATAAATAAAGACAGTTGATAATGATATTGAAATCTTAGACAAAAAAACAAGTACTGGTAGCATTTGCCAAATATCAGCAAATTTTTAAGTTGTAAATCTTCACTGGCACAGTTGTTTTCGTAGTGAAATAGTATGGAAGCCTCTTGATAGGCACCTATCTGACTTTGGAGCATGCAAGATAGGAATGTTATATATTTCTTCAGTAATAGAAGTATAGAAATTATGTACTTCACCTGCAGTAAAAAAGAAAATAAAGTGGGCTTGCTCAAAACCAAAGCTACACACAGAACCCTAATTTCTCTTTCCTACTAACCATCTTGAGTCTGGGGCCCAAGAACCCCTGACCCCTGTGCTGAAGACCCGTCAATTAATTTTGGCGTTGATGTTTCATCCTCAGTTTCTTCTGTCAATGGTGCAGAAGAATAACTCTCTTGAATTACAGAAGATAGTTCTGTCCCGATCTCTGTCTAGGGAAAATTAAAAGGAAATGTTACTATTTACTTCCGTTGGAAGCTGTTTCTCATTCAGTTATTCATATTCTCCCACTAGAGGTCACATATTTTCTGAGGTTTAGTGCTTGAGCTTCGTTTTATCCAGGAGCTATAATGAATTCTGATGATATATAAACAATTCATGAAAATCCAACATAATTATTCACTTTTTACCTCAGTGTTTTGAACGTTTTTTATGTATGCACACATGCATATACTTAATTACTGAGAATATATACTAGCAAAATTACCTTTTCATATTTATTTAAAGATAAATTAGATTTGTAATAAAAATTGATAAACTGTGTGTGACAAATGAAAATTTGCTGTGAAATATCAAAAAGGTGCAAGTCATTTACCATAAAATTGTAAGTTGTACCACCATAAATCCAAATCCAATATAGCTGTTCAGGCTCTGCTTACAACACTAACATGGTTTAAAAATATTACTAATGAATTCTGAGTTCTGACTTCACATCCTACTTGATAATATGTTGGCGGGTTTTTTGTCTTTTTTTTCCCCTATATCTGAATACCAAAAGACTCTGCTTAGCTGCATTCATTAGTATCTGTATTATGTAGTATGAAAAAATTGATTTATATGAAAATATTGGGTAAAATCTTGATTTTCAAACACATAAAATTTGGAAGATCCTTGCATGGAACTAGAAAACTTATCTTTTTGTCCTTCACTCAACATAATTAGTCAAACCAGTAAATTTTTTTAGGTTAATTTTAATTCTAAAAAGGCATTCTGTTGATTTTCCTATATGACAATTTAGGATAAAAATTAAGATGTAACAATTTTCTTGTATCATATCTCTGCTCATTAAAAGAATATGGCAGACTTGCCAGGCTTGTTGCAGAGGGGCCTATGTTAGCAAAGAGACAGAGTTGTTTTCTGTAATCACCCAGACATAGTTGTGTGACCTTTGTAAATTACTTTCCCGCTGTATCTTCATTTCCCCATGTGTAATAATATTATTTGACTGTGCTGACCCCCTTTTGAAAATGCACTTTTTATTCTTTAAATCCAAGACAATGAATTAGTGTCCTTATAGGGTTTTGCACAGCTGAGGTGCTGTTAAAAATTTGATGAATCTGATCCTGTGGATGTTGCACCCCTGCACTGCAGTTAGCACTCCTTATCTTTCTCTAAGGCACCACCAAATATAGGAATTTTGTCACAGTATTGTTATTCCAAGTGCAAAGGCACCAAAGCCCAAAATTCTGCTTCAGTTTTCATCCTCTGCAGCTTTCTAGCACAATACCACCATAAAACTATTTAAACCTGAGTCTTTCCCCTGACCAAGCATCTCCTTTTTTGAGACCGTACCACAGCAACTACTGTCTTTGCTGTCTTTATGGACAGCAAGTTGTTGAAATCCATCACAGTAGTGTTCATAAATTCTGATTGTAAAAGACAGGTAAAAAGTAATTGCATCCAGACTAGCCAAATGGTTAGAATTTTTTAAATTTGATTTTTTGTGTAGACGATAGAAGTTAAAGGAATTAAAACACCTGACATCTGGATTCCAAGCACTGGCAAAGCTTTTGCTGTATTTGATCCCTCTTTGAATCTCTCTGTACGTGTATATACATTTCATATGTAACCAGCAGCTCAAGGGATGTGATTCTGCCCCTCCACTCTGTTCTCGTGAGACCCCACCTGCAGTACTGCATCCAGCTCTGGGGTGTCCAGCACAAGGAGGACATGGGCCTGTCGGAGAAAGTCCGGAGGAGGGCCAAGAAGATGAAGACTGAGAGAGTTGGGGTTGTTCAGCACAGAGAAAAGAAGGTTCTGGGAAGACCTTATAGTAGCTTTTCAGTACCTGAGGGGGATCTACCAGAAAGGTGGAGAGAGACTTTTTAGAAGAACATGTAGTGATAGGATAATGGGGGATGGCTTGAAGCTGAAACTTTTATATATTATTAAATTCTTTGCTGTGAGGTTGGTGNAGGAGGACATGGGCCTGTCGGAGAAAGTCCGGAGGAGGGCCAAGAAGATGAAGACTGAGAGAGTTGGGGTTGTTCAGCACAGAGAAAAGAAGGTTCTGGGAAGACCTTATAGTAGCTTTTCAGTACCTGAGGGGGATCTACCAGAAAGGTGGAGAGAGACTTTTTAGAAGAACATGTAGTGATAGGATAATGGGGGATGGCTTGAAGCTGAAACTTTTATATATTATTAAATTCTTTGCTGTGAGGTTGGTGAGGCATTGGAAATGGTTGCCCAGAGAAGTTATGGATTCCCTTGCTCAAGGCAAGGTTGGATGGCGCTTTGAGCAACCTGGGCTAGTTGAAAGTGTCCCTGCCCATGGCAGGGGGGTTGGAAGTAGATGATCTTGGTCCCTTCTAACCCAGAAAATTCTATGATTCTATGATCTGTGAAAATTTTGGAAAAAAAAACCACTTTACAACTCATAATACACTACCTGGATCTTGCAGCACAGCTATATATCATTAGAAGCAGTATTGTGATCCTGGACTGCCTCAGAACATCTAAACAACTACCTAAAATCTAATTTTTTTGTACAAAAATAATTTGGTTTAGGCTATATAATGGCAATAGGTTCAAATATTTTTTATCAATTAGTTTCACTGAAGACAGGGAACATGGGAGCAATGAAAAACCAGTAAGCACTCTGAACCACACAGGCTCAGATTTTGACTAAGAACAATTTAGGTTTTCTGTATATTCTTTAGTTGTATTCTAAAAAGCCACAGATACTATTAATAATTAGAGTTCATGGATAAAAATGCCCCAATATAGTTACCAAGGTCATAACCTCACAAAATGCAAGGTAAACAAATGAGCAAGATGACCTTCAGCTGAACTATGACTGAGTAACTTGAGTTAATGGAAGAGTAAGGATGTACCTTGTCATTTTGTGCAGACAAGCACACAATGTTACCATCTGCAGCACTGACAGTAGACAGCTTAACCAGGAATGGACTTGGGGACAAATCAAAAGAAGACTTTGGGAACAAAGGAAATGGGACAGCTGTTCTCCGAATGGAGGAAGCCTAGAGGGAGAGAGGCATTCCAGACTTTTATTGACCCAGGTTAGTACTGCACTAAAGATCTTGCACATGCTGTCTACTTCTTCACCAGTTTTGTGGAGATCAGATAAGAGTCCCTCTTCTGAACTTTGGAATTAAATCCAGAGATTTTGAGACCTGTTAATGTCTTTATATGCAACTTTTGTTCTACTGAAAATAATATTCTGGAGAAGAGTATTTTCAAGGTGAACTTTTTTTGTCGCTATTTGGGGGCATACTTTATGGAACTTACCATCTTGGGATTTGTGATTTACTTTATGCTCTCTGAGGGTTCTTAGTTGATTAATCACTGTAGCTGTTGGGTACCAAAGCAGAGTTGTTAACCTCTAGCACTTCCGTTTCTAGACTGTTTTCTCTCTCTTACTGTAGAATGTTATCTAGATTTGTAGATGCACAGTTAAAAGTCTCCCAGCAGCTTCCTTGCAAATACACTAAATCCAGGGCTTAGGGAAACTCTTCCAAGTAGTTAGCATCATCTATTCAGTCTCCTGCAGTGGTGAGTGTCATAAGAAAGTAAAAATTATTGATGTCAACTTAATGATGTTGCCATATTTATACTGGTAACAGAGTAGGAGTTCACCGACATATGTGTTTTACATACCAGACCCAGAGCATGAGCAGTATTTTCTTGCTGTACATAACTTGGACTTGAACCAGTGACCTAAAGGTAAAAGTCTGTTTCCCATTTTTGGTCATCTGATCCATGCAGCTTTGTATCTTTTACATGTCTGATAAATCATGCAAGATTGTAACAAGACAAAGATGTTTCTTGGACTATGTACTGTACAGAATGATCCCTCATCTTCCAGATGTTTATTTTTGGCAACATGGACTTTACTAAAAAAAAAATTGAAACATAAATGATTGTATATCACTTAATGGCATTATTTTCCATAGGGTTTTTTGGAGGGACAAGGGAGCCTGGAATTAGGCAGGGAGTGGACTTGTATTTCATTTGCTACTTTAAGAAACATACTCTATGGAAAATCACAAAGCAGGAAGAACATTGTAGAGAAATACAATAAAGTATGTTTCTCTTTGCCAATAGCTGCAAGTCTTCAAATAATAATCTGCTGCCCACGACAATTTTAATACACGGCATAAGAAAAAACTGAAGGGGTATCACATCACCTATCTTTAGACATCTAACTTTGTGGTTAATAGTTACCCTACTCTGTCATTGGAATCAATCAAGAGATTTAGAGAATACAAGCACAGATTAGTCCCAGAGTACTCAAAAGGACAGTGATATCTTTCCTAAGAATGCATGGAGTATCTATTTCTTTCCCCATCCTGCGTTTATCCAATGTGACTCCATTTTCTATTGAAATTGCTTGGTGTGGCTGGCCAATTCAGAGGCACTTTCAGACCAGGAAGTTACAAAGGTCAAGAATGCAAATATCAGAACACATCAGTAAGTGATAAAAAACAATTGGTAAAATCCAACTTGTGATTTGCCATCCATAGGCTGGGCATTTAGTTTATATTAGCATCTCTTCACAGTCAGTACAGAATGATACAAAACTTCTGAAAAGCAGCTCAGGCACTGGCTACAAAAATTTCTTTTAGGGTGGGCTCTTTAGGTATCTGTCTCTCACCATTGGCAGTAAAGGAGTCAAGA
Organism: Dicrurus megarhynchus; assembly: GCA_013399195.1. NCBI lineage: Eukaryota > Metazoa > Chordata > Aves > Passeriformes > Dicruridae > Dicrurus > Dicrurus megarhynchus. The sequence continues at coordinate 21,741 of VXAD01005765.1, forward strand.
TAAACAAAAGACTAGAAAAGGCTCAGGAATTTATTTTATGTGTCTATTTTATGTCTACATCTTTTAGAATCAAAGCTGATGTATTACATATGAAAAGTTTAAATCCACAGAAGAATCTGAAGTGTGTTCTGTTTCAGTGTTTCTTTTACTGCAAAAAAATACACTTAAAACACAGATAAAAATTCAAAACTTAAAAAGAGGCATTTTAAACTAGAAGGGACAGTTGTTTCACACACTGACCCATCAAAAGGAACTAGTTTCCCCCACAGCTGTTCTGAAACTACCAAAGGCTTACAAGAATATGTCTAATTATGGTAGAAGTTATTCATAGAATCACAGAATGGTTTGGGTTGGATGGGACCATAAAGATCATCTATCTCCAACCCTCTTGTCACGGGCAGGGAGGTTTGTTTTCCTTTCCAAAAGTAGCTTGTACTGGTTTCTTCTTGAGTTTTGCATTTAAAGAGTTTTTTTCTCCTATTGTTCTATTTAAAAAGAAATAGATTTGTTAGTCACTCCAGACAAGTGAATAATAAGAGCTGTAGTCAAAGTCTTTCTGAAAAAGAAGAATTCCCGTTTGAGGATAAAGCTTCAAATGATAAGTTTGAGTTTCTTATCTATTCTGTGGCTGACTTGTACATTACTAATTAATAGGGTTTTGAAAAAATGTATATGACACATTCTGAAAAGTCATTGTATACCCACTTAGAAGTCTCTTATTTAATCAGATACCTACCACAATGATAGGAACAGCAGTGTGAGCCTCTCTCAATTCTGCAGAATGGCAAGAGTGAATTCTTCTTCAAGTATGGCCCCTCTTTGTGTGAGTTATGGCAACAGCAGAGACGGGTTGTGTGTTTGTGCCCAGACATGAGCAAATGTCTCAAACTCAAGTTCCGAGCTTTGTGCAGGCACCTGAATATCCTATTATTAGTTTGATTCAAATTAAACAAGCTAATGCTGATCAGCTAAAATGCATCAAATACCAGACTTTCACTGTGCTTCTTTCTGAATATTTCATGGATCATAATTTACAGCTTATTTATTTTGTGTAAACAGACCCAGACCAACCTGTATTTAACTCCCTTGCTTTTCTGTTTATTCAGTGCTAGCCAAACCATTCTTAATTAAGTGCTCCTTTGCTTTTCAGCCTCACTGATTGCCTAGCTTAGCAATGAAAATATTTTTCTGATGCTCCTATATTTTCACTTCTCATTTTTCTAACTTAGTTTTTCCAACCTAAAGGAAAATTGAGTGATTATGTTTAACAGATACTATGATAAAATTGCAGTGCCATTTTATTAGACATTAGTAGCTGATGTACATAAGAATCTCTCTCCACAATTTATTTTTCTCACACATTTTCCAAACAAAATTTTAGTTTCAAAGAGGGAAAAAGTGAGAAGGTCACACAAGAATTCCTTTGAGAGTCTGGTTTGATTGCATTCATTTTGAAGAAGGAAATCTCTCTTTGTATATGTTTTCAGAGCAGCTGGGAGACCCAGTCCTGATTGTGGCCTCTGGACTCTATCATGATATAAAATTAATTCAAAATACTAATGAACTGTAAAGAAAAGGGAAGATACAGCATCTCATGTTTATACTGTAGTTACTGTCTGTTTCAGAAGATAAATCCAACACAAAGCTTGTACACTTACAGTATGTTTATTTGCAGTATCTTTCTCCTTTAGGACCTTGGAATTCTTTCCTTGATAATAGACTTTTCTTTTACATTGCCTTTTTTTGGCCATTTTCTGTGAAAGAGTTGATTTGGCTATATTAATGTATCTATGCATATTTTACTTCTGAGTGATATTACATAAAGTTTTTCCAGTAGCAATTTCCATTTGGATGCAAAGCTTTAGCTAGGTCTTCTGTGTCTTACTAACCTGGGATCTTGGAAACCATAGATTTTATAGTCCAGATTTGACCCACCTAATACATGACAATGCACAGCTTTGATTGAGGATTCAATACAATTCTCATGAGTAATTCACAGCTGCAATTACTTTCCTCATGCAAATATTTGCATTAAAAATGTACTCCATGTATACATTAAGTAACCTCTCCCAACCTTGAGATTATTCTCGAATCTATGACAAAAATAGACTTCAAGTGGAAGAATATGAGGAGCCATTACCTAGAAATGTTTTCAGAAAAATGTTTTCAACACAATGAAGTGTGTGTGTATACACACATACACAATACACAAGAAAAAATACTTCCAGAGTATGAGAAGTAACAAAGAAGTAATAAACTTGCACTCAGTCACTCTTAGTTAACTGTATTAAGTTGAAATTTTTGTACTGAGCCTGAAGCAGATGTCTAGGGTTCATCAAAAGTTATTTGAGGAAGATACATGTATGGGGTCAGGCTGGGATGGAATTAACTTTCTCTGTGGCACCCCTCAGTGCTGTGCTTTGTACTTTTAGCTGCAAAGGTGCTGATAACACACCATGGTTTGGCAACTGCTGAGCAGTGCTGGCACAGCACCAAGGCTGTCTCTCCAACATTACACTCTCACCAATAGGCCAGAGGTGGCCAAGATCTCAGGAGGGGACACAGCCAGGACAAGTGACCCAAGCTGAGCAAAGGGGTATTCCATATGGCACCTGGTCAGCAATACAAGCCAAGAGAAAGGAGGCAGCGAGGGCAGGGGTGTGGGCTTTGTTATTAAGGTGTTTGTCTTCAGGAGCACCTGCTACACGTACTCAAGTCCTACTTCCCTGGAAGTGTCTGGCCCTCACCAGCTGATGGGAAGTAGAGAATAAACATTTTGTTTCCCTTTGCTTCTGCATGCAACCTTTGTTTTTCTTCATTAATCTTCCTATATGTCAACTCACAAGTTTTCAACCTTAATTTTTTCCCGTGTCTCTGAGTAGGGGGGAGTGCGAAAGCATCTTGATGGTCATCTGGCAGCCAGCTAAGGTCAACCCACCTCAATACATATCCCAAGAGAATGATTCATACTTGTCTTGAAGCATGATCTTGGGATGCAAAACCTAATTTTAACTAGACATAGTGAGTGGAAACAATACCTTTCTAATTACCTTTAAGTTGTTCCTCAGTTTTTTGATTACACATTGAATATGTGATTCCAGTACCTAATGGGTCTGGAAAAGGACATGCTGACACAAGTGCTTTAATTTAACTACTTGAGGTGCACAGGTGATTAATTCACTTTGAAATTAACAGGAGTGGCACACCAAATGCCTCTGAAGCACTAGAACTGCTCAGTCTCCCGGACCTTCTGCAAATCAGTTGGATGTACAACTATGGTAAAGTTTGCATTTTGCCAATGAGTCTAAAAATGTGTTAAACAGAATGACTTATCTTTGCACATAACCGAATTTTAAAATCTTAAATTGAAGACAGCAACAACAGAAAATGCTATTTTAATTTTTTCTCCACTATTTCAGAAGTCTAAAGACATGATTCAGAGCTCTCTAAAGGGAAATTCAGGTCTTAAAGAGTTGCTGCACACAGGCCAGATCTGTTGAAGGGCTGCTGTTTGTCTGGGTCTCTGTGGTATTGCTCATCATGTAAGTTATGCATAATAAAAACTAACCTGTGACCTTGAATAAATATTGAGTTTTACACATAGACCCACTTGTGTTGTTCACATCATTATGATTACAAGATTTTAAACAGGAAAGTCATAACCACAATCAAGAAATCAAATGTATTCTGTTTAAAACTTGAGTGACATCAATAGTATTCAGTGATTAAAATATAAATTGCAAGACTGACATGTCTATAAAATTTTCTTGATTTCTACAGCAGTGACCACTCATATCTCCTGGGATATGGGGAAATGAATGCTTAGGATTCTCTTGGGTGGTACATGGTATTAGGAATGTAAGCAAAAAGAAGATTTTGGCTAAACATCTATGAAAAAAAGGCTCACACAGGGAGGTCCATCCATATGCAAAGCAAAATTCTGTTCAACTACTGTGATGGCTGAACTTCACCTGATGAATTATAAGAGGTCTATCTGAAGAGCTCAGTAATGGAAGATAATCTTGCTCTGGAAACGCAGTTTACCAGACAGTATGAATAGCTTTTCTGAACTCTGCCTGTTCCACGCTTTCTTAACAAAACCCAACCTGTGTTGTGATCTCTTATATCTTCTCTTGCTGGGTGCAAAATCAGCCATCCTGAATTTCCTTTAATCTGGAAAAGAACACCAAAGCCTTTCTTTATCTCTATCCTTCACTCAGAAACTTGGAAAAGGGCCATCCCATGCTTTGGTGTTACAGGACCTCACAGAGAAAGCACAGCATGGGAGAATCCCACCTACCATTCACTGCATTACTAAGAAATCTGTTGTTTGAATGAAAAAACTCAGTGATGAAGCACATTCAAAATAGCTTCTCCCATTTCTGGGAAGGAAGTAATTTCTGCAGGAATGATAAATGCTTCATTTTTAAGAGCAAAGAGAGACAGAAACCGTGATTTATTAATCAGTGTGAACTAGAGAGAGCACAGCAACTAAAATTGGTAGGGACTTAATCAGGAAAGCAAGCTCAAACAGAACGAAGTACAGCACAAGAGTGGCACAAGGGAAACAGGCCAAAGGCAAGCAAAGTTCTTCTCAGTCCATCTTAGACTGAAAATTTATTTCCTACAAAGTATAAGGTTCTGATCTTAGCACTAACTTTGAGATTATTTTTACCTCTTTGGTTCTTCTGTTTTGGGATATATTTATTCTTAAATTGTCTCTATCCTTTGATTTCAAAGCTGTTATCCAATTTCTATCTCACATTGATGAAAGACTAGCTCCTATCCCTCCTGCTATAATCATGAATCTTTCAAAGGAATGTGTTTTCATGAATTATGCATTGTTATGTGAAAAAGTACTAAAATATTATGTATAAAAATGAAAAGACCATATTATTTAAATGTTGTATTTTTCACTCAACTTCTATCACACACAATCCTGAAACACAGAGTGCTTATATTACCCTCAGGGAAGTTGTGCCGATGTCTAATCAGGAGGGTGAGAATAAAATTAATGTAACCTTTTCATAATTGTAAAGAAATAAAGGAATGTAGAAGAGGAAGGAAGCATTTAAGTCAACAAGTGGAGTCCCTTGCTTCTACAGGTGACATATCTTACCAGCTTATATTGCATCAGAATTTCAACAGTTTTTCTTCAGTAATTTTTCTTATTTTCCTGTGTTTAAATTCAAGTGCCTTCCCTTTCTTTTTTCTTCTTTCTGCCACTTTCCTAACAGTGATAGAAAACATTAGCATTTATGGCCTGAAATAGTTGTACTGAACATAAACCTAAGGAAACAGCATTTTACAGCCTCATTTATTGGGAAATGCTGGAAGTCCCGTCTCAGCTGCCTCCATGCATCACGCAGACAAATAAATCACGATGGCAATCTCCAACAGAATTTGTGGAATTACATGGAGACCTGAGGAAAGCATGGTACCGTTCACCTACTCTTAAAGATTGCCACAAATAAAACCCCAAACAATCAGAATATACTTCTGTGTTTGTAGGTTAGGGAAAAAATGAATGAACTGCAAAGGCAATAGAAACCATGTGAGTAGATTTGTCTGATAAATGTTTTCATGAGAAAAAAACCTGATCAGTAACTACTGCATTTATGCACTTAGGAAAGACAGAATAAATAAGTTCCAGTTACCTCTACTTGATCAGACTGCTTGTTTTCATCAAAGGCAAATGGATGAGGCAGCTCTCCAAATGGTATGTTATAGAACTCAGAATCATAAATTATGGTATCAGTGATAGGGGCAGCTCCAACAAACTCGAAGACAATAAATCCCAGAAAAACATTTGCAAAGGTCTGCATTCTGTTTTCTTTTCTGAAAGAGAAGAAAACGGACATCTTGTAGGTAATCTAGTATTCACAAGGAAGCTATGACAATTTAATATCACAAATACGGTACTTATATATATAAAACACAGTACTTCTGATGAATAATTCATATTTATTCATGGGCATTCAGTGGTTTAGTCTGGTTTTCTTCATGATGAGTCCTTGGATCTGAGAATTCTGCAGACTACTTTGGCCATACTCATATTCATATAATTTAGAAAAGTTGAATTTTATTGGTGTAAAAATAAACTGACTTCAATGAGAATGTCTGAATGGTGTTTTTCCCCTTTCATCTAACTTCGCCTATTTTCACTTCATCATTAGTTAAGAACTTCTGAGAAACTAGTTAAAAGGTTAATTATTATATTACTTGACTTTATCACAATAAATAATCTTTTGAAATGTATAACATTGTAATATTATGTCTCTTCTCCATCATACAAAACCCCAAACTAAACCAAACAAAAAAAAACCCCAAACAAAACCAAAAAAACCCACTAATGCATTAAAAAAGCATTAGAAACTCTGTTGTCTCTGGATGAGCATAATCAAAACACTTTTCACACATTAGTTGTTTTATCAGAATGTAATTCTAATTGGTGTGGCATATTTGGACCATACTTTTGCAAAGGTCTTGGGAGCAAAATAAAAAATGTGTCCTTCATAGCCCCATGGACAGTAACGACAGTGCTCTGAATTCCTTCATTACTCAATCAACATCACTTTTAAAGTAGTGAGAAATGGTGGTGTAGAACATTCACCTGTTCTCCTTGGAAAATAGAATTGTAAAATTGAGTTATCACCCATTTAAAGTTCCAGATTTTTTAAAAATAGTAAAAAATTTATGCTAGGCTTGAGCACTAGTGTTTATGCATTCCCTTTTCCTTGTAAGAGATGCATTCACTATCATCATATCAAATGCCTGACACAAGGCTCTATTCAGCATTCTCTGCTTACACATCTACTTATCTACAGCTCACATTAGTTTCACCAAAAGCACAGTGATAACGAGCAATGCATAAGTCTAATAAATTGTACTCCTTATGGGATGCTATGATGCACACACTTAAATATTTTATTTCAAAACTGTAGTTACTTAAAGTATAAGAACTACATGAGACTTTTTTTAATGTGTGTGCTGAGCAACAAGATGAATTTTAGCTTCATGAAAAGAGGTCTTTATAAAACTGGTTTAGACATGAGGATATGAAATTCCTCTGGGGATGGCCAGTAACAAGGCGTTCATTTTTCTCTCATTTTCTTTATTCAGAAAGACTTCAGCTGCTGGAAGAAGCTAGAGTCACTAGGTTTTCTCTTTGAGAAACCTTAGATGAATTTCACCTTTCAGTACTAGCTTCCAATATTACTAAAAGTATTCTGCTTTATTAAAAAAAAATAAATAATGTAAAATAAAATAAAAATTCAATCAATCTCTGAAATAAACAAGTGTGCTAGAATTTGTATTCTTTTGTCTGTCTTTATGTTTTCTGCTGCCTGTTTTTGACAGAATTGATTTTGGTCTTGCTTTTCCTTTCCATGTCATTTACCCCAGATAATTCAGCTATAAAGGGTGCCGTCTATCAACCCAAAATGCGATACTAACATATGTGGTGTAATTTTTCCTCTGAATAAACAATTCTTAAATAAAAATTTGCTCACTATGCAAAATTGTTTTCGTGTCACATTGCCTAAAAATAAAAGATTATAAGGCTTGATAAGTATTAAATTTTGCATATATAAAGACAAAACCAAATCTGTGGAAAAAAATTGTTTACCTATGGCTATAGTATCTGCACTAACTTGCAGTGTTTGCATGTCGCTATTTCCCTTTCATGTAGTATATTGGAACGCACTGTAGAAATGTTGGCATCTGCAGTAGCTGTAAGATCAAATATTTTGATGAAGATTATGTACACCTCTCACAGGAAGGAGCTAAGACATATCTAAGGAAAAATAAATAGGCTCCACAATCTGAAAGCTTTGAATCAGTATTAAGCCTGATAAAATAAAACAAATACTAGTATTTCCAGTGATAAAAATTCAACTAAGAGAGAAGTGCCAAAACTTACCTTTAGCTTCCACTGCCTCAAATGGGATGGAGTTACTCAGAATGCAGCGCCAGTGGTATTAGACCCTGACCAATGGCAGTGGCATTCTGGGGCTGTGGGAGGTAGTACAGTTTCTACTCTCAGCTGAAGACCTCAGCCCAGAGAGTTTCTCAGACTGCAAACACCTTTATATGTATGATTTTGCTGAACTGAATTTTTGGAAGGTCAAACAAAGATTTGTTATGAGGAAATGACATTTATTTAATGTCACAGTTTTTTACCCCTTCCCCTCAAATTTCTTGCTGCTCCTCCCAATACACCAATAACACTCTCAGTTGTATTCTGGAAACAACTTTTTGTGCAACCTCATAACCTAGAAATGGAAATTTGTCAGTGTCCAAAATCAAGGCTTAAGCAAACTGGGCTATATATTAATATTTTTCCTATATGTAACATTTCTATTTTGTGACTTATTATATGTGATAATGTTTAATGAATTTCCATCTACTGCAGGTATTATGTTTGATGTATTCAGAGGCACTTTTTCCCCCTTTACTTTTCTGCAAGTACTTATGAGAATATACTATTTCCAGTATGTTTTCCTTCCGAGATGAAATGCCACTTTCTTAATAGATATGAACCTCTACCATATACTGCAAATGATAGGTGTACACTGTGTACTATGATGTGCTTTATTACACCAGAAAAAGATTTTACTGTATTAGCATAAATCAAGCTCTTTTCCTAATTGATTGTGTTTTCTTTACTATCAGTTCCTATTTAATTCTGTACTTTTCTATTACCAGTATTTGTACAACATGCGCCTATTCCTCTGAATGTTTTCATCATTTTTCCAACTCTTCAGTGAAGTATGCCTCCTAATACTGTCAACATCCAATACTAACGGCTAGGAAACAACAGAACTTCTTCTGTATTTCTGGAGGGATGTAAGATTCATGTATAAGGTTCCAGTGTGCTAAGGAAACTTTATTCCCTTTGCTGTATGTAACTTCCACAGCAATTTTTTTTTCCAATAAAGAAGTTTCCTAGTAGGTCAAATTTGCATGAGACACTGGAAGCACATCAAGAATTTTAAGCCACATGCCAATAATTTGAATGTCCAACATCAAGTTTCTAGAGCTAGCCTAGTAAATCCAAGATGTTTGACAGGGTTTAGCTGATAGGTCAAAGGGTACAAGAGCAATAGCTTTGTTAGCAGATAGGTAGAGGTTAGGATGTTGTGGAACATACCAAACGGCACGAGGTATCGTGTGCTGTTTCAGCAACTGAGTCAAGTCTGCACTGGCTTACAGTACTATGACCCCTCTTGGATGGCAGGCTTCTTTCTAAGGAACATTTAGCATGAATTGCTTCTATGAAAATAGGGGTCTTGAATCATTAAATCAGGTATTTAATTTCTTTATTCACTGTCCCTTCCCATTGCAAATGCGTATTCTTCCATGGAGAATCAGGGCGGTATGTACAGTGAAAACACCACACTATTGTGTCCTGTTGCTCTTTTTCCTCAGGTCAATAGCTTCAGTTTACTCCTTAATTTAGTGATCTAGTTGCTTGCAATGCCTGTGTATGCTCCTTCTTGACAACAAAACAAACGTCTGTATCTTTTATAAGAAAAATTCATCATTTCACCTTCTTACTTCTTCTGGTAATTTTTATGCTGCTCTGTTTGCAAGTAGTTAACATTATTTCATTTTTAAGCATACTATTTTCTGCTTTGCTTGGTAATTTAAGGTTTATTCTACTAAATCCTCACTCCCAACATGCCTCCTTCATTTACAAAATATATCCTCTCTAGGCAGGTACAGTATTGCTTTCTCTTGTACAAAAGATCCCAATATATTATTCTTTATTGAAGGAAAATTCTTATCTATAAGAAATTATTCATATAATTACTAATGTTTTTCTTCATTCTTACACAATTAAATAGATTTAGGCATACTGAGACCTAGGGCCTGAAATCTTTGTATTTTTGGTCTGTAGGTTTGTTTTGTTTGTTTTATAAGACCAATGAACTTCAAACCTGTTTGTGTCTGGATTTTAACTTTGATTTTAGTGGTATACTGTATTCCTGTCAGACTACATTATGCTTTGCTGGCCTTGTTTTCCAGAAACACTAAGCAACTATAATTAATCGAAGGCAAATGTTAACTTACAAATATTAGAATTCTATTTTTTGTTAGAGCTGGGGAAACTTATCTGAAAAGTAATATATTTTATAAAAAGAATTTTACAAGCTTACAAGCATGATGTTTTGCATAGCACATAAATAAGAAAACAGTTTTGTTTGTTTTGGTTTATGCTTTAAAGAGCAAGACTTTGGAGACTGAGTGATATATCTGTAGGGGACGTGCCTTAGTTGATGCTGAAATTAATGTTTGGCAATTTGTTTGAACTTGGATGACAGAAGTCCTGACACTAGCAATCCCAGGCCAGCTAGAAACCCAAGACACCCAACAAAAAAAGATAAAAGGAAAAAAAGACTACTTAGAGGCCTTGTGGTATTGCTGAGCAAAAACCCAAGCATTTAAAAAAGCTCACAGAAAATTTGTGCTTGAGTTAGAAACTGATTCAGATCACTGCTTGCATTTTCTGAATCCTGTTATCACAGAAGATAATGAAATTCCTGAGACTGTCTAAAGGACATTTAGGAGTGAGCTTTTCATGTCCTCTAATTAGTCCCTTCACTCACACTTGGGTTTTTTCCAGATCCTCTGTCCTTGTGCCTAAGTTACTGTCTTGTGAACTTCCTCAGTTGTCTTCAAATCTTGCTGTCTGACTTAGCTGGGCTTGATTAAAAGCCCACTGAAGTTAATGGAGAGTTCCATCACATTCAGTGGTTCTTGGGACACTACTTAAACTGGAAACATATCCAGCTGTGACCATTGCCTAATACATTCCTAGTTAGAATGCATTCCCACTGCATAGTTTCTGGCAGTAGTAAAAGAATTAATTTATTCCCCTGCTTTTTTGAGAGGGCTTTGTTTCCATTTCAGTTCTCCCACTTCTTGGAGGTGCAACGACTCCTAACTGTGTTCTTGAACTCAGTGCCAAAGCCTCAGGGTCATCCTATTCTTGTTTTTCCAAAACTTTGATTATAAAGCACTGAGCCTTTGATTCAGACTGTCAACATTCACTTGTTATAAATATAATTTTTTCTTTGTTTTCTTTTCTTTCAGTCTTCACAGATTCATCCCCAGGAACTTGCGATAAGAAAGAATGTATGGAAAAAATGCTAACTTTGCCATAAAATGAAAAATCCTGTCTGACCCTCAGAAGGAGCTTGGATATTGTACCAGCTTTCCCTGTTGTCAGCTTCTTGGCCTGCCAGTCTGAACAGAAGTAGAGGTCTTCAGTCTATTGTGTCAGCTCTGGAAAATACTAGTACTGGTTTTTAACAAGAAAAGCGAGATATATCCAGCTTTGAAAGGAGTGACATGGGTATCCCAAAATAACTCATTCATTTTTCCATTTCACCTTGGCACCTGGCTAAAAGATTCTCCTGGTCTGAAACTGAGTAATAAAGCAAAATAAATTAGGATGTTGATGTATTCTCATTTCAAATAAGAGTAACAGAATGAAAGATCACCTTCTCCTGGGCCAGGGACCAGTCCTGCATAAGGGAGAGGTAATACATGAGTGTTCCAGTAGTGGTGACAGTTAGTTCAACTCTTGGGTTATGCAGTCTCTTAAAAAGTCACATTCAGTTTCCTCCAACTCTTCCATATTTTGTGACCAGAAATGCATCCGTCAGACGAACAAAATGGGGTCACTCACATTGTGTGACAGAGACAGTTATGTTTTGGTCAGAACTGGGAGGTCCATGAATATTCATTTCTCAAAATATGCTATGCCTCATGAGCTTGTTAATGTTAGTATGAGGAAGCAAATGAATGTTTTCTTTGAGTTTGCTGTAGACAAGTGACTGCAAAGTAGATGTAACTCCTTTTAGAGACATTCTAAATTCTTTGGAAAGACAGGTATTATTGTGAATTAAAAAAAAAAAAAATAGGATTTAAAATATGACTATTCAAACAATATCTTTTTGCCTACACACATGCACCTCAATCTAATTCAAATGCATTCATTTTAGTTTTCTAAATAAAAGTGGTGTTTAGTACTCCATATTATGCCCACTGAACGAAGAATTTTACTACAGTGCATAGCAAGGAGCATTCCCTTTTTCCACCTGGATCAACCTTCTTTGACATCTTACTTCTCCCAGGCCTTTAATATGAAAATCCTCCAACATTTTCATGGATGTTACATGCTGTACCAGTGCATCTGCTTCATGTCCAAATAAATGTTTTTCTCACCTTGGTTTTAGTCTGTGACTTGTTTCCTGAATCATTATTTATTATTTATTTTCCAATTTTAAATATGTGGTCAGAATTATGTTGAACAAAGGAAAAGCACAATGTGAAATCCTGGAATCACTGAAGTTACTACAATCAGTTTCAGGGCTAAAATCCAGGCCAGTATTTTAGACTGATTCCTTCTGCAGTAGTGAGCACTCTTGAATCTCTGTTTGTTTGGTTTTTTGTTTGTTCTAAAGGCATAGTGAGAGGGTGGAGGGATAGAAAGCTGCTTTGATAGATCCCTTGCCTGTCTCAGTATCACTTGCATTTCATGAATTGCTGGATTGTGGAACTTCGTTCACCCTAGGGCCCCGGGAAAAGGAGAGCATCATATGAACCTCTCTGGGACTAGGGGACAAAGACTGGATAACAGAAAAACAAATATCTCAGAGAGAAGGAGAAAGGAAGGAAATCATGTGTCTGCAGAAGGGATTAGCATTTCCATTTTGCTCATCAAAGTTAAAAGAAGTACAAAAGAAGGATTTAGAGTGCTCCAACTGTTCCATCCCCTGTGCAAATCAGCATAAACAGCAGGGAAAAGAGAGTTAAACAGAAAATATGAGATAGCTACAATTGTTTTTGCTAGTAAAGTCTTGTTTAGATTTAATTAGTTCTGCATAAACAGTGAATGCAAGTAATAAAAAGAAGCTTTTAATGAGTCAGAGGAATAACTACCCATTACGTACAGATCTACTCAAGTGTCTTATTTCTCATGCTTGCCTGATTTTTGGTTCTTGATGGTGGATTCCTTTTCAATTCACATACTCTTAAAGTCAGTTATTCTTTTCCTCAATGGTTACTTTTATTGTCACCTCTTACTTCCATGGTTGATGCAGGCGTATAGCATATGACTTTTTCCCTGTCATTCAAATATTTATTGTTACTTTTTTTGTACTGCCAGTCCAGCTGCTTAGTTGTGGATTTTGGGAGTTTTCAATTGGTTTTTTTTGGTTGGTCAGGGTTTTTTGAATCTTTCAGAAAAAAAATAACAGGCCAATTTACAATTTGTCAGATGTATGCTAGGTCTATCTAATATTGCTTACTAATAGCAAAATCTCAGAATATTTTCATGCAGTGTGGTCTACCAGACTGTGATGAATTTCCTAAGTGAGCATGCCAAATATTGTTTTCTTGCATATGTAAAGACCATATCTATATAGTCTCTGATACATCATTGCATTCAGTATACTTGGAATTTCTAAGTTGTTAAGAAAAAACATTAGCTTTAAAAGAAACCATGCACATTTACAGTAGAATCAAACAATCCATAGTTACAGCAACAAAATTGGATGGCTCCTACTTTTCTTTCAGAAAGGGTGATTTAGAGCCTTCAATATCTGCTTCTGAAATTACTAAACTTTGTTGCAAACTGTCAAAACCTATTACTTCTAATCATCTTAAGCCAGACTTGCTGTAAAATTCAAAGATCCTCCTTAAATAAATTTTCAATTTTACATCTCTAACATTTGTTTAGTAATAAGCCCACAAGTTAAATCCATCATAGCACGCTATTCACTCTTTCTGTATGTTATAAATTTTAAAGCAGATGAAAAGCATGTCAGATTGTTACTATGCAGTATATACGAATAAACCATACTGTTAGCCTAGAAAAGCAGTCTGGAAATCAGAGAACTCCAATTATTCAAACTCTGCTAAAACAGGTCTGAAATACCGTTTGTAATAAATTAGGTTCCTTGCACTTCTTTTTATTTGATTAAGAAGTATCAAGAGAATATATTTTTTCTAAGGATATTTAGTAATTTTGGGTTTGAAACAACAGGGAGGTTATACTGAAATATAATCTAAATTGATGTTGGTGCCTAAGATAAAAATTTTCCCTGTTCCATGTAAACATGCATATGATAGAAGGAGAGATGTTTTTTTCTAACGATTTTGCTGAAGAAATATTAATGGGTCAATTTTTTATACCTTGTTACTACTCCTTTCACACTTTTGAAATTTCTTGGGTTACAACATACATGGATTGGTCTGTCAGGTACATGCATGCACACAGGTTATACCAGAGCTCAGTAATGAAGGCAGTTCCAGGGTTTCCCACTGAGGCCAAAGGCAGGAGTCGGAGCTTCAGACTCACATACTTGGGTTCTATTCCACTCAGATTAGACAGACTGTCATTCTTCTAAAACCAAATCTACAGTTTGCTGTTTAAGAGGTATAATTTAAATCAGTTTTGAGAAGGAGCAGGGAAAGAAATCGCTGCTCTTTCTTTAATCATGGTTGAATATAAGACAGCACTGCTGAGTATGCAAGCATGTGGTGTTGCAAAATGGTTTTTATTAGCATACAGAGTTATTGTCTGCTGTTCCAGCCCAGCCTGTGGACTGGTGGTGTTAGACCCTTTCAGGAAAATGCAGTTCCTGGCCCCAGAGATGGAAAATTTCATCATGTTTTTTGCTTAGCTAAACAAGTACAGTTCAGAGCTGGGTTATCATATTTATCGCTAAAAGATGAATCATGTTTTGCTTGGGATTGAAAAATAAACCAGAAACAAAGTTCAATAAGAAAAGGATATGGAATTCAGTAGAGCACAAGCTTTGTGTTGTATGTTGACATATCCATTTATTCAAATGAAATTGTGAACACTATTATACTACACATATTTCATAGATAGACAATATAAGAGATTTTATGAAGCATAATGTCCTCAATATCCTGATAAAATCTGAAATTGATGTAATGAATTAAAGTTGGTTTTCTCATTAGCATAAATATGTCCCAGTTTCATATTAAGTTTGAATATGAAATTGTATGTGTGTTCTTAGGTTTGCATTTTGTATTAAATATATTGCAGTGGTTTATACCCTCTATACATATTTCCAAAATGTTAAAAAATATTTGTAAAGAAGATGGCATTTGCAAATTCACTTGCATTTGAATGCCTTCAACTAATCCTACCTTTGCAACATAAAGGTATTCTCTGCTTTCACTGAATTTGTTACAAAATGCATGGATACTAATAACTTGTAGTACCTTAAATTTTGTAAAAGTACAACTCACTAGCAAGTAATTCTCACACAGGGTGATCCAAAAAAAGCTATAATTCCTCCAGACTGCAGAATGTAATCTGGGAATTTTTAATACAGTGTATAAACCAATCATTTTAATACTTTGCTCGGTCACCAGTGTGTCAGACATGCATTTAGTATTCATGTTCTTGAAATATCAGTTGCATCCTTCAGTGCCATATATGCATTGTCTCCTTTTGATTGTTTCTTCTAGCAGGAGCCAAGGTTCTGGCTCTGAGGGCTTTGATCTCAAGGGATGCTCTACTGACCTCAATTTTCATTGCTCTGATCTGGTAATTTGGAAATATATTAATTCTCTTAATCTCTTATGGAATCAATGATTGAGTATGGGTCCTGTTAGATGATCCAACCCTGGCTACAACAGAGAATTTCAGGCTCTATCCAGCTTTTGAGTGCTTCAGCTTACACAGCTGAGGGTACAGAAGGAATGGTGGCACTCAGTGGGTGCATGGGACGTGGGTGCTGTGGTCAGGGAATGCGGGGCAGATGTGAACAAGCCAGTTGCACAGAGTGAGACAGAGATAGCGGGTCTGGGCCAGGGCTAACCACAGCCTGACTCCAGGACCTCTGGCACTGTAAATAAGAGACACATCACCCTTCAGCCAATAGTTCTGTTTATTTGGTTTGAATTTCTGCTTTAAACTGTTTCTTTTCTGAGTAGATGTGGGAACATGTCCCTTGAGACACTAATGTACAAAGAATGTGAGAATCTTGGTTTGTCTCGTAGGCTTTAAGGAAAACTATTAATTGGCTTTAGGTCTTAGAATGACTATGGATTTATCTATTACCAATAAAATAATGTGTCTGTGAACAAGAATTAAAGATGTTTTTAGCCAGACCTTCATTTATATAAATTAAATATTTGGAAAATATCTTTAAAAAGTTTTTAGAAAATATCAACACAGACAGCAGTTCAGCGAAAGTGCAGATTGCTGTGCGCATGATGATGAAGGAAACTGTCATTGGTTGGTGAGCAGCATGTGAATTTCTCTGCTATTTTACAGGTCAGACAGTCATATTTTTAAAATGCAGGTATCCAAGAAAAAATACTTAAGTTGATGCTTGGTGCTTATTTGTGGTTGAACTGAAGTATTAAAACATTGCTTTTCAGCTCTATTTGAAATATAGGTGGCATATTCCAAAAATGTTTTTCTAATTTATATATACACACTCACACACACACACACACACATGAACACACACCCCCACAGATCCTTGTAGCTTCAAAGGATCTCAAGATAGTGTAATCAAATGGCCTTTAAACTTTTGATTTGTGGCATTGTCTTTTAGGGGTTTTCTTTGTTTTGCTTCATTGACTGCACAATGTGTCATTGACCCTCATTGCTTAAAATCGGTATTTACTCTGCTCATCACCTGCACCAAATTACCACGTGGTCTCTGCTCTGCAATCTCTGTCATGTCTCTGTTGCTGTTAACAGAGACCCAACCAGAATTGGCTGATGAAATAAAGGCCTTTTTTCTAGCACAGTCAATACAGCTAAAATACAGGTTAAATGGTTCCCTGAGAGAAATTTCACTATCAGATACCATCCAGAAGAGACAAACAAAGCAAAACCCTGATCTAAGCAAGTGTTGGGAAAATGCACTAGGACTGGGTGATACATGAAAGGGAAAAGGAAAGTGTTATCTTTCCACGTAATTGCAAATTTAGTGTGTTTCAGCACTATTTCAAGATTGCTTGTGTCTTGTTTTCACACAAAGCTGCGCTGATGAATGTGTGAAGGAATCATTCATGGGGAAGTTTCAGCTTGTGCAAGTTTCCTGAAGTCAGGAAACCCAGATTAATCCAGATTCATCCAGCTTTAGATGAAGGGAATAACTCCAGCTCTGGTGCAGAGGAAAATTCTCCATACAGGCACAAGGGAAACAGTGTTGAATTTCATTGTATAAGCGGTGCTTTCTTTTTGTTTCAGTCCTTTGATGAGCAGTGCAGTGATTATAGTGTTGTTTGCCCAAATGCCCACAGTTATTTTGCTGATTCCTTTAGTAGTCAGTTGATCTGCTGTAAGTTACTGGGGAAAAAATTATCTGCTGGCACCCTGGCAAAAGGCCTTCTGTCAGCCATATATAAATTCAGGTGGAAACTTTAAAGTTTCCTATCTGTAAGAGCACTAGAGGAATTCTCCTATGATGGTGAAAAGTCTTTGGTAGTTTTAGTGCACCGAAATACATTAATTAGATTATGTGATAACAAGTAATAGAGATTTTTGGTCCAAATGAAGAAATTGTATATGAAGATCAGAAGGGTTTTTTTAACCATCCATGGGAAGGGAGTAAGTGGCAATATTTAGCTATAGCCTGATGTGGTCAAAATGGTAGGCAAGGAGACGTATTTGAAACTGGGCATTTATAATGTATGAAGTGTATCTGAATGACCATGTGTGAGGAGAGAAGGAAGAAAGAAAAAAAAGAATTGCTGTACTGAAGACCAGAAGGAAGACATTTTAACAACAGAGCTTTACAAAAATACTGACAAGAATCATGCATAGGAATGACAGACAGTTCAGGTTTATGAAACAGCATAGCATGTAGTGATAAACTTCAGACCACAGAAGATTGTGGTGTCCGAAAGAAGAGTGGGTGAGATATTAACATCAATAAGGAAGACACATAAATGACATTGTGGAGAATTACAGAAGAAAAAGAGTAAGCTCCATTTTCCCCACTCAAAATTCCAATTTCTTTAATGTTGTCATCAGCAGGAGATTGGGGAATCCCTACCACAGAGGTTAAAGATGAAGTAGTGTGAATCAGTAAACTTGTCCAAGGAAAATGAGCAATGGGAGATCAGCAGGGAGTAGAAGAGATTGAGGGAAGGACTAAGAGCTACTGAAGAATGACCTGAGGTGTAAGAGGACACCCAGTTACTGATGCTGCTGTTTAACCCATAAATAAGATGCTGAACCACCACTTTTTCACGTAAACGTTTCCTGGAAGGAAAAAAGAAATTTCAGTTTATCTCTGCTAGGCAGAGATGTAACTGTTCATCTCATTTGTAATTTCTAGCATTCATAGATTTTCTTTGCCTTAGTAAATTCTGAGGAACACAGCTGCAGCTGCTGAAAATCATCAGATTTTCCCATCAGAGTGCAGATTAATGAAAGTTGAGCCCTGAACATTTTATGGTGGTTTAATGATAACTAATACACAAGCATGATATGCCAAAACTAACTATAAATTAAGGAGCAGTGCAGTGTGACTTGTAAAACTACATTACTGAAGTAAAGCCATCTCTGAGGCAAATCATTTGGAGCCTGTGATGAACTTAGTCTGCTGGCAAAAGTGGTTGCTTTGATTTACACCTCTGAAACCCCATTAACAAAGGCAGATTTTGGCCCACGTGCTACTTTAAATAGAATTCAAGGGCAGTGAATAAGTCAGACATTTCTGTCATTAAAAAGAATCCTGCTGAGGGGACCAGTCAGCTTTGGTTGCTACTCTATAGTCCCAGTGACTGTCACTGTATCAGCTGCTACAGAGAAAAGTTCATTCCTGAAGGACTTAATGCAAGAGAATTTGAAATTATTTCATTTCATTATGTCTGGAATTTTATATCATTGAATAAAAATAATAAAGGGAGCAGAGGAGAACTCCATAATATAGAGTCTGAGAAGAATAACCCAAGGCAACAAAAACTTTCTCTTTGGCAGTTAGTTTTTCCCTTTTACTCCGTGAAACATGAGAACTTTTATTATATAAAACTGTGCCTTCTTGTGAATTTTTCCTTTAGGTTTGCCAATGAGAGATGATGATTTAATTCTTTCCAGATATTCAGTTGATTTAATATAATTTCTTTCATGTGGAACAAAAGGGGATAAATGGGCACAGATCCTAGAATATCTATTCTTTTTCAGAAATCCTTAAGGGTACATTTCATGGAATCACAACATATTTTTGGCACTCAATTCTTGAAATAATTACCCAGTGTTTGATTATAAGGCTGTTTATTGAAGATCATATGGTGTTTGTCCTGTGTGCTTACCCTGTTTTTTTCTTTATTTTAATGGACTGAGATGTATGTTTGAATCAGAAATACTATTTAAAACAGACATATTTGGATAAGAAGCCCTCTTGTCAGGTTCTCTAGATGCAGCTGTTACTATTTCAAACCCAGAAGCTTTCAAGTACCTCATTCTCATTTTGTTTCTCTTGGATTATTTCCAGAATAGCTTGAAGCATTGGTTATGGTTAAAAGCTTCATTTTCCTCTAACTAAAACCAGTTTTATGAAAGTCTTCATTTCATAGTATCTTTTATTCACTCTTGTGCCTCTTCCTCTACCTTGTGTCGCATACGTGCATGCAGTGTGTTTCTTTTGTGTGCTACACATATTTAATTGGAAAAAAACATACTGAAACGAGCATATGTATCACTCAATTGGGAGCTACTGACACAAAGAACAACCTTGCCACTGTGGAATTCTGGCAAGAAGATGAGTCAGTGTGGAGAGAAAATGAATGATCCAAACCAACATTTTATTCCCTAATTAGATTGTGTATTGAAATAAAAATGTGTTGTGTTAAGGGTGAGCCAAAAAGAAATACTGTGGGTACAGGGATTTAATAGGAGAGCTGTTGAGTATTTTCTTCTCAGCTTTCCCTTTCCTTTGAAATTCACTTTCAAAATTAATGTCTTTTTCTACTGTTCTATATATGGTTAGGGTAGAAAAGGGCTTAGGGAAACTCAAGCAGTTTACCTTTTAGCCCTTAATCTTTCCTTAGTTTTTTAATAGGAACCCATAAGGTCATCCTCCCTGTCTGGGAACAACTGCTTCACTGACTTCATTGTCCCGAATGAGGGAACAGCTGAATTTTGTTGCTATTGCTGTCATGGTCATTTCAAAACAGCGCTGCTGTTCTCACCGTCAAATTGTTGACCAGAATCCATTTGGGACCAATGTAACCCAATCTATCTGTATAATAAGTTTACTTTTACGTTCCTGGAACCCCAGAGGATCTAAGATCAGATGTTTATCTGCCTTTAAAAAAAAAAAGCCTGAAAAATGTTTATCTTGAAAGGTAACCTGTTCTTTAATGAAAAAAACATATATATACTGTAAGTTGGATTTCTGATATTCTAAAATGTGAATTTCAATTTAAATTTGCTCTGTATCAATCAACATTAAGTATCCAGTTGTTTTCCCATCATGAGTAAGATGACTTTACAAAGCCATCCCCTTTAGATGGCCAAAGATTTTATAATTAAGCAGTGTTTGGACAGTTAGACTATCTTTAAACATTTTTTCTATAACCATCAAATATTGACTTTTATCCTTCCACATGCACAATATTTTTCCGGTGTTCCTAGAAAAAAAATAAGACTTTTTCCTTGCATGCTGTGAAATGGAGGCTAGCAAGAAACCAAAACTTTGCTTTTGATCTTGTAGTACATCTGAGCTGTGATTCAGCACCTGAAAGTATTTAGGGGGCCGTAGCACTTCCATAAAGCCCAACAAGTAAACACGCCTCTGAAAATTAGTAGACCTTGGATCTTACATCAGCCAGTGTCTGATACATCAGCTGATAATACTAAGCATATAAGCTGATAAAACATGGAGAAGCATATGGTTTACAGGGTGAAGACTAAGTCTGAGAAG
The DNA here is from genome assembly GCA_013399195.1 of Dicrurus megarhynchus. Taxonomy (NCBI): domain Eukaryota; kingdom Metazoa; phylum Chordata; class Aves; order Passeriformes; family Dicruridae; genus Dicrurus; species Dicrurus megarhynchus. The sequence continues at coordinate 42,680 of VXAD01005765.1, forward strand.
CTACCAGAGTTGATTTGCCAGCTGACATTGCCTCTTCATGTGGTTTCCAACTAATGAAATTGATGGTTGTGGCTTATTACCGTATTCCTTCTGTAATTCATTCTAAAAGGCATGAAAAAAAGCACAAAACAGTGCACAGAATACAGCAATGTATGAGCTGAAGAAAGCTCACGGGTGTTATTCACACAACTGCACAGTTCCTTTGTGTTCAGACTGCATATTAATCAGTGCTTTAGTCAGCGTTACAAATATTGAACACTTACTCTTAGCTGCTGCTGTTGTGCCAGTTCCCAAAAGAAATAACTCTAGATTAGGCTATAAATCTCAGGCTATAAGGAGCATTGTGGACTGATATTTTCCAAGCTTTCCAGCTCCCAGTTTTTCTCCCTAAACGCACGTGAGCGTCTCCTTCCCCATTCTTTTACTCTTATGCAAAGGGATGCCCAGTAAGGGAGGCCTCTTTCAAGCTACATTCTTTTCCAAATGTTTTTCCTTCTTCTTTTATGCCCTCATCACAAATTTTTCCTCTTCCCTTCTTAATCATCTTTTTCATGTCTTTTATTTTCTCTCTTCTAGTATTTGACTTCTTTTTTCTTCTTCTTCATCAAACTATGGTTATATTAGTGACATGAAAAGTGAAAGATAAAACATTTTTGTTACTTGTTCAGATATAGGCCACAACAAGAGCCTTTTCTTATATCTGGAAGTACTGGGTAAAACTGGTAACAACTAAGGGTCCTGCACAGATTTTTGAGATCTCTAAGAATTCTCCCTAAAAAGGCACTTTTTCTACAATTGCAATACTGTGAAAAGGCACTTTTTTAAAAGTGGAAAGGCCATCAATATGGCTAATGTTAATATACCTTTCTAAGTAAAGAATGCCATCCACAGCCATTTTGAATGTGATCTGTTAACTGATTTCTGATTCGTCCACATCACATCACTTCCTTTTCATCAGACTTTGTATCTGCTCCCAGTTCTACAACTGATAAAATAACTCCATGATTTGGTGGTGCAGAAAGGGGGCTGTAGCGCAGGATTTGCAAAAGTAGGAAAATACAGGCACAAGCCTTATTACTGTTTTGAGGAAAATGAAAAGCATGGATAACACTGCCGCTGAAATAATCCTCAGTGTTCCTCAATACCTAATAAGTCTGCCACACTGATCCCGGACAGAATGCAGTTGTAAATAAAGAACAATGGAGGAAAAAAGAAAAGCATGGAATTCTTGGCTTAAGAATGGAAAATTTACTTTTCTGATTGTTTTTTTATTTGATGGTCAGTCCAATGTAAAAGTATTTATATTCGTTTGAGGAAGAAATAATTATTTTAATCTTCTTTATATAAAAATTAAAAATGTTTATATGTGGTATTTTAAATTAAATGTTAAAGAACTTGCACCAAACCAAAATAAACACATAAATAACTAGCTTTTTAAAAGATCCAAACCACTGGGACCTTCAGAAAAAACCTTCATGCACAGATTTCTCTTCCCCATTTGGTCAGTAATTTAAAAGCAGGGAATTTGGGGACCTCGTTCCTGGTAGATTTGTCAAAGACATTTTAAGTGTAACTCACTTCTGTTTTGCTGCTAAACAGAGTTGAGAAGGGTTGCCATCAGTCTTTTTCATTGGAAGCAGTTCCAGTCATTAAAAGAAACAAATCTTAGTATACACAAAACAATGTGAACCTCTAGTCTGGTGCTGAAAACAACCTCCTCAGAGAAAGAAAAAAAAAAAATCTACACTCCAATTCAATCTGCTTCAGATTTAGACAAGGACTTGAGCCTAGATCCTATAATACCATGAAGCCTATCCTCACTGCCAGGGGAGAGAATCGCCTAGATCCTATAATACCATGAAGCCTATCCTCACTGCCAGGGGAGAGAATCAGTGATTATTTCAAGTCCTGTAACAAAGTAGAGCATCACAAGGAGATTACCACCCTTGAAATAGGCTTCCTAGCAGTGGGAACATGATTTCAGACAAATTCAAGGATTCCATTAACTGGTGAAGGGTATATCATGCTACATGGACATCTTAGCAAGAAGAATTTTAAATAAGAAGCATGATATTTTTCTTTTCCTCTGGCTGAAACTATTTGCATTTTTTTTTCTGAATCCACTGAAATTTAATAAAAATGGTGATAGACCATTTTAATGAATACAAAATTATTGAAAAAGCCTAGCTTCACTGAGAGCTGCTAAATCCACATGCCACTTTCATTGCCCCAGTCCCTAATTAGGAACAGCTTTTCTTTTTGGAAGATGTGATTCTAGTTTCCTCACAAATTTTCCTACAAAAAAGACTGGGGGTGGAGGGAGAAAGCCTTGGAAAAGAGATTTCCAGATATACTCTCTGGACATGACAGCACCAGCCTGGGTCTGCGTACAGGAGCCGGAGGGGGTGTGAGCACTGTGAGCAGTGGGGCTGTTCTGCCACTGTAGGTGTGTGCAGTTAGGGCAACCCTTTCCCTGGGGAATTCCAGATGGAGCTGACCCCCCAGGAAAGGGCAGGACATCAGGACAGACATTAACACCACATGCGTAAAGATACGTAAGTGAAAAAACACTGAAGAAACACAACTAAATGAAGCTGACAGGCAGATAGTTTGGTCAAATGGATATAGAATCATAGAGTGATTGAGATCGGAACAGATCTAGTTCCAACAGCTCTGTCATGGGCAGGGAACCTTCCACTACACCAGGTTGTTCAGAGCCTCATCCAACCTGGCCTTGAACACTTCCAAGCACAGGGCACCCACAACTGCTCTGAAGCCTTCTCCAGGCTGAACAGCCCCAGCTCTCTCAGTCTGTCTCCACAGGAGAGGTTTTCCAGCCTTCTGATCCACTTAGTGGCCCTCCTTTGGACTCATTCCAATGCTACAGAAATCAAGACAAAGAGTAAGAAGACTATACAGGCTCTTGGCAACAGTGCAGGGAGTATAAGAAAAAAGTGTATTTGGAAAGGTTTTGAATTCATTATAGTGTAGATTGCCTGGAACTAGCACTGCTAGAGCAAGCACAGTACTTAGAAGCAATATCACTTCTACTAATGGGGCAGATAGTAAGTCAGCTAGGGCAGAACATGATATGAATTATGGATATTGCTTCATATGCTTGACCTGAAGTGGTTATTACTATTCCCAAGTATCACTACACAGAGAGCGTGGTGCCCTGTAGAGCCTCTCTTCATGTTTAAATGGGTAAGCAATTTTGGTTAAAAAATGCAATTATGGAGGAGACTTTCAGTCAAGAAAAAGACATTAACTTGCTGACTTTAACAATGCCAAGGAATCTCAGCCAAGCATGTCAGAAGAGGGATATTAGCTGTTTAACAATCAATGCAGAAATGTAGATGTTACAGTAATCTAATCCCAGGTAGGTAATGAAACTAGCTGCAATTTGGTATCAGCAAATAGTTGTTCTAGGCTGGAAGAGTGAACAGCAACTACTTGTAGCAAACACTGGAAACCATTTGCGTGCAGCAAGGGTGACTGAAAATCCCTTCAATGACACAGGATAAGTACTGCAGTTAGTAATTGCAAACATGTAAATTAGTTTTCTAGTTGTCTTCCGAGTTTTTACCTCAGTGTTTGTGTTTCTTCCTTCAAGTGTCATACAGTCTGCTGTGGCCACTGTCATCTATGCACAATTGTTATGGTGGTGTTTTTCCCTCCAAATGTTGAAGAAGAATAGTGGTAGCAAACTGGGCTATTGAGAAAGAAACAGAAAATGCCAGAGAAGAGCATGGAGCAAGGAGAACCACGCATGTGACTAAATTTTTAACTATGCTGGCAGCATCTGAAAAGGACTTTTCTTTTTGCAGAGCCAGCTGTGTTATAAAACCCCGCAGCCTTTTGATAGATCCAGCATTCCAGCCTCCAGTCATGCTGGCAGACATGTCAGAAATGTCTGGGTATTTTTCAGTTCTTGAGTCTCTCACTTTACTTTAATATTTTTCTTTACAGGGCAACTGTCTGTACCCTGGACTGAGGTGATAGCACACCTGTGTTAACAACCTTAATTTCAAACTTACTAATATGTGACATGGATTTCTGAAAAAAAGCCCCAGATGTTTGTGGTTTGGTTAGTGATAGACCATGACTGCAGTATGCTTATGGTGACCTGTTCTCAGCTTCTCGTACTTGTAAATGTCTTTGTTTCTGTACGTGGTATTCCATTCAAAAGTGTTTGCAATGGGTTCTGACAAGTAAGGGAATGAAATGGCTGTTCTGTGATGGCAGCTGCGCTTTCAGACAGGACAGCTGAGTTGCTCCTTCCTTTCAGAGGAAAAGAACACAATTTTTTCTGAACCAGGAAATATCAGTGGGGAGTCTTAGACCAATCTTGGATTAGGAAGAATTAACATCAGATTTTCTAGCATCATGATGCTTTTTACATTGTATTAGTAGCTCTCAACATTGGGAAAAAGACAATGTGTTTTACATATTCCTTTATAGTCTTCTGGCACAATGAATGAACTGACTGTGTAATGGTTGAAAGCCTACATTGTTTAGTTCCACACAATAATGCAATTTAGGCCTGCTATTGTAGTCTGAAAGGAAATTTCACCAACTTTCCCAAGACATTTAAGAATATTGAAACTGCTGCAAATGGCCATGTACATGCAGTAAATAAGCTTTACCCCCAATCAATATTGATTTATTTTGTGAAGATCACTGCAGCAACATAACTATTTTTTATTCTATTTCATAGAGCTGGTTCTGGGAGAGAGCATCAAGATGGAACAAACTAGCCTAAGTGAGGATACTTAAGATTTTCTCTTTATTAAATAGTTCCCAGATGTGGAGTCAGTGCATTGCATCAAAGGTGTAGAATACAGAGCACTTGGCAGCAGCAGCTCTTCATCCCAATAGAATTTTTCTCTTCACTCATGTTAACTGGGATTTGACAGAGACAAATCTTGAGCATCAATCTGCAGGTGTTCTAGAATTATTCTGTAGGATAGTACTATTTGAAAGACTGATTTATAAGAATTTCCAAATTACACTGTATTGGACAAATAGCAGTACAGCTGGTAAAAATAACTTTAAAATTATTTCATCAGGTCTTGTGCTCCTGATCCCATCACATAATATGGCCCCCATCCAGAAAATGAAGTGCCTTGATGCTCTAGTATCCCTTCATAATTTTACATTTCAACCTCTCTTGTATGTTAGCTTGACATCTCTTTGGGGAAGGTTTAGTCTTTTCTTCTTTAATGTGTATATGTTACCTAAAAGGTAATAATTTTTTACTGGACCTTCAAGGTGCTTTGCTGCATGATTAGAACTATAAATTATATTAATAATATGCATATATGCCCGTGAATATTCACTCTGGAGTACATGTATTTGTTCTTTCCTTAAAGCAGAAATTAATTTCCAAGACCAGAACATAATTGATGTCATAATATAATTAGTAGTATTGTCACATAATTTTTTTTCCAAAAATAAATTACTATGTTATTATTGAGTAAAGAACATAGATAACATGCATACATACTGTTAAGACTTTTAAAATCTGTATTTTTTTATATAGGGTGAACACAGAGTTACAGAAAATACTTTTGCTAGAAGGGCAGGAGTTTCTCAGCAATCACATAAAAAGAGCAACAAAAGTAAATGGTTTTGTGATAGGGTTTCTGAATGGGTTATTTCTATACTGGGTTTCTATACTAGGTTGTTTCCACAAGTTCTCTGGAGTAGAATAAGGACTGATTTTCAGAAAAAAAGGATTGATTGTTAGAAATTGCAGTTCTCAACACTTTCAAATTTCTACTTTTAAGAAAATACTTAATCTTCAAAGCAAAAATTATACCACATGCATGGTCTTTAAATGCTTGCTACTGAGGTCAGTCTTAAAATGTTATCAATAGATGCAAGATATCAATGAGCAACTAATTGCTTCTATCTAGAAATGCAAGAAGACTAAAATAATGACTGATGGTTAGCCTGTTGCGCTGGCTAGCAGAAATAAGAATGTCAAACTCTCTCAGTGAATAGTTGACTCTAATATTCAAGTCATTTATTGAAATGCCAATATTATAAAATAGAAAAAAAATCAACCAGATTTGATACAATCAAACATATTTCATAAAAAGTTGCCTTCTGGTATCTCCCTTGTTAGTGAATTGTTAATGTATCATGTTCTAATTATCTGGACTTCTCTAAAATCCAGTATTGTTGTGTGCATACATGTGAGTCAGCAGTTTGCTGAATACTGCTCTGAGCTGATTGTGTTTGCTTAAATGATACAATTCCTACGCAAGTGCTTGCCTAGTTCAGTAAATAATTGGGAGGGGATGTATTGCTTAATTTCTTAATTTTCTCTTCATCACCATTGTATTAACTAGCCATTCAAATTTTTATGAAGTACCGAGTCCACGAAACATGTAATCATCACTATTCTTAGTTGTGTTTCTCTGCAAACTAAAATTAACCAAGTATTCAATGATGATCCCAAAGTTGCAGAAAGAAATGGTGTCAAAATTAGAAATGGAATAAAACAGCAGAAAACTGGGACTTTGAGAGAACAAGATTATGTCTCATGTTCTCTTGTCCCTGGATTTGAGTTGGATCAGTTTATTCCAGTTCTGAAATTCACTTAATCAATCCCTATAATTATATATATTCAGTATACTACTTTGGATGCTAAACCTCATGTACTTTTTGCCTTAAAAGTATTAGTCTTCAAAGGATGACAGCAATTTATGGGTTATTTGCATGTTAAGTGGTTGTTCACCACGGGTCATTATCTGAAATGTCAGTGGCAATTCTGATAACAAGTAATCATGCAGCTCATGATTTTATTAGCATATGCATTTGGCCAAGTGCACCCAAATTCATTGTGTTAGTTACTATATAACAAAATAAGGACATATAATTTGTCTCTGGAAATGATGCTAGCAGGGTAGGCATTGTCACATTTGACAAGAAAGATGTAGTAGGCAAGAATTTTCATTGGAATATTTGGGACCTTACAGTGACGATTTTCAATATATTCACATTAGGAATTTATAGGGTAAGGTGTTAAGCATATGTTTCAGGTCCATACAAAATCTCTTCTGAAAGAACAACCTTTTCAGTTGTAGAAAAGATACAAGCAAAGAAAAACATTAAAGTCAAATAAAGCTGTTACTTCTTGATTTATGAGTTAGAACAAGTTTCATTCCAGCAAAACTTGTATCTTAGCACTCTCACAGTGCAAGAGTGACTCTGCAATATCTTTATATGACAACAGCTTGAAGTAGTCGGAAACAAATCATGATGTCCAATGGGATTGGAGGTTGAATTTCATTCCCATCCAGACGAAGGTATCGGAGGCGAGGCATGTTGCCATAGTGACCATAGTCTTCTTCTAAGGCAATGGAAACTGGGCATATTTGAGTACCATTGACATCTGAAAATGTAGATCAACATTGTTAGGTTATTTCCATGGGAAAATTCATGAACATAAAATTCACTTAGGACACAAATAAAGTAAACTTCCACTGATGTTTGCATGGGAGACTGTTGCTTTTGTTAACATTTAACTACTTTGTTGATGGAGCAAAAATGCATCTAAATATAATGCAGTTTAGAACAGAGAATCACACGTTTACTGTGTTGCAATTATGAAAAAAGGCCACTAGATGCATAATTTAACCTTGGAAAAAGAGGATACTAATTTAGACAAATACATGGTAAGCGTTGAGCAATAGCTCTTTACACTCTGAGTGAGGAGGACAAGATTACTGCTGAGGCATTTTGGACATCGTATTTCAATGACAGTACATTAATTTTCGGCTGATAATATTCCCTAATGAAGATCTTGCATTCAAAACAATAACAGTATTGAATCAGAAGAACATTTAGTATAGTGTTTGTAACTTTTAACATCTGTACTTTTCTGTTCTCTCATGCTATTCAGTAGAGTTGGCTTTAATTGCAAGAATATCACTTGTGCAATGGGATATTTTTTTTCCTAATCTGAAGGCCAACAAACTCTTAAAATTCTGTATACATCATACATAGATTGTTTCTGTACAGATAAAATTTGAAACTATGGTTTAAATCATTACCTATATTTGTAAGTGTTGAATAGCTTGGGTTCTTTACATTGTCTCCTCTAAGTTACCTCTGCACCATCACTTGGCTACAATGCTTTTATATTTTGTCTTCAGTTGTTAAATAGTCAGGCAGCGGCTGCCATATTTCAGCTTCAGAAAGGCCTTCTGAAAACACTGAAGTGTTGTTTGTTTACCAAAGACATCAAATTCCTTCAACCTAATTATATTTTTGATTGGTCTGACTGCTTGAGGATCTTGGTCCCAGAGTAATTGAAGAAAAGTGAATGGAGATCATGTATGTAACAGATTTGTTTAACACACATTTTTGCTAACAAAGAAATAGGATAAAAATTTTTCTCCATTTATATTTAGTAATGATACCATGAACAAACCTTCTGACTACAATCCCCAAAATCAGATAAATGTTATGATGTAAAAATAAAAACATAACTTCAGGTTTTTTTCCCATAGCTTACTTTTATTTTTTTCCTCCACTCTATTTTGAAAAACTGCCCAGATGTTTGCAACATCTTGGAAGTGGACTTGATCTTTGTCATGGAAACTAGATAAATACATCCAGTTGGCCAAGGCCTGAACCTTTTGTTATATCTGTGATCTTGTGAAATTAGATAAATACTGAAAAAGCTTTTGATATTCTTGGAAGAAACAAGCTACAACTTATTTTTATGTGTGATTTTAAAACACAGAAAGCTTGAGAATTTTCATTATGAAAGCAGCTATTAAAAGTTTTAGGTGAATCAACACTTTATAGCAGAAAATATCTGCTTTGTTTGGTCAGCACTACTGTTCATAGAGACAAGATGGCTTCAAGTGCATCCCAAATCTCTGTCTTCTCTGACCTAGAAACTATCTCACTGCACTCATTTTCACTGAGTTAATTACTCCAGCCTTGAAGGGAGGCAGCGGTTATCTAACCACAGGCCACCTAGGAAGAAGTAATTTCCTGATGGTGTGTGGTATGAAGTGGTTTGGGTCTTATTGTTCTCTTCCCATAAACAGTAAATCCTACCCAAACTATCAGGGGAGTAAAAGCCTCCCTCTTTCTCTCTTTTAATCCTCTTCATGGATATATTACTGAATTTTGTTTAAGCAGGAGCAACAGGTCTTTCCTTCCACAAGTGCAATTCACCCTGCCTAAACTGATCCATGTAGAGGTTAACTGTCAGGCTAAGTAAACCATTTAGACTCTGTTTATAAACTCTAGAGAGAGATGAATACTTCCAAAAGGGGACTGACATCTCCCTGATGGGGGATGAATTTCCCTATGCAATAATGTATCCCTTTCCATCAATTGAGTAGGAGGTCTGTTCGACTATCACAAACTTGATAAAAACATCTGGGATAGTTTATTCAAAGAAGATTAATTCAACTGCTTGTCAACGGAATTGTTATGTTGTAAAATACTTAAAGATAAAACTCCAGAGCTGCTCTAAGGGAAAACTGCAGAAGGGGTTCTCATTAATGGCTAATATTGTATGTTTGCTGAAGAACTGCAGAAGATCCTGTTTCCTTTCCAGAAGAACTTAGAAACTAAATTTAGGTAGATGGCCCAAGGATTTCTCCCTTTCTCTAGATGTGGAATAATACTATCTCAGAGTATCTATCTCAACTTCCTGTTATTCTTCTAGGGGAGCTTACTGTTTGCTCCCTTTCGTCTGTCCTCTGATAGCACTGTCATACCACCTGCTTACCCTTGCTCACTTGCTACATCATCATTTCACACCTTGTCTTTGCTTCTTTAACATTGTCTTTTCCATTACTTAACAACTCCCCAGAGCCTCATAAGGCTCCTAGGTAAATATGTAGCCATGTGTGTTTTAAAATGCCATGTAATAAATGTGGTGCAAAGGTTGGAGCCATAATTAGCTTTGGTTTTAAGTTGATTTTAATTCCAAAATTAGAATAGTATTTTTTCCTCTGTGTGTTGAGATCCTTAGGGAAGGGACTATATCCTTAGGGAAGAAATGCAGGTGAAATTCTTGTTCCACTGAGACAAATCTTGAGGCTATCATTGGCTTTCCTGGGCTTCAGAAGAAGGCCTTATGTCTCCATAAATGGTCTCCAGAGAAATGAGGCCGTGCACTTATACAAAAAACTGATATTACAAAATGACATGCAATAAAATATAGAAAAATGGTATTTACATAGAAATGCTGATGTCTGAACTCTTGCAATAACAACAGTGTAACTCACCAATAGAAAATAAAGCAGTCATTTGCAGTTGTGAGGGAGTACCTGAAAATTAATATTTTAAAAAGGGCTTGTACACATAAAAGTAAACCTTCAGAAGGACTTGTTTGTGGACAAACCAGATCCAGGATTGTTCAGCTATTTTTTTTTCAAAAATTTTTAATTGATTACCTTAAAATAATGACTGATCTGGATTTAAGAACACAAAACCAATCTGTAGAATTAATGTCATGCCTTATTACTCTGGCCTGATGGGATTACATTCCTTCTTTGCAATCTTAAAGGCCCTTTGAGATACCATCTATTAGAGCAAAGTTTCATGAAGACTACACCATTATCCCTTACCTCTTGAACAATTATGCTATGTGGTAAAATGTGCCTTACATAATACCTGATTTTCATTTAAGGTGTCAGGTTGCAACTATTTTATATTCAGTTACTAAGAATTCCTTTTTTACTTTTTTTTTTTTTCTAAAGTCGGTTTTGTGCTTGAGTTGACAATGATTTTTGAAAAGTGGTAAAGACATTAAGGAATACAAGGCTTGTGGAAAACTATAATGATTTAGTTTCAGGGGTACTCGTGTCATTTGAATGTGACATTTGAGTTTGCACATACAACAAAAGTTAATTTTCATGGTCTTAAGCTTTGTCAAACTTATTCAGGGAAGGAAGAGAACTGGACAGCTCTTTAAATACTGCCTAGATGCAAAACTGTTCTTAAACTGGACAGGCTACATTCCAGTGATTTCAATTTTGTGTCCACTCAAAGTGACAGAATAAAGTCTCTACCTGAGGCCTTGCAGTGAATCAATTAAAATAAATCCCTTTGTAACCAGGAGGCAATTAAATATGTTCAGAAAAAACATCTGTCATAAGCTTTAACTCTAATTAACTGTTAGAATTCTTCCAGGCCACTTAAATATGTGCCAGTTACACAAAATTTATTTTTGCTTACATGATTTCATACGTTTATTTTGCCAAATGCAGTGAACAAATGTAAATTATTAATAGGTATCTTCCTTTCACAAGTCCTTGTTTCATACAAAAGCCAAACCATTATTTTTAGTATATTTGTGAACTACAGTGGCACAAAAGACTGGTAAGGGACCATGTATTCAATTAAATCACCATGACGGGAAGATAAATACACAAACTTGGCTTCCTTCTGTGCAGAGATAAATAAAAAGTCATCACTTTTATTTGGCCTTTTGGCATGAAAAAAAGTATTTACTGAGCAGATAATTTCATTATATAGAGTATGTGATGTTCCCAACCACATCCCCACTATATGTGGATGAATTTGGAAACAGTCCTAGAAGTGAAACTATGAAAACCAAAAGGCTTCTGTTGCCTTAGGTACAAAACCTCATCTCACTTACACAAAATGGAAAACTTTTGAGGACATAAATCTTAGTAGAACAAATATGCTGCAAAATCAGTAAAACACTAAAACATTTTGCTCAGATGGCGGATGCCCCATCCCTGGCAAATTTCAAGGTCAGGCTGGACAAGGCTCTGAGAAATCTCATTTTGTTGAAAATCTCCCTGCTTATTGCAGGAAGATTGGAATAAATGACCTCTAGAGGTCCCTTCCTTCCCAAATTATTCAATGATTCTATGATTTTAATCACTTTCTTTCAAAGAGTATTTTTATAGTTAAACAGACCTTTTAAAATAGATATAAATTTGAAGGTTCCCACACTGGTAATACACACTTACTTTTGATTTTGTTGTGATCAAGATGAAGGTGCTCGAGGTGAGCATTGATTGGTGGAATTTTAGTGAGCTGATTGTGAGACAGCTGTAGGTCTAGAATAGATGAAACGTTAAACCCATTTGGAGGGATACCATCATCAGATAATTTATTGTAGTTCAGCCTAAGGAAAGTCACTTTGGGTATCGCACTGAAGTAGTTTTCTGGTATAACTTCGATGGAGTTGTTGTCCAAAAACAGTTGCAGTGTATTAGCTGGAATGCTTAAAGGCATTTTCTTGAGTGAGTTTTTTGCTATGTTGAGTTGCATAAGATTGCTGAGTCCTTGGAAGGTGTCACTTTGAAGAGCGCTGTCCAACAAACTGTTCTGGTGCAGGTCTAACATTGTAAGGTTTTCCAAGTGGCTGAAGACTCCTTCTGGGATTCTGGAGATTTTGTTTCTAGCTAGTCTTAGTTGTTCCAGACCCACTGGTAATGGGGCAGGCACCTCTTCCAATTCGTTATCTTCAAGGAATAAGTAAAGCAGTCTTTTCAGCTTGCTCAGCACACCACTCTCAATTCCACTGTTTGTGATCTTATTCTTGTTCAGATTTATCCATCTCAGATGAGTGGCATTCGCAAAAGGCTTTTCTGAAAGTGTTTCAATTTGATTGTTTTGAAGATAGAGGTACCAAATTCTTGCTGGAATTGGAGGTATTTCTTTTAGTCCTTTGTTATCACAGTATAATGCATTGGGGAAACTAGGAGGACAAAAGCACTCCTGTGGACACTCAGAAGTATAGTGAGACCAATGGTCAAGACCCAGATCATCATAAACTTGTCTCACAGTTCGAGTCCACACAGAATTGACCAAGAATAAGAGCAAAAAGCTTGTATAGACTTTTAGAATCATTGTGCTTGCCTTGGAAGGGGAAAAAAAACAATTAGCTGTTTCTCAACAAAACTCCATAGCAGAATACTAGATTAACAAAACTGTTTTGCATATAAAATAACATTTCCTTTATAAACAGCCAAATTCTGTCCTTTAGGGTATTATCCATGGCATGTTAAGGAAAAACTGAAAAGCAATGTAAGAGGTTTAAACAATTCAGTGCTATCTGTTGATAAACATTTCCCTGATTCAGCTTAGACTCCACATTGGCTATCAGTTAAACTGATGTTCATACAAGTGTCATTTCAAACAATTTGAAAATATGGACCACTTTTAGACAATAAACCATTGCTTCTTTTAAATTTGTGTAAATTTTCCTGTACAGACCTATAATCTACATTATATAATGAATAATCTTCAGAAAAGATATCATTACCATATATGCCAATGATATAAATACTATTGTACTCAGTGTTCCTCCTTTTAAAATCAATCATAGCTGCTTTTCTGGTTTTGCTCTCTCTTAAATTATAATGGCATCTGGATCACATTTTCCAGGCTCTTTTGTCTTTATTCAAAAGTGGAAGATCAAATACTGTTTTAACAGCTGTTCGTTGGGCATGTTCTTAAAAAGCTTGGAGGTAATATGTTTGACTAATCCATTCCCTGCCTCACTTACTCTCTCATATCCAAAGTCACAAATTTCCTTCCCTAAAGCAAACAGACAAACCAAATGCCTCATCTAAACGACACGAAAAATAAATCCTAACCAAATTATATCCACAACAAGTAAATCCTAACCAAATTATTCATATACACTCAGGCACCTTGTAACAATTTTTCCTACTTAATTATTTGCTTTTTTTAATCTCTTCCACCACTGAATGATGAAAAAAATCATCACTGATAATTTACTCCGAAAGAAAATATTTGTGTAGCCTAGAAACAGTGCTTTACAATCTCTGTTATCTTGATTGCTGCCTCATGAAGATTAACAAGCATTTCACAATGTAGAGGCAAAAGACTGAAAGCTGAAATTTCTGGTCAAAATTAGGAGGTTGGTTTTGGCAAAAATAGTATTTAAATAAGAAGTATATTCTCTCACAGGATTAATGCATCAGTAAGGCTAAGAGCTCAGTTAAGTTGCTGCATATGATATGTAGTAATTTAATAGTTTTCAACATTGTTATTAGCTGTAACAAGTGCAGTATCCTACAGCTTTTCCAGCCCCAGAAACTGCTATCTGGAAGCATTCCAATAAAAGGGACAAATAAAGTATTTCTAAAGAATAACATTTATGTTTTACACAGTGAATTTGCATCCTTCTTACTCTGTAAATATTCATAACCTTAATAACATTTAAAAAAGAAATATAAAGCAGTTTACCTTGTTATTCACGTTCCTGGAGCTATCTGAAGCCAGTTAGAAATCACTGTAAATTCACTGTTTTTTGGCTGCTAACCACTGTGTTTGTTTCCTGTCCTCCTAAGAATTAGCAGCATATAAAACTGGAAGTACATACTAGTATTCCCAGATGTATTTCCATGCACACCTTATTAGCTATTGCTTCTAGTTTGACATTGCTTCAGAGTTTGGGCTTACCTCAGCTTTCTTGGATCTTCTCTTTCTATTGGTCCCAGTTGCTAGACTGTAATAGCTTGAGTCAGGCTACAAGCCGTGTTCTAGGAATACAGCCTCATATATACGCATCAGTGGTTACAGCTTTTAACCCCTGAAATAGCTAAGGCCCCTCAACACCTAGGCAGGAAAACAAGGAAATCCTGGCCTCAATATCCAGCAGCCACAGAGCTGAAGACATTTGATTTTTTATGTTCTGTCAGATGATAGGAGCTGGTCTAGATGAAACAGGTAACCCAAAATGTACATTTATTCAAAAATTTTGTTACAAGACACTTTACATGCAAAGCTCACTTACATCATAATTCATTCTCATAATACCTGAATTGGCCACAAAGAATTAAAACCAGTGCCATCTGTTTCTACGGAAATATTTTATTTGATTTTTATTAAATGCAGATGCTGTCATGCCATTTAAAGACAAAATTCTTGATTAGGAGAAGAAGAGAGCAAAAGCATTTGCTAAGAATTTTTTAATAACATATTTTCAGTTCTTTAAAGATTAAACCTTACCTTTTCCTTTTTGTTCAGAGAGATGTTTATATATATTTCTACAAAGTTATAATACTCTCCAGTGCCTCTTGCAACTTTCTTTTATCATTGATCTAAAGCAAATTCTTTCCAGCCAACTTGGTCTCCAAAGACAGACACATATTTCTCACATTAAGTATTTTGGAAGATTTTTGTTTTCCTTTTTAGTCCAAACTTAAAGTAACAACTTCATATCAGAAAAACTATCCATGTTCAAAACCAGAACAATGACAAAAAAATTTTAAGGGAAAAACTATTGAAAAATATTGAAAACATAAAATATATCCTGGTACTTTTAATTAGTTATATTAGTTTTAAAACTTAATTACATAATTATTTTAATTCAGTTTTATCTGATTGATTTTAACCATAAAACCTGTAACAACCTCTTTCCTAATTTTTAATACCTTGCTTCTTAAACTCAGAATGTCTCAAAAGAAGTTTAGAAGTAGAAAAGACAAAAAAGTAAACAAAAAAAGAAAAGCAAACCTTAAATACATGGGCAGCTTTCACTGACTTCAGTAAGGCTAATGTTAAATATGTCATACATTTTTTTCATGAGTATATGTTTTTACTGTCATGTTTCTTGTTTAGGAAAAAATGTATCCTTACCATTAGTATTTTTTGCATTGTTTATTTGCTTAAAAATAAATTAAGTGCATAAGTGTTTCACTCTGCTAGAACTCCAGGCCCTTCAACACCTTTTAAAGATTATTAGGGATTTCTTACAAAGCATGTATAAAACTGTTTCCTTCATGCATACTAAGTAGATTATTTTAATAGTCTAAATTAGATTAAATTAGTTTACATCTATAGCTAAAAATAAAGGTTCTAGTTTTAAGCAGATGTACTAATTATAGGAAAAAAGTAATAAAAAAATTCACTATGAATGTCACTTTAAACACCTAGAACTTAAAATGTTTAAGATTAAGACTTGGACCTCCTGCAGCAGAGAGGGTACCCTACATTAGAGACAAGGATGCTTGTCAGCTGGAGTCCACCCATGGGAGATGGAGGGAGGCAGAGGCACCCCTGTGTGAAGTTTAAAATAGTTGTATCTCCAGCTGTGAGCCATTTAAGGAAGTTTCACCATGAAAAGTGCATCTATGATTCTTGTAAACAAAAAGCAGGGCAATATAAAACTGGCTTGAATTTGTGCTAAATCTTTAAAAAGTGTGTAGAGAGAATATGGAGACACTGACGTCTCTTTGTCACTAAAGAACGAGCCAAGTCCATCCTGAATGTTGTACTGGAGGGTCTAAAATTGCGAGTCCTGATGGCAGATATCTGTTGTGACACACTTAAATGCCATGTAGCTAGATGTATACATCTAGCAACAACAAAAATGATTAATTTATCTTAAACTTCATGGTGATCTGAATTTACCTGCTAATCCTGTCCAGATATTCATTATGTTATCACAGAAGTCCCTGGCAAAGGGACTGGCTGTTTACCTTGTGGTAAGGTAGTCACAATCTGCCCTTTGTGGATTTAAGGCCAGGTATTAGATCCTTATCAAGCACAAATTTCCATCCCATTCAATGGAGGAGTTCTTCACCAGGAGAAGAAAACAGAAAAATACATTTTCTAAGATTTTCTCAATAATGTGAATTTCCAATTCTTCTGATGCAAACAAAGAGCAGGAAAAAAAAGACAGGAAATGTCCTCAAAATCAGGAAGCAAGGGTGTGGCAGCTGTAATACGTATTCTCACATGCACTCAAAAATTTTCGAAATATCTCTGCACAAAAAAATGATTACTTGGGTGTCTAAGCGGACTTTGCAGAAAACCTGCTTTCCATGAAACCTTCAAGATTATGCACATATCATGCATTTGTTCTGTTCAGTCCTCCATCATCTGGTGTAAATATTTCTTATTTAAAGGGTGGACTATATGATGATAAAGTTTTACAGACTAATAAAAGACAACGGCCAAGATTTTAAAAAATGACTAATGGTTTGGGAGACTTTTTGATTTGCGTATCCAACCTGAGACTCTTTCCAGGACCTTATTTTCAGTAAGAGACAGCTAGGAATTTTGTGTTAATGAGGTAATTTTTAACTCGAGAAGCTGAGCGATCAAAGGCAAATATCAGTGAAACACAAAGTGCTCCTGAGACCATGAACAATCTCCCAAAAAGTAACAATGTGAAAGGTATTTGGACAGCAACACAAAGAAGTGGAAGAAAATATTACAGTAAAAATGCTGTGGATGCTCACTCTGGATTTTGGAGATAATTTCTAAAAGGTATTGTTGGGATTGTTCTAGTTTGAGAACGATATCTCAAGCTATTACAGGATTTTTACTACATATGTCTCCTTTCAATCCACACTGTTAATCAAGAGAAATTGTATTAAAAAAAAATAAAAAAGTGAGGAGCATCAACAACTGCAGGGGGTGGAAATATCTTGAGAGGAGTAATGTACATGCTTGAAACTAAAACAGCTCACAACCTTGAGAAAGACTTGAAGAGTAAAAAAGAAAGACCCATTGGGAGGAGGTATGGACAACTGGGAGTGCTGTTTGGAGCTGTTGTTCTGTTTCAGCATCAGAGTTGCTGACAGTGAAAAAATGCATTGCTTTCTTTCAGTAATGGCTGCCATATGTCTCAGATTTAATTCGAAGTAAGGTCTGTTAAGCATCAAGCATGTGTATAGTTCATCACCAGCAAACCCAGGAGTATACTGCAAGCAGAGCTTATTCATTAGCCCTGTGGATTGCTCCATTTAGCAAAGGCTGCAGTCCAGGGTGCCTAAATTCGGGCAGTACTTTACTAAAAAGCTGTGTGCCTTGTTCCACAGGACAATCAGTTCATCTGAAACAGGCTCTTGAATTATCTTCATGGTTACTGCAGAAAAGGCAGCATTTCAAAATCTGAAGACAGTAAGCCCAGTTTATGTATCCTTCATCATATACTCCAATGGCAGTTCCAGATTTCTTCAGTGGGGTGCTGACTTTAACTCAGGGTTCAGTCTGCTTCTCTCACTTCTGATGATTGGCATGTAGACATCTCTCTTTCTGCATTGCGGCTCTGACTTTTACCCAGAGTCAAAAACACAAAACTTCTAGTTCCAAACTATTCCCTGATCACCAGACAGTGATATATCTCTGCTCCTTTAAAAGATAAGATATATCTGCTGCTCCTTTAAAAAAAAAGCCTCAAAAGGTCAGCAAGATCAAAGAGTCTAAAAGAAAGCAGATGACTGAGGCCTTCGGGCTAGCCCAAGGGACACTGCAGACAGATGAAAGGACCAGCCCAGATGTTCCAGACCCTGCTCCTGTGGATGTATTTTACTCTACATCATTCCTAGTGAACAAAAGAAATTAAAACAAAACAGGAGCAGGAATGCTGCACCTCTCCTAAAGCCTAGAATTAGCCACTTAGACCTCTCAGTGGAAGAAATTGTGTTTCTTATTTAAATAGGCATTTTTTTGTGCATAAGCAGGCAGATGAAGTATATGGAATTTACCTGGGGAGCTTTCAGTTTAGATCAGAATACATTGCTTAAAGAAACCCTGGGGAACAGATTGACTGGCTTAATTTGTTAAATGGAGATGTCACTTGACCTCCTGTTTATATAGGATTTAGGAAGATAAGATCCAATTCTAAAAGACCAGAAACAAAACTCTAGCAGTTTACTTTCCACACAACTTCACTCCCTTCTAAAAACCACAGTGGGAACTGAGTAGCTTAGCTTAAAGAGATCATTGCAGACTAACACATTTCAGAAAAGAGCAACTATGGAAAAGGGCTCAGCTTTTATGGGAGATATACTGGTCTCCTGAATATGCTTCATTAAATAATTTTTTGGCACTATGTTCTCTTTCTCTCTGTTTTGAACTCTTTACCACAGTGACATCATAAAGGTTCCATGACACAATGCCAAGATCTGGTATTTGTCCTGGCTTGCAAGGTTTACTTTACCTAATATGTAAATGTTGCTGTCAATCTCTTACTTTAGTTTGTTTTCATGCTTTCAACTATTTCAACACTGAAACAAATCTATGCTACCCTGGGTAGCAAGTTTAGATTTTTAAAATGCTAAATGTATCTTAAATTAAGTATCTAACATGCATTTATCAATTACACACATATATAGAGTTACTGGGACCACATGTGGCTATTTAGATGATTTATATTTTCCAGACAACTAATGGTATATTAAAACATGTATTAGTGATCTGATCCCCATTCTGTAAACCTGTAGTTTTGAAACATTTACCATCAAGGATTAAATATTCTGAGATAACATAAGGATAGTGAAAACAAGCTGCTTTCACTATCCTCTAATTATATCCTCATCCTTAATTTATGTTAACTTCTGTTTTCTTATTTTTGTCTGTTGTTAAAGAAGTCCAAAAATGTTTTAATTCATCTTCATTTTAGATCCCCACAGTAAGACAACGGATTACAAGAAGTTGAAACCTATATGAAGTTCTGTCCTCTAAAATAAATGACAAGGGTTTCATAGAAGAGAACTCCTACAACTTAACGAAAAGAAAAATGTTCCCCTTATAATAATGCTCTGCTATAGTGATTTTGCCACTTGAGAAATTCAAGGTTCGGGGGCTTTTTTAATATTTAGAAAGAAAAGCCAAATGTCATAACCTATATGAAAACTCAAGTCTTATTTTCCATTAATTGTAGTAATTTTTGTTCTAATTTTTAATGCAGATACTCTTGGGAAATACTGAAATTAAACATTAGACTATGTGATTTTTATTTTCTTAAATTGCAATATCAGTCATCGCTTTCAAGAGCTGGCATTTCCCAAAGCACTTGAGTTTTCTTCCAGAGTCCTGACTCCAAGCTCAAATCTCACTCACCATGAGTACTCCAGTCACTGATTATCCTTTCAGATGGAACATGTTGAAACTAAGTCTTTACAGTGTAGATGAAATTCCTCACCACCCAGCACTTTGATGCAAACTGGCACCACCTTTTTCTTTGAAGACAGCTCTGGAACCCATCTCCAGGGAGAATTCATTGTCCTTCCCCATCCCAGCACCATGCAGCACTCCAGAGCCCTAAATAATCAAAGGGGTGCTCTTCAACACTATCTGCCCTTTTCTTAGATGATTCCATGCTCTTCATGGTGGCAGCTGGGAATCCCAGCAGTAAATGCTTAGTTCCCTTCTGCATTCTGTGCATAATATAGACCTCAGCTCAAGGCTGTGATTTTCATTAGGAGCAGCATTCCTTCTTTTGAATTGAGGGTGGGAATAAAAATACGGCAGGGGATGATTTTTCTTACCCAAACTTAGGAAACGGAACAAAAAAATTCTTTTTTTACACATGTAGATGTTTTACATATTTGACACATGTACACATGTTTTTACACAATTTTGTCTTGAAATCAGTGCAGCATTGCACATAATTTTGAGAACTTATTAGTCCTATTGTTTATTTCTTTGACAGAAAAATGGCTGTAATGATGAAAGCTGAAAGAGAAGTTCAGGAAACATTTGTTCATGGAGTTTGGAAACCAGTGTGCATAGTAAGATGGATGGCAAAATCACATTACCTGATACTGGAAAGATGATGGAAATAGGAATTTCGATAATTTTTTATCTTCAAGACAGCTTATTATTAAATTGGTTTATAAGGTATGAAATATCTAAAGACTTCCAGTACTTCTGTCTGAAATATTATGCATGTTTCAATGAAAGCATTATCAATAGAAATATATATTTTACAAGTATAATTTAATAGATTCCAAAGTGTCTGTGTAATTGTTTGAATATGTGCTCTAATCAGGTTGACCAAATACCACGACAATCTTGTATGCATTGCCTCACACTAGGACTCACAGAATAAAGAGAGATTTTGTGTTACTGATGAAGAACAGAAGACTAAAGTGAGCAAATTCTTTAGTATTAAACAGCTAGTTAAGTTTTCTGGCACATAAATGTGCTAAAATTCAACCTTTTTGGACAATATAGTATTTTTTTTTCACTATCATTTTAAAATACTTTTAAGCATCTCCTAACAATGGATTTAGACACTGTCATTCAAAATATCATCAAAGAGTGCTTTCTTGGAGGAAATTAAAAGTTCCATGATCGTTTATATCTTTCCTTGTGAGGTGGGTTTGCTTTGCCCTCCTTTGTCAGAACAGTAGTACTTTTTCCAAAATAAAGCTTTCCTCTTCTTCAGAAGTCAGATGCGTTTGACCAAATCCGTTTGTTTCTACACTGTCATGTGGACCATAAATAATATTTCTCCTATTATGTGTTTCACTAATTGCTTCACTGCCTTCTTAATTAGACTTTCTTCTCTAATTTTCTTTAACAATTTCAGATTTAAAAGGTGTGGTACTACATAAGAGGGCTTATTCTTTAAAGACATTCTAGTAATCAAAACTTGTTAAAAATATTCTGTTATCTGTAGATTAGGAATTCAAATTGCAAAAAGGAAGACAATTCACCTCCCAAAATATGTTGAAGGGGTTACACCCACAAAGCATCATGGTTTATAACACTAAAGAGTAGCAATATGTACATTTTCAGATATTTTGGTGCCCACTGAAACCCTCAGCACCTGATAATATAAGCATACCTTTATAAATTAATGGAGGGCTAAGCAAAAAAAAAAAAAAACAGCAGATAGAACTTTAAGGGTGCACAAAAGCATAAAATTGAGAGCAACTTAAAGTATCCAAACTGAAATTTTCAAAGCAAAGTGTTCATGTTATTTAGTGGGCACAGCCTTGAGCACGTCTCACTTTTGAACTCATTCAAATTGGGCACTTAAGGCAGGTCACCTCTCTGAGACAACAGATGGGATCCTTCTTGTGGCTGCAGTGTGTGTAGATATGGGCACAGTTACTTCCTGTTTAGCCCACAATCACGATCTTATCTCAGAACCTGGGTACAGTGTGATAAAAAGTGTTCAAGCCTCTAAAGCTGCTTTTCTTTACATAATGAAGTGATAATTTGCCCTGGTACTTAAACCCGACCTTTTACCTTCAAGGTGAGGAGTGTCCTAAAGTGCAGTTAACACTGCTTTTCTTTCTCTGTGCTAACTGATGTTGAACTGGTCAGACTAAGTAGAAAAGAGACTAATTTATGTATGAAAGCCTTAAGGCCTACCAATTAAGTTCTTTTCTTACAGATGGGAAGTTTTTCAACCTAACCCAAGTCTTTTAACTTTTTTAGTCTAAATCTGAAAAAATATTCAGAACCAAAAATATTGTCCATGAGAACTCTGTCCATTAGGATGGTAGCATGTTTGTTCCACATGGGAAAGTTAGATGGGATGGATCTCTGACTTCACTGCCACTACTGAGTAGATCACAAGTGTTAAAATGGGAGCAGATTTGCACAAGTCAGCTAAGGTATCCAAAGAAAGATTCCATAGTTTCTGCCTATAGAATCTATATCTGAATGTCAGATGAGTTAAGATTCTGTGAGTATCATGGGAATTGGATTTATGGACTGAAACCTGAAACAAGAAATTTTCCACTTGAATGTCATGCTAAATTCTTCAGCTGTAGAACTGGTTATTAAAATTGATATAGTTCCCCATTGGCTGCTAGTATTCTTAGAATCACAGATTCACAGAAATTATAAATAAGTTTGAAGAAACATCTGAAGGTTGTTTAGTTCAACCTCCTTCTAAAACTAAGGCTAACTTCAAAGACAAATCTGTCCCTCAGGGCACTGCCCATGCGAGTTATGAAAATTTCTGAGGATGGAGATTCCACAGCCTCCTTAGGCAATCTGCGACAGTGTTTTATGAATCCACTGTGAAGATTTTTTTTGTATGCCCAGCTCAAATTTCTCTTTCTGGAACTTTTTCTTTGCCGCCGTTCCCTTTGACCGTGCACCCTGGAACCAGACACTTTTTCCGTAGCACTCTTTTAGGCAGTGGAAGACTGCAATAAGACATGGACTGAGACATATGGTGTATTCAGAGAGGCTAAGGAAAGTACCTTGGCATTACCTGGGGAGAAGAAGGCTGAGGGAAGTTCTCTTAACAGACTTACATCTTAGTGGCTCTCCACCAAACTTCCCTCTGCTTTTTAATCTCACAATTTCTTCCATCTTCAATCTATGCTTGTTACAGCTGTACATATAACAACTCAGTCTGCCTTTCTGAATGATGTTTTGCCTTTTAGTCCCCAGTTGTCCAATTAAGTTGGTTCGTGTTAAGCAATTACCTATTTATTGCCTTTCACTAAAGCCAAAGGTTTGCAGGAGAGAGAGGACCGTGCCAGATTCCTTGCACTAGAAGTACAGCTCTAGTCAACAGCTAACTGCTCACTCTTATTATCAATTTGACTATGCTGGATTTATAAAGTAGTAGAGGGCATAAAGGATTTATTATTCCAGTAGTCCAAAAATTCATGTGCCTGTTTCTTCTAAGGAACTTCTGCAACTAACTTAATATGAAAAATATCTTTTAAATCAGACAATGCTTGTCTACTTGAAAGGTAACTGTGTCTTTGCAAATGGCTGTGCAACACACTTGCGGACCAGTTCCTAAAATTCCATGGGTAAGGTTTTTGTCTGTGGCATTTGTATATTGTTGTTGTAATACTTCCTAATATTTGTAGCAAAGTTTCCTTTTTATATCTGCTTTCCAAATCATGTTTCCTAGAGTTCTTCATTTTTGTGAGTTTTTCCATATGAAACTTCATGTGAAATTTTTATGATATATTTAACAATTTTGACCTGAAACAAGGAGGAATACATGTTGTAAGTAAATTGTATAGCTATACTATAGGTTGCATAGTATGTTGTCCTAGATTCAGGCTAATTTACCCATTCCACTGTCCCCAAGCTACTGCAGCTGAGTTATGTGCTCAGATTGCCTACTTTTAAGTAACATGTTTGCACCTTTACACACAGGTGTTTCATAGTATGACCAGGTTAGGTGGAAACAGGGATGTGTGCATCATGTTTTTCAGTTTCCAGAATACTGAGGGCTTTATAACTGAGGTCTATCACTTTCCTTCCCAGGAAGGGCAGAATTTGAAAGTTATAGTGACTCAGTTTCCAAGGCATTAGCTCTGTTAGGTATTCCCCAACATCTAAATTTCTGCATAGTGTCTAGAAAATCATTTTTGTTGCTTTCATAAAATGAGAGCTAAGGAACACGTATATTGTTGCCTGTTTCTGTGACGTATGTAGCGACGGCGAACTTAGTCTCTATAGTGTTTTAGAACACTTCATTAGTGCAAAAGCAGAAATCTGAGCTTTTGTGTCTCATAATATGAAAGAAGAGATATAGTGGCCCATCTCTCCTTTAGCAGAAGGATCTCATGTTCTGTTTTCTTGGGGTTTTTTTTTCAAAAATAGCATGACAAGCGAACTGTACAATGTCATATCTCCCCAACTAACCATGAATTTCTGAACCACAGAAAAGAGATGTTCAAGATAAAAATGTACTGCCAAATGTCATTTTCTGTTACTTGGCTGAGTGCTCATGGCAAGCCGTAAAGGTTCCCTAGTTTCTGAGGGAGGTTGTTGGTACTGTTTGCTATTTTGACAGAGGGCTTCCTTCTATTGTATCCCTTGAACAGAACATCAGAATGCCATGTAGACATCTGTGGATGCTTTCTTTGCAACATAGGGGTATGTAGAAAATATCCTCAACAAATTCTAATCTATCATGAAGTGGACTGTTCTGTCTCACTGTTAATACCTTTTCATTTTGCATAAAAGCAATTTGTTTGCTAAAACAAGCTGAAAAGAAGAATACATTTCTGTTGGGTTGTTAGATTACAGCAATCAGGTGACAAATCTCATTACCACTTTGTGCTCTAGAAGCCTTAGTGCGTAGTTTATTTTTCTATGAAGGCAACAGTTGGGTTAAAAGCTCCCTGGAAACAGTCAAATACCATATCCTGTACATTTTTGTTTTCTTTGGGGAGTTTTGCATGCACTTCCTTCTTCTCTTTTTGTGTTATATTGCCTAGGTGCTATTCCACAGTGATTCTCACCCTGATGTGTTCAGAAAGCCCCAGATTTAGATTTCATTCTTCTATGAAAATTCTAGCCTACTTGTAACAAATTTTACTGTCAGTTCTTCCTGTTTGTGGGTAAAAAAGCAGCAACATTTATGAATTCCAAAATGAAAAAGTGAGGAGGGAAATATTTCTATTGTTTTCTGAATCTCTCCTTTTTTTTAGTCCCAGGTTTCTTTGTGAATTGTGTTTTGATTTTGGATATCTGGAATTGGCAATGTGCCGACTAAATGGTTTGGTGTGAATTGGTTTGGGGTTTTTTCAGAGGTGACAGTTTCTGCTTTTGCTGTACAAACTAGCAAAGTTTCTGTTTGAGTGTTCAGTAGTTGAAAAGAAAATAATGCCTGTGGGATGATCTGTGCTTGCAGGCAAACCACTTAACAGTTCTCAGTTACTAACACATTTATTTTAGTGTGTTCCAGGGTGTTGACAATATTTGGACTATTTATTGCTGGGTAGAATATACTACCATGTCTTTACCATGTGTAGCTGCATTTTACTCACTACCTGTGCTTTCTGAGAGATTCCACTGCTCTTTTGACTATACTGAAATATTAATTTGCACTTTTTCATAGTGCCGTGATTCCCATACTGCAAACTTCATAAGGCATCGATTTACTGGCCAACGCAAGTGTGGTGGTGCATGTTAAATTATGTTTACAAACATATTGAAACTTCAAAAGTAGAGAAAACAGTTTATTTAACCTTACAATAAATTTTAATAATAGAATAGCTTAGATTTTCTTATCTTAACCTGATTTTTTTTCATTTTATAATAGAAAGAAACATAGTTGACAACGATATGGACAAAAGAGCACTATTTGATATGTTTTATTTTCTACAATCTGGTTAAAAGGAGCATGCAAGTAATTGAATAAAAATATTTGTATATATGATTTATTTTGAAATAACAATTATACCAGCAATGAATAAAAATCTTACCATGAAAGTTAAATGAAAATATGACAAAAAGAAGAGTAAACAATTTTTTAACCTGATTTTTTTTTCCTTATCTTTCACATATTCCATTAATTTAACAATGTCATAGGCTCTGAACAGATATTTTCATAAATTTTAAATTGTTCAAGGATTGTTAAATCATTTGCAATGGGTAACAATATATAAAAGGCATGATTATTAGGAAAGACGGACAGGAATCTTGTATTTACACAGGCCAGCTCATACTGCTCAGTATAACCCATGATGAAACCCACCTGACTTCCCTGTGAGTCTGGAACCTGCTGGCATGTATTGCATGCATTGATATAGATTTTTATGAAGTTGAATCTTTTTCGTCAACTCACCTAGCCAGATGAAGGCATATTCTGCATCAGATTTGGTAATTCTTGTGCTTTCTAAATAGAACCATTTGTAAAAAAATATGCACACGTTCCCTTAAGGTTGCCAAGTGCATGCTAAATATTAACAAACAGAATGGATAATATGCAGATTGACGCTTGTTTTAAGGCATATCCTAATTTTAAAGCACTATCATGGTGTGTTATTCCTGTAGTTGCTGCCCCTGGAAGGAACTGGATGATCCCAGGTATCTCACCACAGAGAAATCTCAGCAGCCACCCGAAGGCAGTTGTACATCTCCTGTGGCAGGTCAGCCCGAGTGAGATTGTTTCCATCCAGGCGCAAATGTGTGATCTTGGAATAGGTCATTGGTCCAACTACCTTACAGAAGCTGCTCAGTGGGAACTCTGAAGCAAAGGGAACAGAAATAAAAGGAAAACATGAGTAATGAGGAAAAATAGGACAAAACCATTATTTTTCTGCTCTTTTTGATTTCACTTGGAAATTGTGACCTGAATTCATTATACTATTTTCAATATTTTGTATTCACACTGATGTAAATCCCCATAAGTTTATTGGAACTTGAGGGACTTGTGTTGGGAGAGGTTCTTTCCACTAGTTGTGAGAGGTTCAGAATTTCAAGACTGACTTTTTCAAATGCCATTTGCTCCCAATACAAATTTGACTTTTAGACTTCAGATTTTATATAGAGGTCTAATCTGGCATCTAGAGAAAAGGAAAAATCACTCTCCAGTAAAACTGGAGATGCAGAGGGAAGAATCAGTCATGTTGGGTACATTACAATGGAAGGGTAAAACTGTTATATAAAAGATATTGAAGGAAGTAAAAAGTTTCTGAAGAAATTGAAATAATGATACAGCTTTACCCTAAAGAACAGGCGGTCCAATGGGTATCTGTGTATCTTGTATGTATTTTATTTGTGCCATTTTGATTTACCTGTTCCAAAAAAAAATTTTGGATCTAGGGTTGGAGAAGAGTTTTACTTTTAAATCGTGCAGTTGAACCTTTCCACATCAGGATTAGAAGGTAAGTATAAATGCAAAAAATGTTTATAGAAATATTTATATGTATTGTAATTTATATTTCATGATTTACATGGTCTCTATTCAGTTGAGGTATTATTTGGTTCACATAATACCAGACAGATCTTGAATGGAAATCTGTCTTGTATCCTATGATCATTAATAACTGCAAGCTAGAAATTATATGAATCACTGAAGTTCTCTGCTCAGTATGCAAAGAACATACATACCCATTATATAGACCTCTTTCATGCAGAGAAGATCTACTCTCATGAGAGAACGCGTGTGAATAAATCTGATGTCCCCTGCATAACACATTGTGTAATTTTGCTAAGAGGCTCTTCATTCCCACCTGTGTTTCCTTTAAGTCAGAGAGAGGATTAGTCTGTTCAACAGCTACGTAACTACTAACGAAGCAGTCCGAGACACTTGTTCTTCTTCAGAACATTGACATCAGATGAATTCACACAGAAAATACTTTGAAAGGTTACAGGGACTCATTCAATGAACCCATGCATCTCATAATTTCTGAGACATCAAGTTAGTATTATCAAAATCAAATGCCATTTGATTTATCCATCATAAATCACCTTATGTATCTTTTTGATGTGGCTACTTAACTCATCTAAGAAAATGTGATCAAATTGTAGTAACAAAGGAAGTGGAGGAAGTACCTTTCAAACCTCCTCATTAACTTTTGGATTAACATTCTTCTAATTGGATTCTTCCAGAACATGCATTACAATAATTTTCTATCACTGATGAAACACGGATTTTGTAAACTAAGTATAAATGTACAGGCAGCTCTTTAGAGCATAAGAGCTTAGGTAAATTTTTGGACAGAGTTATGATGTTAAGAGTGGGTAAAGACTCATGTAACTTCCACAAAATGAGTTGTTTTGAGAGGGGTTAACGAAATATAATTCAAAAGTCAGATCTTGATCACCAATTTGATTAAAGCAAATCAAAGCAATTTCCTAGATTTTGTGTAGTGTGCAGCCTTCTTTTGGAAGACAGAGAGATGAACGGCATCCTTGGGGCAGTCCATGTTGTAATATAGTAAAATTTTAGGACTTCAGACCAATTCTGATACTCTTCTGGTTCAGAATGTACCAGCAGAAGCAAACTAATGATTCTTGTGGATTAAGATCATAAAATCTTAGATGTTTATAGGATTATGTCTGTGTGGAATTTTGCTGAGTGAAAACAAATTCCTGAGATTTTAACTCATTTTTTTGGGGTATAGGCTATACCATTAACTATTTAGTTCCAGTTTTCTTCAGATAACTTGGGTTTAATTTGTGGAGTTTAAAATAAACATGAATTCTAATATCTATTTTTTCCATCTTCTTGTCATTTAGGAATGACATGGTAAATGTAGTTTTACTGATGAAAAACATTTAAAAACTTTATAAATTTAAATTTTAGGGTTTTTTTCCATATTGTTACTTTTGAGCACAAATGCTAACATTTGGGTGCAAAAGAAGATATGCTTATACAAACTGGATAGATGGTTAACTACTCAAAGGATGTAAACTTCATACATGTAAACCACAAAATTTAACTGTGTTACCAAAATTCTGATCTGTGCTGTCTGTTTATGAGACTAAAACCACTTGAGAAGTGGATGGAAATCTTGTCCTCACAGAAGTCAAATGAACTCTGTCAGGGACCTCGGTGGGATTTTGCTCCAGTATTTGGTCCACACCATTTAAATATGGATATTAATTTTTTATACTGCTGATATAATTGTCAGTTGTTAAAAGTATATTAAAAATGTTTCATTTTAATTGCAGTCTCCACTAGCAGAAAATAAATGAATTTTGTGAGTGCACTTGATGAGCTGTTACCTGTATGAACTGTATGAGGAACTGCAATCCATGAGACTAGAGCACTAGTGGCATAAAATATCTCAGCAGTTTACCTTCTCTTTTGTTACACTTATTCATGTTGCAGGCGCAAAAATGTCTTCCTGAATTTATAAAATTCAGGTTCAGAGGCAGTGTGCCTGGAATTTTTCCCAAATATTTTCCCAACACAGAATTCTTGCATAAGCCAGGTACTGAAAGAATAAGTTTTGGATGAAAATTGGATTTTCATCTTACAATACAGTGGGCAATCCTAACAGTATCTGAAGTCCCGTAGTCATTACTCTTGGTCTGTAGTCCAATAATCACATGTGAAACATCTCTAGACAGGCCATGTTAAAAAAATCCTTTGGGAATTGATGGAGTGAGCCAGATAAAAGACCATTAAAGCACCTCCACAATTCTGATTAGAATAAGCACAATTATGGTGCATTTCTTGATCCGGTCAATGGACTGGAGCAGAACATATAGTCTCTTAACTGTCCTCTGGAATGTTTTCATTTTTCCTCTTTTATACTCCATTTACATTGTGTAACCCCACTGCTTCCTGGGGTTTCATGTGGAAGTAACAATTTTCTCCTTAATCCCTTACAAGTACAAATGAAATATGGAGAAGTCCATCTTTGGACCCTCTTCTTGTTTCACTGAACCTCTTTGATTCTAGCATTTTTTTTCCATCCTGCAGAGTTTCTTTTTGCCTTGAGGGAGACATAGGAAGTTAAGAACTCTGGAGAAATATCTTTATCTTAGGTCTCAGTATAATGAAAAATTCAAACTAAGTAAGCATAATCTGAAAGATTATACCTTTTGTGTATTTTAGGACAAATTATCATTACTCCTTATACAGAAGCCTCTCACTGCGTACATGTGTACCATGGGGCCACTGTATGGAAAGGCAGCTGGCCTTGTTTACAGTCATCTTTACACAAATTACTGGTAAATTATACGAATTTATTAAACAAAGGAACTGGTCATTGTTTTAAGGCTTAAATACTCAGAGATCAACCAACTCAATTTTCCAAAAGACTAAGCACTCACAGCTGGAGGTCAGGTATTGTGAATAGTGAAAACCAAAGGCCTTTATTGCCCTATATATTGGTACTTCATTAAACTGTAATGGTTATTTCTAAGTTATTTTTATCCCACATTGTCAATCAGCATCTTAGGGAATTATGTATTACACCTGTGAAATTAGAGAGCTGAGAAAATTGATTATTGCAGTCTGCTAGATTTTATGGTAAAGTAAAAACCCAGCAAATCATCATTCTCTTGCATCAGTCCATACGGTAGCAATGACAGTATAGCAGTAGCTGGTGAACACCCACTCCCCACACCATCCCCCTGGAAATGCAGATTTCCATGAAAAGCTAAAATTGTTGTCATAGTTCTTGACTCTGAAGTCCTTGGAAAAGTGAATAGCAGCCAAGCTTGGTACCTGAGTATGTTGCAGAAGGCTCAGATCATTCTAAGGAGGGAAAAGTGCCTCATATATCTCATGAGAAATTAAAAATCATCATTGTTAACTATTTTAGGAGTGGCAGAGTATCTGGTAGAGTTCCACAGGTTGCT
This sequence comes from Dicrurus megarhynchus, assembly GCA_013399195.1. Lineage (NCBI taxonomy): Eukaryota > Metazoa > Chordata > Aves > Passeriformes > Dicruridae > Dicrurus > Dicrurus megarhynchus. The sequence continues at coordinate 73,445 of VXAD01005765.1, forward strand.
GTACATAGTGCCTTAGGTGGGAAGTATTAACTCATTGCTTCCCCTCATCAGAACAAGGAACTGAGATGCACTAGAAAAAAAAAGACACTGAGAAAAATGAAACATAGTAAATACAAAACATTTCAAAATGTCTTGCTCTTAACTCTTGATGGATACAAGGAGGTAAACAGAAGGGAGGATTTTGTGGTTTACTTTATGTCAACCAGCAAGATGATATAAATCCTCCTGCAGAAACATTATGTTTGACACATCTCCCTCTCCATCAGGGATTACCACTGACAGAGGAGCAGCTGGAGAGCTTCTGATACGGTGGTGAGGCCTCTCCAGCTCTGCAACACCTCCTTGTCATCCCAGGAATGGGACAGCCCTGTCTCAGCAGAAACCTCCATGGTCTCATGCAAGGTGTGGCACTTCTTGACTTCAGAAGGAACATTTTTCAAATCATAAGTGAATGGAGCGAAGTTTGCCACCTGAAAATATGATGTGGGAAACAGGAATGAAAAGAAAGAACAAGGGCAGCTCTTTGGATTTCAAGATAGGTTTGGAGGGAGTCTGACTGAGACAAGGGAGGAAAGAAACTAATGCAGTTACTCTGATGTATCTTTTTCACTGAGTCTTGTGCCTGCTACCTTATGCATTTGTTGTCATCTCCCTTTCTCCTCCCTCCAGCACTTTGACTACCAGCTCCTGTAAAGTTACCATAGTCAGATCCTCACCTGACATCTCTCTCTTTTTGTTGATTTAAGAATTCTGAACATCTTTTGCACTGATCAAACATTTAACAGTTTTTTCCTGAATTATATAAGGCAACCCCATTGGCTCCTATGTAGTGACTCCAATTTAGATGAGATGAGAATTTGAGCAATAATATCCACATTAGTATGAAACCAGATGTTTCTCTCTTTAAGGATATATTGTGGCTATTAGGTAAATATCTGTCTTTTAACATGAATGTGGACAACTCTCAGGTAAATGTCAGTGTGCTAACAGTCTAACAAGTACTATTTTTTCAGACTGGTTCATCTATCGTTTCAGATACTTGCATTGACCATCAGTATCTAGTCTGTGGTAAACATTAATGAATATGTGTAAATTTAACTCACTGTTAATTTTGTTGACTTGGAGGTAGAAGTTTTCCAGATTCTCACTGACAGTTGGAATGCTCTTCAGCTGATTGAAGGAGAGATCCAGCTCAACCAGTGACGTGATGTTGAAGACATTACCTGGTATTCCAGAATCTGTTAATTTATTGTGGGATAAACGTAAATATTGCAGGGCTTTAAAACCTTGGAAGTACTCATCGGGAACATTGGAAATCTGGTTATTATCAAAATACAGCATGAGCAAGGAGTGAGGCAGTCCTGTTGGTAGCTTTGTAAGTTGATTGAAGCTTAAGTCAAGATACAAAAGTGAATTCAGGCCTTTAAAAGCCCCAGAAATAGAATCTGCTTTCAGCTGGTTGTTCTGGAGGTGAATGACAGTCAAATTCATCAGCCCCTCAAGTGCACCAGGATTGACTTTTGTGATCTTGTTGTGACTTAACTGCAGATCATCTAGAGTTTTGGGGAGTGGTCCAACAGCCTCAGTCAAATTGTTGTAGTTAATGTGAAGTTTCTTCAGGTTCTTTAGTTTAGAGAAGACTCTTCCCTTAATTTTTGAATTTTCCAAATGGTTGTGATCTAGGATCAGCCACTGTAGGTCTGTTACATTGTCAAATGTGTTCTCTTCAATTCCCTCAATCATATTGTTTCGAAGATAAAGGTATTTTATTCCACTTGGTACAATTGGAATGGTTTTCAGCTTAAGATTGTCACAATACATGGCAGTAGGGTAGCTTAAAGGACAATTGCATTCTGGGGCACAGACTGCTGCGGATGGCCCAAAAGGATCATAGCCATAATCATCTCCAGGACCGTAGTCATACTGGCAAAAAATGCCACTAATGAACAGCAGAAAGACAGGTAGGGAGTTTAAAGTCATCTTCCTAATGTGTCTTGTTCCTGTATGGTGAAAGGGAATAAACAAGATATTACTTTAATTTTTTATCTCTTTCAGCAATATTTGAAATTTTACCACATAAGGATTATCGTTAAAAACCAATTAGGGTTCCTAGTTAAAGCTTTTAATTCAGAAAAAAAATATTAGGTTTGTTAGTATTACATTGTTACTCCTATAAACTTACTGCCCCTGTCTTGTATAATCTTCCTTTGTAATGCAAAATTGCTGGCCTTTCTGCTGTTGTAAGTAAACTTCCTTTATATCTTTCTGCATTCATTCATGAAGTTACAAGAAAGATGATGAAGCACAAAGTTTTTAAACTTGGCACAGAAGTTTTCAGTTTTGCTGAAGGCTATGTTCAGAGGCAGTTCCGCCATTTAAATTCTGTCAAGCATTCCTAATGTGCTGATTTGTCTCATATCTAAACATGTGGCTGTTTGACCTAAGTTAGAAAGAGACAGAGAAGTTAAAACTGAGGGTAATGCTCTGATGCATTGTGTGCTGTTAAGATGTGTGTAGCTTGAAACACCTTTTTCTCATGGATTATGATCTGTAAAGCATGGTCTACTAAGGTTCATAGTCACCTAAAGAAAAAAAACTAATAGAAATATAAAGCAAATTATATTTAACATGCCAAACAACCAGTATTGCATATGTGTGCAATGGATCTGAAATGACTGAATCTGACAGTGGATCTGAAATGACTGAATTTCACATAGTGAAAATCTTCTTGCAAATTCTCTACACAACAGATGTGTTGATTATATGCTATGCCCATTCTAAATCAATTGAACAATAAAACACTGACATCACATAGTTTGTATTTCAGTTCACATACAGCAAAAGGACATCCCTAGGTGTCCTTGGGGTTATTTGTGATTCAGTATGAGTGGTGTCACTTAAATTTTTAAGGCCATACCTTTGTCATCAGATACTCCACAAGATGTCAATTAATCTGTGAATACTAGTATCCTGTTTAGACCTCTTACTGGGTAGATAGATGTTCTGCTGGAAAAGTAGGTGTACCATCAATTAAGTCAGTAAGCTCGTTTTGATTTTCACCAGTAAAAGAGAAGGCTCCAAGTACTCAACTACTGTTCAGAGAATGAGAGGATTAAGAAAATCCTTAAAACCTTTTTTTTCTCAAGTAGTTTCACAAAGAATGTGAAGCCCCTAAACAGACCACAAGACATTGATCTCAGATCTGGGCAATCTTCCAGCAGAGTAAGTTAGTCTTGCTATTGGAATTTTTACACAGAGGACTTAATGTTAAAGTGAAGGGCCATAGCTACAAAGATTTCCCTAATTCTAAATGTCTTTGCTTCTATTGACTGATAAAAGCCACATCACATTCTAGTGAGGTAACAATCTCATTCAAAGTACCTCTAGGCAGGGCCTATTTATCTCATTCAGTACAGCACAAAGAATTTTAAAAAATGTTCTCATGTTACCTCCATTCAATAACCCATACAGTCCCACTGCTAGGTATTAATCTGCTGTCCCCTGAAAAAGGAATCTGATTGCATAGTGTCTCCATGGTGTTGGTCCCATCGTATTTACCTAATTACTAACCCTAGGATAATCATTGAAATATTAGTTGTCAGTGTAATTTTCTTTGTCTGTCTTTCATTACTGCATGAGAACATGCAACATGAGCGTGAGCTCAAACTTCAGTCCCCTGCTGGTATGAATAAGGACAGCTCATCTGAAAGCAAAGACTGCAGTAACACAATTCATCTCAAAATCCAGTCCTATTTAGGTACTAAACATTAAACAAAGGAAATCAAGTGCTTCTGTATTCAAAGAACAAAAAGAGTGTAATGAACTTCTTGGACTACACTCTTTGGCTTTAAAGCGACATTTTTTACACACCTCCTTAATTTTATGGTTTTAAAATAACAGACATTTTAAATTCAAATTCTATTGTTCTTCTAGTTTCAAATTATATTTGTAATGCTAAGTTTCATTATTAATATAATAGTCTGACAATCCTTTAAATAGTGTACAAAGTTTAACTGCACTGCAGAACCCTGGAAGTAATTAAAATGTTAGATGGCAAGTGTTTTGAATTAATTTATCAACAATGTTTTAGAATATATGTGACAATTCTGTAGTTCGAGGGCATATAGGCATGCATGTGACATAAAATAGCAAAGTAAATATGTAATGTATTTAACTTGTTTTATTCATGCATTCTCATTCAGGTATCTGAATGTTTCTCTGCCAGGAGTGTAAAAGGTTAATAGATCATGCTTGTTTGTTGTACTGAACTACATGAATCCAGAAGATAAAATCAGAATATATTCTTAGACGTTTATCTTACAACATAAACATGCTTTAACTAATTGCCTGTGCCTGTTCTAAGCAGTTATGCTGTAAAATACCTGTGAAAATATTTGTGAAGTTACTCAGGCAACTTGCCAAAACATATTAAATGGTAAATCCATGATTTTGAAAAAATGCTTGCTACATTAGAGTTGACATACTATGCAAACTATGATTGACCTTGTCTATATTTCCTGAATTACAAAGTTATTGTGAAACAAAATGAATATAAAATTAACAGTCAATCAACCTTAATTCTGTAGCTTAACTTCTTTCACAGTTTGCAGAAGATTATATTTTTTAAAAGTTTCACTAGTATATTTAAAATATGCTTTAAAATTAATTAGAAATTTTAAAATACCTACTGTTTCCCTCTCATTGTTTATGTGATTAATTATTTAAATATCAAGATACTTTGTCTTTTTGTAGAATGAAGCAAAATGATTTATCAAATGGGGTTTACGGAGCTCTCACTAATATTATGAATGAAAAAGTAAACAGTGAGTACTCTTAAAAGCTTCTTTGTACTGTATATCAAATCTTTTTTGGAAGTAGAACAAAAGAGACTGTAAAAAATTGCAACACTGATGTACAAAATATGTGAAGTTGTTTTAAGGAAACTGAGAAAGCAAATCGACTAAGCAACTGTTGATTTGTGCTCAATTTACAAATTGGCAAACTTATCCTGTCATGTTTTCACGTTCCCATTGCAGCTACATTTAAACAGCTGAACATTACCGTTAAAACATGCAGCAGCACTTACCTTACTGCCTTGAAGCTGCTTTCCTTAATTCCCAGAGCAGATGCAATAAGAGACTGTATCGACCAATATATGCTCTAAACAGTGTCAGGAGGTAAAAGTCTGCCAGATCCTCTGTGTTACAAGAGGGAAAAAAAAAGCCCTAGTCACGCTGTTCCCTGAAGCTGCTATGTCATCATGGTGATCTTGTGGTGTGGCATGTACAAAAATGCAGCTCTCTAATGAAGTGCAGGTGGATACCACATTTCGTACAAGGACAACCCATCTGTTCCTCCTGTGGGATCAGAGAATGACATTTCACAAACCTGAGGAAGTCTAAAATCCATAGGTTTATGCAAGAATTTTTTGTATTTTAGAGGGAAACATGTAAGATTTTAAAACGAATTGCAAACAGGCTTTTGTTTTACAACTTATTTTATACTGCTAGACATGAGCTAACACATAGCACTCAGACCTCAATGCTGCTGTTCTTCTTCAGCCAAGTGACTCATTCATTTTTCTGCCTTTTTCTTTAACTATCTTATGACCACAGTAAAATATCCTTAATAAAAACTTTAGCCTAAGGATCAGATTCAAATATTATCTTTGAATCATATGCTTTTCCACGTTACATACTGAGTTCAAAGATTACATACTTGAGTTCAAAGATTCTTCTGCAAATCATTGGAATAGATTTAGTCTGGCGATTTTCTTTAGTGGTTGAATGTATGTTTGTTTAATAAAAACACATCCCAGGAATGGGTTTTCAGCAGTTTCTGTAAACTCACTTCTTACATTCGTTCATTTTTGCATTTACAGCATTCTCCTGTTTTTCAGAGTCTGGAACTACTCAGCTTTATGTTGTCTGTTTCTTATTCCATGGATGTAGTTCAAGAATGCATCTTAAGGTTTGGATGAGATGTTACTTTCAGCAGGCAATGTCGAAAAATAATGCATTAAGAAAGTAACTGTTTAAAGTGGATCTTAATGTTTCCATAAGGACCTTCCCTTATCTCTGAATGAAGTATGTCTTTCTTTTAATGAGATGGCATCTTTTTTTCATAGATTTGGGTATGAACAAATGTCAAATGTGCATCTAGAAAGCATGCAAAAGCCGTTTTAAAGTGTCTTGAGTGTTTAATTGCATTTGACTGTAATTGTTGGGGGTAGAAATTCAGGGATTTTGTCCATTTTCAAGTTGCTATCTTTATGAAAAGTCATGATACAGAATGTGTCTGAGCTGGAGAACCCTAACAGTTTCCTGAAGAGGAGGCTGGATGTGAGCTTCTCCCAAAATCTGCTGCTGATGCATGTCAGTTTCCACAGCAGTGAAGGTTACTGGGAGCAGGGAAAAGCCAGTGCCCTTCACCAAGAACAGGAAAGACACCAAACAATTACAGACCTCTGTGCTTCTGCAATGCCCCAATTAGCAAACCAATTTGCTCAACGCAGAGTGCCATGTACCAGTGCAGCCCACAGGGAGTGAATGTAATGCTTTTGGATGTTCTGACATCGTGCCTGTCTCCCTGGTGTGGGAGAAGCATTCACACACTGGGAAACATGTTGGTGACAGATCATAACTACATTACTACTTGAATGGTGCCAAGAAGTGAATGTGAAGCAGTGGGATTACAGTAGTGAATTAATCTAAGTGAGAGATTGCATGGTATCAGGACTAGAAATGTAGAAGTGGACAAAGCTGCTGTTGTTCTGCGTAAGGACAAATGGAGACCAGATGGAGTTTCTCATGCACAGAATGATATTTATCTGAAAACTGCTCCATTAACCTTAGTTGACTAAGGAAACCTAAACTGTGGCTTGACTACAAATGTAGCAACAAGCAGGAGCACTCAGCAAGAGCTCATTTGGAATAAAAAAGTATTTTTCATACTTCAAGGTACGAAAGTTATTACTTTAAGGTAATACCAAGGTTTGCTCTGTGGAAGAACATATATCAAGGTGAGCAATGGAGAATAATTTTTGTAAAGAGAATTTAAAAAATCACAGGAAAGGCACTAATTGTGTTTTCTCTGACTATAGATTTGTTTTGAAGGACAAGCCCAATATTATGATAAATTAATACATATTTTGAACTCTCAGTAACAGGTGTAGTTTTGCATTTGCAGTACAAATAAAATTGTACATTGCCTGCAAGTACAGGATAATCCAGGCTTAGTATATTTTTGGCACAGTTGTATTTATGAACCAGATTTTCTGTACACCCAATACACACAATTTTTCTCATTCTGACAACAGAAATACAAAACATGCATATCTTTATAACTTGTAAATCGTATTAAGCAAACTGATGACATTTTGCAATTAACATATGGTAAAAGCTTGGGTCATATAAAGTTCAGCTGAGACTTGTTCATTCATATAGTTCCTGTCTTGCTGACTGTTTTAAATTAGCCATGGAAATTGCACAGTCAAGATGAGGAATCACATGCCTTCCAAAGTTAAGGTATAAAGCAATAGATTTTCCTCCCTTTCTAATAAGATTTTTACCATCTCTCCACTCTGTTATTTAATACTGTTCCTTAGGCATAATTTCTGTGCTTTCCTAATCTCACTGTTCTAACTCATGAAGCTCTCACCTCATAAGCCTCTGTTTGGGAGAGCAGGTAGGTACTACAACCCAGCAAATCAAGGTATTGCTGCTTCTGCATCAAGGGGTGGGATTGTGGTTGGGTGATTTCTTTTTTTCTGGCCCGATTTTGTGTTCTGCGTAGGGGTTCTTTTGGTAGGTCTCAGAAGTCATGAAACAGCATGAGAATGAAGTCTAGCTAACTGCCAAGGAATACACAAAATAATATGTAAATTCACCTATGTCATCTAAGTTGTAAACTGGTTATGAGTGTCCTTCACACTGGTGATGTCAGGACATATTAACAGTTCACCTTTACAACAACTCTGCGCCAGTTTTTCTTCAAAATTTATTTTCTTTTTGTACCTTACTTATTCATTTTTCTTTGATGGGAAATGTGATCAAAACCTATTATAATCTAATTTTCTTTGGCTTGTGATACATGAATAGAAATATTTCTTTTATGTGATCCAAAGTTCCTTTTTTTTTTAATTCATATTTTCCTGCCTGGAGATGGCCAAGTCTAATAGGTTGTAATGAAAGAATCTGAAAGCAGAACTCACTGTAAGTGTATCAATTTGCAGTGGCTGACATCCAGCCTTCAAATATTGTCAAGTTACAGTGTCACTATTTTGTTTCTACATTCATCAGTGATATCCTCTCTGCTTTTTCTCTCTTGTAAAACTGCCTTCTCTATAGCTTCTATGCACTTCTGCGTAAATGGAAGTGCCTCCCAAGCTATTTGCTTTAAAACCCTTTTTCCAAAAAGGCTCAAGTTATGGAAACCTAATAGACATTATCTAAACCAACTGCTGCTTTCTTTTCATCTTAAACCTGTGCACACATCTGGTACACAGAACCAAGAGATTTGGGTGCCCAGTATCAGGAGTAGGGTATTTGTGTCATGGGAACATATAGCCCCAGAAAAATCCCTTGTTGAACTATTCACACTGCTACATAAAATGAGTAGTGAGGTTTTTCCTCTGATCACTCAGAATTTAAATTAAATATTACTCTCAAGATGAAATGAAGGTTAGCTCATTTTATTTGGCTACCCGCAGCAGGTTAAGAAACCTCCATTAAGGGAAAAGGCTGTTCCATGGGTGACCTGCAGCAAGCCACTTTAAATTATAAAGAGGTGACATAGTGTTTATACATGATGTGTTCTATGTCTCTGAACAGTAAATATACAGCCTGTTAGCCTATATATTGTGAATAAACAAAAATATTTTGTTGGCTCCAATCCCCAGGAACAATTAGTTAAGTATTTCTGTAAAATTCTGCAGCATTTTGAAAATATTACTGAAGGTTGACTCATATTTAGCGAGTTCCACTAAAAACAATTCAGTTCCAGATTCTGGAGGCTGCAGGTGTTTATTTTTTCATCTGAAAACTTCCATTCCTCCTAATTGAAATTTTATTTTTTCAGCCTCTACACTGGATTTACATGTTAAATGGAAAGTGTTAGAGCACATACTATAAGCATTACAAAATTTGTGGTGATCCAAATTCTTCCTTTCCTTTCTCCTAAAAAGGAAATACCAGCTTTGGAAACTTACAAAAATGGTAATAGCGTTACAACCTATTAGCAGACCACAACAGATATTTTAGTTGAGCATGAATCTTTGTTTTTGTCCTTCCAAAAGACTGCTTACTGTTTTGCTTCAAACTTGACAGTGTCTATATTTTAGCACTGTTATCCTCCTCTCCATTGCTTTTCAGACTGTTTTTTATTTGATTCAAATAGTCAACAGCAAAATTCCTTTGAGTTGGTTCAAAACTTGATCAAAGCTTTTTTATGATGGGACTAAACATGAAGGCAAGGTTCTGTTTTTAAACCAGACTCCTTAATATATACAGTATGTTTTGTCATAGCATTTAAAATCTGCTGATCCATGTACAAAATAAAATTAAGTGGTCCTGGAGCATGAGACAAATCAAATGATTCCCAATGTGAAGAATCCAAGAGTATCTTAAGGAGCTGTTGAATTTGTGGGAGAGTTGTCATTGCAGGTGAAAATTATAGCAGCATTTCTGTATTGTAAACAGTACAGAAAATTTATGGATGAGTTGGACTTGGCAAACTTGGTTAGTTCACTGCCTATTGTTTGTATATCCTACTTAACCTTCCCATAATCTAAGCATTTTCAATGTCTGTCTGCATTCAGATTACTACAGTTTGAGGCCAGAAGGGATGTTAAATCATCTGTATTCTGCTGTGTAACCAGAATATAACATTTGGCTTCTGCTAGTTTATGTGACCCTGGACTTATTGTGATAAATTGTCTTTGCCATGAAGGTGGGACAGTTTGGGAGCCACTTAATGTGCAGCTTTTAAAAATACTGTCCATTGTCATTTCTAAAATGAAGCACCTTGGACAAATCTACTGCAACTGCAGAAGATGCTTTACCAAGTTGAAAACCTCATGAGCAAGTAAAGCTTACTAGATAATATCTATTATATCATAGCCTACTATTAGTATCTATTTTGACATTAGTTGTCACTTAGCTCATTACCAACTGAATGCTGCATGAGATTTTTACATTGTTTTCCCTAGGACTGGTGGCAGGTTAATAGCCTTGAGGTAGAGAGAGCATCTACCTGTTTAAAGTACATGAACAGCAACACCACATCAGTGTTCTGATATTCTCAGGCTTATGAAAATGGACTGTAAAGGAACCAAAGAACTCTTACATATCTTCCTGAGACGTTTCAGTACAAACTATTATGACAACCAAATCTAAAACTATTTGTCACTAACAAATATTTTTGTTTGTTTGTTTTTTTCCTTTAGATAGAGCATGATATAATAAAAATACATCACTCTGAAAAAACAAATCTACTTCTCTCCAAATGCAGAGAAACAATGATTATTTTTATTCATATTCCATTTTTAACCTTTGTCTTGTGTCTCTTTAGGTGTGCTTCTAAAACTTTACTAGAATTTATTTTCCTCATCAAAAACTCCATCTTCTTCCAACTCTCTTCAGCCATGCTATCTGTGTATCTGTCACTGATATATTCAGTGAAACTCTTATTTTTTCCTTTTTACTAATATATACAGGGACACTATTACATGTACTTAATCTTTCTTTTTTCTTCATGTCTCACAAATTTTTTCCCCTCTAATAGCATTTTTTCAACTGAAACCAAGCAAGTTATGGCTGAAACTGGCCTTTTTTGGGTACTATATCAAGAAGCAAGAGGTATTTGAGGACACAGTCTTAAATTCTAAGGAAAGGGAAAAGGTATTCTTATTTTTCTTACAATTTTTTCCTCTCAGACAAATTTGTTCATACTTTTCCTGTTTGGAGACATTGAGCTCCTCTGAAAGACTTGCTGGAAATATGGTTTTGGCCAAATTAAATGGTCAGCTTTGGCAACCACAGATTCCAATCCAGTGATTTAATTGTCTTTATTTTTTATAAGGAGCTCCAGAGTGAATTAACCTCATGCTGTACATAACACCTTTTGTCTTAGGAATTGTGCAGTGTTGAGAAACTCTACTAATGCTTTACTCCAGGCTGCAAGGCCCTGCTAACAGCATCTCACAATATCAGATTTCCCATTAGAAAAGCTACTTGTTTTTTAAGTTATTCCACCTTATATCTCACTAAGATTGCCTGGACTTCTCTGTGAGATGCAGACCATCTGTTGTTATAAATGGTGTCAGGTATGCGATGTGCCTCATATTTTGGTCCTGAGAGACAACAAACACAGGCATCTCCATGTGTGACAAGAGTCCAGGCACTCCTCAAGGCCAGTGGGGATGTAATAAACAGTAGTGGAGCCTGGAAAGTGATTCAGTTCCCCAACACAGACACCATAACAGTATCCTGGTAGGATCTGGTAGGCATCTTTGAGAGGCTCTCAGGTGTCCAAGTCATCTTTACAGATTGTGGGAGACAACTTTAACACTTGTGCTTTTTTCAAATGGTAGCTGAGGGCAAAGCAAAGAACTCCACAGTGCTTAATAGCAAGGCATCTGCAACTAGGGAATTGCCTGCTGTCAAGGGGTTTCGGTCAGGTGATGAAAGGACACCTAACTGCTCTCTGACATGCCCTGGGCTGTACAGCACAGCCAAGGGGGTCTGGCTACTGTGACTCAGGATTCTGAGGAGACCTGTCCTGTCCTGAAGTAGTAGCAGGAGGCCAGGCACATATAAGCAATCCAGAATGACATTAGACACTTATCTTTTGGAACCTAAATTGTGCCCTTGGAGCTCCAATCCAGGAAATAATCAGTCTCCTAAGTAATATCCTTACTTTGTGTAAACTGTCTGAGTAGTATTTTCTCCACCAGTTTTCTCTGCAGTCTTCTCTTAGCTGGGTATTCAGCAGAATATGTGCAACGAAATGTCACAGGCATAGAGCCAAGCAAAGAGATGTACAAGTCTGGAAACAGTCATGATCTATTAACCCACAGGTATTTTCCATTTTCTTGCCACCTCTAAAAATCACAATAGTAAAACAACCAAAATAAGCAGTCCTCTGAAAGGTCAAATAAAAACTTAGAAGACAGTTCTCTGATTCCGTTAGACCATCACCTGAGGCCTCACTGAACAGTTTTCTTTTTCTTCAGTCAAGCAAAACTATTCATATATAACAGTATAAGTTATATACATTGGAAAGGAGAGAAACTATTCAAGACATTTTGTGTCACAGGTGTTCCTAAACTTCTTTTGAATGGACACAAATGTGTTTAAGGTCTAAGTTGATCTCCATCCAGCTCAAGAATGGCCCAGCTGCACTAACTTTTCCCTCATCCTGCAATGTTTTAAGGAGAATACAGCATTTCCCAATTAAACTTGTTCACCTCCCATAGATTTCAGACCTCTGTCTACTTAGCCTAATTCTTTTTCCTTCACCTCATCTTTTTTTGGACTTCAGCAAGCACCTAGCAATTATATTTGGATAATTCTGTATCTGTATATTTATACAAATGTGTGTCTGTTTGTTAAATGGTAAACTGAATTGGACCAAAAAACTGGAATCAACATCAAGCCCTTTAGCTTCCCAGTAGGCCTATTAATGCTTTCATAATATTTTAATTTTTTTTTTATATATGAGCACATTATGCTACAAAACAAAACAGCATTTTGAAAGATGCTGCATCTTTTTGGAATAATGACAGAAAGCTAACTCAGAGGGAATGTCTTCCCTTCTCACTTCTTAGCAATGGCTTTTGGATTGTGCGTATGGAAAGTAAAGCACTGCAATCAGATTCTGTAACTCTTCCAAAGTCTCAGTCAGATCAGAACTCCATATTATCAGCTGTTCAAAGATATAAAAAACCCAGAGATACACTTTACCGTGAAGGATTGCAGAAAGCATTACAACTGACCGAGAACAAATAGTAAGGAATATATTCAGATAGCAGGCAGATTAACAGCATTTTCAACATTTGGGTAGATAAATGCAAAATATTGATGTCATCAAAAAAATTATTGTATAAAAAGAAATCCATGACTTCTCTCCCCTTTAGGCTTTACCTACACTAGTAAATCACATAATGTCCCCGACTCTGGCAAGTTATTCTTTGCAGTATTAGTATATTAGAATGGGTTTTTGCATGATTCTAGCCTGAACTGAACAATTCCTAACCAGGGTTTGGGACTTATCACTCTCACCAGAGAGCTTAAACGAAGCCACCTTGTTTCATGAGGCAAGAAAGCCTTACAACAGAGATGGGGTTAAGTCATGTTCCAGACGTGGAAAATGGCATGATTTCACTTAATAACACAAATGTATCTTTAGACTCTGGAATATAACCTAAGCCATCAATAAGAAAGTAGACATTCAAGTCCTAAGTTTTCTGACATGCCCTGTTCCACAATTTGAATTTTATCAAATTATAATTTCATAGTTCCACCACTTTCTCAAAATTTATGTGTGTTTGCATGTGTGTGGTTGTATTCATATATCACTTTTGCTTTACACTAAGGTTTTGAAAAATATACATGGGCTATTTTTAATTTTCAAAGGAGAAGCAAGATCTGATTCCAAGATTTAGCAGAGTAATAATATTTAAGTAGAAAAGCTGGTTTCACATGGAACTACTGACACAAACTTAGATACAGCAGTACCAGTGAGCAACACTTTAATTTAGGTCATTTTCTTAGCCCATAGAAAACTTCTGTATCGACACAGATAATAACGACTAGTCAGTTGTGGTGTAGCAAACCCATTGCTCCTATTCAATCTCATGAAAATAGAATGAGACCTAGGATCACATATTTGTAATAACTCTACTCATAAAGGAAAGGGTTTTACATTTTGTTTTAGCAGTTAAATCTTTGCCATTACTATGGACCTTTCAGCACAACCATAACTGAATAACCCTGAGACCCATCAGATATGTGTAGTCTCAGAATGGTTACTTTTCCCGGGAGCCCATATCAGAGTCATTCTTTCAAGCAAGTAGGGAATAAATGTGCAGGTGATAGCCCACAACATTTTGATTCAAAGCTTGGAGAAAGGAAGAAGGTGTTAGCTTTACCAATTAGCAGGAAATCCTTCTTCTGAAAGCCACCATTAATGACTTGTCACATACTCACCATAAAACATTTTTAGAAATGTGCCTTCCAAGGCCTTGGAAAACAGGGTTTGGGTTCCTAATTAACTCAGGTGACGTTGAAGATTTTCCAGCCTCATCCACATCATGAAGATACTCCAGCCTCATCTACATTCTCCAGCCACACTGCTCCCACCCATAGTCCAGAAGCTGTATTCAAGCTGAATCCTGGTCCTAGCTCTGTTATAGGTATGTTGTGCCTTGTTTTGTACCTGGCATTATATTATTGACTTGATATCTGAGCTGGACCTTAAGCCTGCCTTCTCAGTGGACATCAGTTGCTGGATGGTTGGCCCACTGTGGATACAGCCACCCAAACAACTTTGCTGTGCTTCATTGGGTGCTGTGGGACTGCCACCTTGCTTCTGAGGCTGCTGCCCTGCCTTGTGTTACTGCTGGCTCCCAGTTTGCCTCCCTTTGCTGCTGAACTCCAGCTGTAAGCTCAGGGAAAGGACAAGGAATTGAGCTTGAATGTAGCTCCTGGACAATGAGTGGTAGAAGTCTAGGTGGACAGAGGCTCTGGAAGAGATGGTCGTGGCAGCAAGAGCCTACTGGTGTACTCAGGGCCCTGATATTGCATTTGGAATCACAGAATGGTTTGGTTTGGAAGGGGCCTTTAAAGATCATCTAGTCCAACCTCCCTGCAATAAGCAGGACACCTTCCATAAGGCCAGTTTGCGCAAAGCCCAATCCTACCTGGCCTTGAGCACTGCCAATGATGAGACATTCACAGCTTCTCTGAGCAATCTGTTCCAGTGTCTCACCAGCCTTAATTTAAAGAATATCTTCCTTATATCCAACCTAATTCTACCATCTTTCAGCTTAAAACCATTGCACTTTATCCTGTTACTGCTAAAAAGTCTCTGTCTTTCTTATAATCCTTCTTTATATAGTGAAAGGCTGCAATAATATCTCTCCTTAGCTTTTTTTTCCCAGGAACAATTCCAATTCTCTCAGCATCTTCTTGAGGGAGAGGTGCCCCAGCCCTCTGACCATGTTTGTGGCTCTCCTCTAGTCCCATTCTATCAGCTCTTTCCTGTGCTGGGGACCCCAGCACCGCATACATAACTGCAGGTGGGGTGTTCAGGAAAGTGAATCAGAATCATTGCCTGGATGTGATGGCCAGGCTGCTTTTGATGTAGCCCAGGATATGTTTTACTTTCTAGGCTGCAAGTGCTCATTGCTGGTTCATATCCAATTTTTCATCCACCACTATCCCAAAATCCTTCTCTGCAGGACTGATCTCAGTCTACTCATCACTCATATACCAATCACTCATATACATCACTCATGTACCAACACTAGGATTGCTTCAATCCTCAGGAGGTTCACATATGTTCATGTACTACTTCACATGCTCTCATACCAGCCCAGAAGCTGTCCATGAGGTAACCAAGGGGCTAGAAAGCACTTTTATCTCATCTTCCTCACTTGAAATGTGAGGGAGGTTGGAGCCAGGCTGGAGGCATCCTCAGCTTCCTCCTCTGTAAGACGGAGCTTTGGTAAATGGGACATGCCTTCTTCTATTCCTGTTAGTGCTATTTGTTTCTCACCTCTGCAGAATAATCTAAAATCCTTGTGCTGTTGTATTTTTTTCATAGTGTGAGACCATTCCATCTGTCTAAGATGTAGGGAACATGACAATCCTGTGTGTCAGAATTCCAACAAGGAAGTTCAAAGGGAATATTACCACTTCATTGTAATTTAGTCCTTTGACAGCAGTAAAGAGATAATCTATTTAAGTTTTTCCATAACAATCCAATTATCTCTACCTGTTAAAGAGAAATTCACACAATCTTCTCTATCTCTCTGCAATCTACACATGCAGAGGCTCCCCGTATATAAAAAAAAAGGTTAGCATGTCTTCAAAGAATTTGGTGTTGAAAATGAGTAGTAAAGGGTAGAAAGCTAAAATATAGTCAAAAGGCTAATTTTTTTGTTTCATTTTCATGATGGCATGATGGAATATTAAGTCACTCAAGGTTTAGGATCTCTCAATCACTCTCTGTTAGTCAACACTTCAAAGACAGTGCTTTGTTTCAAGAATTCATTGCAATGTATCCATGTTTTCCTTCCATATAAGAATGATGTGTATGGACAAACCTCTGAAGGTTTATTCTCAGAAGGGAATAAGCCTTTTGAAGCATTTCAGTCATCTAGAGTTTCTAGCATTGGCAAGCAGTAGTTAGAATTATTCTGTCTTTCATGTCAAGATTATTTTATACATCTTAAAATTTCTTTTGTTTTTTTTCAGCACTCTGGAATTTGGTTTCTTCTTTACAAGCTTTTGATACCTGCAAAGATTCAATACCTTGAAATTAAAAGATTAAAGGATTCAGCGTCAGAATGCCACATGATTAGGTTTAATTGGTTCTGAGTTTTTCCTGTTGAAATGGCTTTCTAACATGCGCTTAGTAGCAGACATATGGTCCTTATTTTCCATGCCTTTATACAGGGATTTGAACACTTTCAAAAATTACTCTGTAGAGCAGGGCTAGCCTAATTTATCTCAATTAAAGTCTTCATCTGGAAACAATAATGTAACTTGTATAAAACTGTAGTTTCAAAAATAGCAACAAAATCCTTAAGGTTTTTTTATTCAATTATAATATATACTCCAACATAATAGTTGAAAATGAATAAAAGGTGTAAGTAGGATTTATCATAAAATATGTACTTCAATGCTGTTGAGACAATAACATAAAGAGTTGGAAAAATTTTGCTTGATTTCATGTTAAAGATGAACATAGAAGGTTTTGTAAATTGTAGTCTTTTATACAGAATCACAGGAAGGGACCTCTGGAGATCATCCAGTCCAACTTCCCTGCCAAGGCAACTTAGAGCAGGTTGCACAGAAACTTGTGCAACTCATGTTGAGATGAAATTTCTGGTGGTTTAATTTATGGCCATTGCTCTTGGTCCTGTCACTGGGCACCACCAAAAAGAGTCTGGCAGCACCCTCTTGACACCCACCTTCTAGATATTTATATGCATTAGTGAGATCCCCTCTCAGTCTTCTCTTCTCCAGACAAACGGGCCCAGCTCACTCAGTCTCTCCTTATAAGACAGATGATCCTGTCCCTTTGTGCCCTTGGGATTGGACCCTCTCCAGTAGCTCCTTTTCTTTCTTGTCCTGAGGAGCCCAGAACTGGACACTAGGGCAGGGTAGAGGGGCAGGATCACCTCCCTCAACCTGCTGGCCACACTCTTCTTGATGTACCCCCGGGTACCATTGGCCCTCTTGGCTGCAAGGGCACCACTGGCTCATGGTCATCTTCATCCTCCAAGACTCCCAGGTCCCTTCTTGCAGAGCTGCTCCCTACCAAGTCAGCCCCCAACCTGTGCTGGTAGTTGGGGCTATTCCTGCCCAGGTGCAGGACCCTACACCTACCCTTGTTGAACCTCATTACGTTTCTCTCTGCTCAACTCTCCAGCCTATCAAGGTCCCACTGAATGGCAGCACAGCCTTCAGCTGTATCAGCCAACACCCCTCCTCCCCAGTTTTGTATCATCAGCAAATTTCTGAGGGTACATTCTATCTCTTCATCCAGGGAATATCCAGAATAAAGCAGTACGTATTCTACTGTCCATTCTGCCAACAGGAACACAACCTATGGATTAATATTTGTGCATCTAAACAAAATATCATGCCATTTATAACTAGAAATCATCATTTCAAGTATTCACCTTCTCTCCTTCTGAGTGTGAGCCAAAGACGATACCTGGGACATTTCTTGGGACAAAAATTTCCTGGATGAAAATAGACAGTTTTTTGGTTTGTTTAAAACCAGCCTTTCGTATTTAAAGAGTGGACAGCATCTTTTTTAAAATTGATCTTCAAAATTGATGCCCATCTGTATTTTTCAGTTCCTCTGACTGAAAATATTGGAGCTATTCATGTGGATAAGTGTTTGCAGATGCAAGGCCTACAATTACTGCTGCTTTTCAAAAGCTTCTTCACTGTGTTTCATGCTGCAGACATATACATGGATATAGAAACACAACCATCACTGCTTCTCATCACATTTTTATAATTTTGTTATTAGTTTGCTACTGCAGTCTAAAAATGTCTGTGAATTTTATATATATATATGTATGCATATATATATATATTTAGAACAATACAATTTCTCACAGTTTTGTCCATTCTTTCTCCCACAGATTTAAGTCCAATTCAAGCAGGCAGTAACAGCGCATTAACATTCTTCTGGTCTGCTGACTTAAGACACTCACATAGAGGTAATCTCCAAAGCTTTCAAGCAGCATAATGTACACATTGAGTAAGGAAACTGGCTGACAAAGCAGTTTTGAAGAAACCGCATCTTTATATCTCAGAAAGGAAAGTGTGCAGTTTAACAGGCAGGGTAAACAGCCTTCTGCAGTGCCTGTATCCAGACTGATCCTCTCATGCACTTATGGCACACTAACAGCCCTGAACTTCCAGAGCAGGAAGCAGGGCAGGAGGCCAAAGGCTGGTTTGTGTCACTTAAAATGTAGCCATTGATGAGTCTAGCTGTTTGAGTGTTTGTGTTGAGTGTAATCCAAACAGCTAAACATTTTTTGTGCCTTTTCAGGACATCCACAGAAACTTTGTTCTTTTGCAGATGGAGCTGCTGGAGCACTGTTAAGTTAATGTTTTATGCTGAAAATTATCAAGTACTTTTTATTTCATGATTTCATGTTGAAGACAAGGCAGTTAATATTGAACATCTATCTCACAGCCCATGCTCCCCCTTCAATGCTCTGCAACTTCTCACTAATAATGACTCTTTAATTTATTTTCCTTTTTATTGAATGAACTACTTTCAGCTAAATTAGGGCAACTCTTTTGAAAAAAAGCCCAAAAAACACAGATGTAGGCCAGTCTCTGAAGCAAAATGGACTTCAGAGTAATGTGTGCATACAGAGAGAATGAGCAAAAACCCATCCTTGTTCAAAGCAAGCATATTTGATTATGGATATATAAAAAGACTATTGGTTTCAGAGCTCTGCACCTCTGGCTTAATAAAAATAGAAAACCAAAACAGCAGAGTATGTGAATTTCCATACCCTTATCTCATAAAGCCTTATAAACCTTTTCCCTTCTGGTTTTCTCTAGTGGACAGTAACTTTGTTACTGTCCCTCAGTGACACTAGATGGCACTTCAGAGTAGTGGTGGGATCAGAAAGCCTGTAATCTTTTTGAGTTATTTTGCATATAATATTAGAGATGCATTAAGTTAATGCTTGCTTTGAACAAACACAAATTGTCAGCTTTCTCTTATTTTTTACATAGGAGTGTGAGGTAGAAAATGCCATCTGTTTTCAAAAATAGCTAACGTAAGCAGAAATATATTGTAACAGAGTGGTTCACTAGCAGCTCAAAAACAACCCTAAAAAAAAAACCCAAAAAAAAACCAAAAAAACCCCAATCCAAATTATAGGCCAAAGAGCTGTTGACAGACCTTGTGCTTAGAGGATTTTAGACACAGTTTGTGGAGGAAACTGAAAAAATATATGGTCCTGGAAATGAGAGCAACACACTGATGCCAAGGATTTAAGAGCTGATCCTTTCCTGGAAATTAAATTAGATTTAGTGTCATTTATACACCAGCAATTGAGTATATGATAACTGTCCATAACCTGGTGCACTTTAGGAGAAACCAGACTAAAAGATGGCTACACCCTTGCTGAAAGTAAGGGATAAGATGCTTTAGGCTGCACCAGGAAACAAGGGTATTATTCTTTATGTGTTTGAGTGCAACAGTTGTGACCATTTACTGTCTGCATACCTTACAAAGAAATTGAGGATGCACTGTTGAGCCCAAAGGCTTTCTATTTTAGTCCTCTTATTTCTTTCCACCCAATTGTTTATAGATTGTTTGTGTTTGTTCTTTTTTTTTCTTTCTTTTCTTTCTTTCTTTGTTTCATTTTTAAGTGGAAGAGCCATCTGTTTTGTATTTATATGAAAAGTAGTTTTAAAAGTATTGGGCTTCCTGATGCTTTGAAGTCTCTGCAGATGCTGTGTGTGGATAGAATCCTATCAGCCAAACATCACTGGTGTGGCTGCACAATTTATGGAAAACCAACAGTGTGTTTACCTTTCAAATTTGTCATGGTCTTGCTTAGGTCTCTTGTTATAGGATTTGCTCATTCTGTTTCATCGAGCAAAACTGGGAATCAGGAAAGTCCTGCTACCTTTGCAGCCCTTGGTTGTTAGCAGGGAATGTATTTTATGAGGAATAACTTGTGCTTTAGCAGCAAGCAGCAAGCCTGATAGGGGACATATCATGAGTACTACAGAGGAGGACCAAACTCAGGTATTTTCTTCTGGACTTAAAGTTTGTTCTAATTTGAAAGAAAAGTCTTAGTATGTGAATTTTAAAACTAAGGTTGGAGAAATGGAAAGTTTGTGCATATGTTTATATGATGCTTTACGTAATTGTTATTATTTGTTGTGTGAATCTCTTTCTGTAACCATACAAACCCTGTGGAGTTTTTCAAGCTAAGACAACGCCTTTGTTCTTGCTTGAAGTGCCAGTGCTTAGTTTTCTGCATGAAGTCTCTGTCTGAACAATAGCTGATATCCAACCAAGAACCAAAAGGAAAAAATAACATAACTGTTGATTTTCTGGAGGGTTTTCCCTCCAGTGACAGAAAGATATCATATACTGGTTTTTTTATTTAAAAATAACACTCTGAAAATGTGAAACTCAGAAGAAAAATAGATGGAAAGCAGAGAAATCATTGGCTACTATATGAAGAAGATAGCTCAGAAGAGTGCAAACATGCTTTTTCTGTGTAATGGCTATAGTGAGTCATAATTGTTTTCAATTATTTACTACTGAATAAATGACAGCTCTAAAAAGACTATATTTGTTCGCTCCAAAAAAAAATACCTATGAAAGTTAGGCATGAGAAAGTTCCTTGAGGCAAAAGAATTTCACACAATTCATTCTGTGTTTAGCTATCACCATGCCAAAGATGTTCAATTTTCAAGACTTAATTAAAGTTCTGACACACTATGTTATGCTATCAAAACGGAAGAAGAAAGACAAACACTTTGGAGTTTGCCTGTATTACATTATTCTTTAATATAAATGACATATAAGTTTTACAAATTAGAGAGATTGACCTTGGAGTATTAAGAGTCTGCAGAAGATTCTTTTCAGGTGATGTTTTTATTGAGTATATGCTTAGCTTTGAAGATTGACAGTAGAAATGTGCAGCCTACCTTTGATGTGCTTGCTACCCACCAGTATGGGTTGAAGAATCCCAATTTACAGAGGGCTCCAAATCACTCTAAATAGATTCTTCTACAAATGATGCCCCAGCAAGGTCCCTAATTGCAATTACTTCACTTCATATATTTCTATACTTACGATTTTGTTTATAATCTAAATTCCACAAATTCATCAGATGGAGGAGCCTGCATATCTCTACTTCACAATTATATCCCTTTTTTAAAAACCAAAAACAGTAAAGGATGATGACAAATATACAATGCAGAACAAGTGAACAGTGAACTGTTATGGTTTTTTGTTTGAATACATGGATTGATAACAATTACTAAACCCTTATACCATACTCTACAAGGCAGTAAAGTCATAAAAACTGCTCTTGTGACAAAGGTGAGAAGGATTTGCACTAGAGAAATTTAGTCAACAAGCTCCAGATATAGGTTAGACATTTTTTACTGCAGACTACTCAATATTTTGTTCATTAGGATGATGTCAGGCTAATTCTGAATAGCATTACTCTAGAAGAATGGCAAACTTTAAAGAACTATGTGTACAATATGAATTTATTTTATTTTTCCAAAAATAATGACATTAGCAACAACTTTATTTGCCTCTGCTAAATAGATACATTCAGAATTATCTTAGAGTTATAGTGGATATTTTTAAACCTCCAGGGCTTGAAATAAATTTAAAGGAGGTAACTCTTACCTTCTCAAGTCTCAAGATGATTTGAGAGTCTTTTTTCCCTCTACTATTTTTCTCTCTGTGTGGCTATAAAAATAACCTCAATCATTATCTTTTTTTTTTTTTTTTAATATATCATAACTTGACAAATATTTACTCCGAATTTCATATACAGTGGAATCTGAAAACCTGTAGCATTCAGCAAACTGAAAAATGCCACAGAAAGCATGCTGGAAAAGAACGCTGAAATAAGTCAGTTTAAAGCACAGTTGGAAATTCTTTTTGATGGTATGCTCGCTCTTGTACATCTGTAATGTCTCATTTATTCTACATCAATGGGTCATCTCCACTTTAAAGTGAAGTTTCTGGCATTTGGCATTAATTGTTAACAACGACTTTTTGAACAGGCCTATAACAAGAGA
Organism: Dicrurus megarhynchus; assembly: GCA_013399195.1. Classification (NCBI taxonomy): domain Eukaryota; kingdom Metazoa; phylum Chordata; class Aves; order Passeriformes; family Dicruridae; genus Dicrurus; species Dicrurus megarhynchus. The sequence goes on from VXAD01005765.1 coordinate 95,995, forward strand.
TACTTTAGCTGGAACACAACCGAACCCCATCTTTAGACATCTATTTGTAATTTCCGATCTGTACTGCAGAACGTTCATGGATACACCGGAAAGCAGAGGGCTGGATTTCCCAGTACTGCACGGGGTTGCTGAAGAGGCTCACACCGGAATAGCTGGCCTTTTTGGTGTTGTAGCCAAGAGGGCAAAAGTCGTTGATACCGATGGAAGCAATCTTGTTGTTATGAAGATAGACCACCTGGAAAGCATAGAAGTACTGAAGTGAGAAATAGAGCTACCATGGCAAATAAGATAAAAGATTTCATATTAAATGCTCGGTATGTGTTTTTTGCAATGTTATACAAATGTATCTCCTTTCCAAACAAACCCTTGACTCTGTTTAGCTTTTGAAACACTTAGTGTACACCCAACTGGAATAATTTCTACAGAAAGTGCAGAAACTGTGCAAGGCAACCTAATAATGTTGCTGGCAGCTGATAGTACTGCAAGCAAAAGAGGAGCCAAAGATGTGAATTAATAATACTGTGAATTAATACAGCGCTGTGGCTCAGAAGCATGTGCTGTATATAGAGAATGTATTTGAAGGTGATTGGTTTCTCTCCAGCACTAATGCATTCATTCTCATGAATGCAACTATACATAACTTAGAGCCAAAGTAACCACTAATGATTATTTAAAGTAGCTGATGAATATTATTTTGCTGCAGATTCACCATTTCTGGAGAATTTTTCCAAGATACATGCAAGGGGTAATTTACATTTGGGAGTCTTCATTCTTTGGGAGCTGTAAAAAATTTCCTGTAAAATCTTAGTCTGAGTGAAGACAGATTTAGCTTGTGAGACAATATTTCTAGATATCTGGCCACAAGGACCTCAAAAATACTGGTGATGTGAAATGCCTATTTTGTCTATTTGCCCTCTTGATGGCATTGTTTTGTGAGATAACAAAGGAAAGGTTTTTGGGAAAGGTTGCAATATGTCACTGAGTAGAACTGAAAAAAAACATTAACAGAAGTGTTCTTAGAAAGTATTTTTTGAGTAAAGAGGAAACCAAGGTACACAAATAATCCCATATTTGTTGTGGCCCCTCAGACACAAAGAGACAATGAATGTACACCTCCAGATCTATACACCCCCACAACCATTTCCACACAAAAATCAAAATAAGAGTCTTGTATGCAAAGTTTCTTTGATAATTCAAGAATTTATGAAACTTGCATCAAGTTACAAATACTATGTACATTTCTGTTCAAGACTGAATAAACACACAACTACCATTAGGAATCTTTCAACTATTTCTCTCTGAGGCAGTATGATAAACTTTACCTGTATGTATTTGTGTTCACCCAGTCCACTGGGTACTCTGACAAGTTCATTGTTGTTCAAGTGGAGCTCTCTCAGATGAGGTACATTGTTAAGAGAGCCATTCTCAACTGAAGAAATACTGTTGAAACTGAGACCCAGTCTGAAAAAGTAAAAAAAAAAAAAAACAAACAAAAAACCAACCAAAAAAAACCCAACCAAACAAACAAACAAAAAAAGAAAAGGAAACCAACAAAAATATGTTAAACTTGAGAAAATTATTTCTATAAAGGCTAAACTTAGCTCATCTGTTTTGCTCTACCTCTTTTCTTTAAGCAATCTTTTTTTTAATATTGAGGGGGAAAATGCTCTGAGATTTATTAATAGCTTAATCAATAAGATAATTTAATATAGGTAATAAGAAACCTCATGTTAAAATAATTTGCTATGGAGGAGTACTTTTAAAGACAGCCTTCTTCACAGTTATCTAATAACCCTTAATTCTTTGTGGCTTGTAGCAGTTTTAGAAGCCAGGGTCTGAACCTAGAATAAAATCACAGAACTGAAAATCCTTGTTGGATCTTTATGGCAGAGAGATTGCCTAGTATTAACTAATATCACATATAATACAAATAGTCTTATCGTATCCATTTAAACATGGCAGTGTTTTCAAACTATTAAACAACAAAGGAGAGTTGTTTAAGATCTCTCACTTACATCAACAGGAATTTATTTCACTCAGAAATCAATACACAGTATCCCATCCCCTTGCTAGAATTTGGTAATTAGGAATTTTCATATGAAAATTATTAGAATGAGCTTTCTTTCAAATAGAGTATACCAAATTTTAGGAAAGCTTGGGGGATTGGATCCTACAGAGCAATTCAGTCTGAAGTTCTGCGGAATGCTTACAGAGGACTTCAGTGATGGGTATTCATAGTGGATGTCTTTGAAAGGATTGGAAAAAAACCCATCACATTTTGTCAGAGGGCTATAAATTCTTGTTTGACACGTATTTAAATATGTGCTCATTACATATGCAAGTCTGCAAGCTGCTGTGTCACACCTGGGAGACCAGTATGAATAAAAAGCAGTTCTGACTCTCATATTAGACTGTTGAAGAAAAAGTAATCCCTTTGCACAGTCTTTTAGGGAAAGACTGAAATTATAGGAATCTGTAGTGAAGTGGACCTAAATCCCAGGAGGAGTGAAAGTATATGTAATTACATCTCCTCTAAATGTCTTACAAAAAACTCTCAGTCACTTGGGACTATGCTTACAGATGAAGTAAGTCAATACTATTGTGTAAAACAGACGGTGATTAAGAGTGTTTGGAAAGAATATGTTCTTCATCAACCTTCCCATAGGAAAAAAAAGGGAAGAATTTGAAAAATCACTCTTGCTTCATACACTGATATATTACTTCCTTTTATATTAGTGAATAAGTAACATTTTTCCTGTGTTTCAGTAGATCTAGTCCCAATGTTCTAAATCACTGAAGAGCATCATCAAAAACATATCTCAAAATTTAAGAAACTCTCAAATACTTTTTCACCTTTTTTTCTCCAACATCACTGCTGGACCATTTCCACTATTTTTTTGAAAGAAACTTCATGATGCTCCACATCATTATTATTATTATTATGGGCATAGAATCATAGAATCATTAAGGTTGGAAAAGACCTCAAAATCACCAAGTCCAAACATTAATGCAGCCCCACAATGTTCACCACTAAACTATGTCCCCAGGTGCCACATCCACATGACTTTTGAACACTTCCAGGGATGGTGATTCCCCCACTTCCCTGGGCAGCCTGTTGAAGTGCTGGACTAGCCTTTCAGTGAAAAAATTTTCATAATATCTAGTCTAAAGCACCCTTTGTTTGGTTCAAATTCCACTGTATGGAGCTAGACTATTTCAGTAAGCTTTACTTACTTAAGTAAACTTAAGTAAGTTTTAATAGGATATAGACATTAATAATATCAGATGTGTAATATGAATATCCTCTTAGAGCTCATTCCTGCATGTAATAAGCAAAATCTTTGTTGGGTTTGCTTTCATAAGATTATTGGTTTGTCACTGAAGCTGTCTATGAAGACTTTTGAAAGACTGAAGAGTAATTTTACAAGGAAAACAAACAAACACAAAGGACAAATATTGTACATCTACTAGAATGCAAAAAAGCTCAAAAGCGAATGAGTAATAGACCTACACCAAGCTCTTGCATGAAACATTTTACAGTTTAAAATACCTTAATACACTCAGAAAAATTACCTGTTTCTCAAAGTTTAACTGTGCTTCAGGGCAGCAATTAGCCTGTCAAGCTTGAGAGGACATGAACAAGGTTGTCTGACTGTGTCCTAATATCTCTGAAAACTTAGATGTGTAAGTAAAAGCTGGGGTTTGGTATGCTGGGCTGGAGCTCTTCCATAGCTCCCTCCTTCCCTCACCTGTCTGTTTTGTTTTGTGCAGTGTCCTCCTTGTTCACTAATCTGTGTTCTGCCTTACCTCTCACCTTTGCAAAAGAGGGTCTCTGACTATGCTGAGGCTACCTGCTTAAGCACAGGGAAGAGAATGGTTTAAAACTTGGTGCCTGCTCCGAGCAGCTCCACATTTCCACATCATGGTCAACAGAGTATCCTGTTGCTCCATACAGCACAGCCACAATAGAAGCAGCCCAAGTTTAGATATTTTTAGGAGTCCATTGGCATTTGCTGTTTAAAACTTTATGCCTTAAGGCAGACCTCCAACAATGTTGTCCATGTGGTGCTGCCTATAGTGTTTTCCAAGTGTGAATGTGAAAACATAAAAACTGTGTCATCTGCAGGACAGCTCACATGCCCCACAACCCCCACATCCAGTAATGTAAACTACTCTCTTCCTGAGTAGTTATCATCTTGTTTTGGTTTTGGAAGTTTTCTTCATAATTTCTCTGACGAGTGTTAAATTTTATACTAAGCCTCTGTTACAAAAAATACCCGCTTCATGGTCCTCTAACCCCTAATTATAGTATTTTTATTTTTTCATCAAAATCTAGGACAGACTTTTTTTTGAGTCTGTGATCTAATATGAACATAAAACAAAAGATGAAATGTCTTAATTTAGAACCTCTGGAAAGCTGTTCTAAACTTTATATCTTGGAATTTTCAGATCCAAAATACGTGTTATGTTACTATATACTTCACTGCACTGAATTGTTGTCCAAGCTACTATAAATACTAGTAAACTTAACTCCTGTTGCTCACTAATCTTTTTCTGATTTCTGTTTTCTGCCTTCATTATGACAAGGAGAATGATTGAGATGAAAATTCATTAATTAGATCCAGTAATCTGATTAACAGTCCTGATTATCAGTCTTTTTGATCCATTAAATTATTTTCACAGTAAAGTTTTAAAGTATTAAATTATTAAAATAATTTATATTAAAGGTCCATTTTACTATGCTACATGTTTTTTGATGTGAATTAATTCACAAATCATTCTGTATAACTGCTTTTTGGGAATTGCCTTTTTATTTTCCTACAGTTAGAGAAACTTATTCAACAACATAGTCACAGATCAGCAGAGTAAATCTCTCTGACAGTGTCAATTTTTCAACCAAATTTTATGATTCTTTCTCTTAATCATGTTCCTGGACTCATTGCAGACTTGCCTTTCTTGAGAAACAAAGGAACCACTGTTTAAAGTTGTGATTCCACTGTTTAAAGAAGTTGTGGTTCCCATGTGTTTTTTAAAAAATCTAATTATTCTCTTTTTTTTTTTTTTTTTTGTAAATCAAATAAACAGTTGTCCTGAGCTTATAGCACTCATAATTGAAAACAAACAAAAAGTTTTGTCAGGAAAATAAGAGAAGTGTTTGTTCTTTTCAATCAATACACAAATCCTTAGAAACCTTTCCTGCTAAGTTGTGACTATTTCAATGATTCTAACACTCATGAAGCCCAGACTGATGTTTTCTAATTGTGTGTGTGCTGATTGCAATTTCAACTAATATTTTATGTGAAAAGAAGAAATTAATTCCTACTTTGCCAAGTTGGTGAGTCCAGAGAGACCTTCAGCATCAATTTTGCTGATTTTGTTGCCATCAAGGTGAAGTTCAGTAAGGGATGGAGGAAGGCCTGAAAGAGAGAATACCATCAAATTACTTTTGATTAAACTGGATTATTTTCTTTTTAAAAAACACTTGTATTATACCAAGGGTCTTTCATAGTCGACAAAAGATTTTTTCTAAACATGCTCATGAACAATTCATTAAATGGCATAAAGAACTTTCACAATCAGGGAAACTGAAAACAGCTAGCAAGAATTTATTTAGTGTGAAATAAGACCAAGCTCTTACAGTCATTATAAAACTGTTAACTCTTGGCAAATACCTAAAGTAAATTCTTCTCAGTTATTACTTCTAGCCTTCATGATTATGTAAATAGCGCATACAAAATATTGTAGGAGAAAGAATTTTCATTTTAGTTAGACTACCCACATACACAAATGTGCAAATATCTGGTACCTAGGTATTTTACAAGTAATAGCAGTAGAAAATGCAATTGTACGTATGAGGCAAAATAATTCTAATGTTATTTTAGCTAGAGTCCATACTAGTTTACAAATTCTGTTTATTGGGGAAAAAAAAGAGGAAACATATTTTACTTATCCGAGGTCCCTCAAGGGAACATCCAAAACAGGAAATATAGGAAGGAAAAAAATAACAACCAGTATTATCTTTCAGAAAGTTTTCAGCCATTTCAAAACAATCTGTTGGCTGAAGTATGAATAAAATGAATATAATTTCCTCTGTATTGGAACCATTCCTGTTTGTTTGTTTTGTTTTTAATAAATTACAATGAAATTGTTCTTATTTTGTAGGAATTTGCAATTAAGTACTTTGCTATTGAAAAATAGCAAAGGTTTCTCTTTTGTTATAGGGACAGTATTTTTGGCTTCAAACCCACAGACTTGTGGAGGGCTGATTTTATGCTTGTACAACTTCAGTTAATTCTACATGAGTTTACAATTTTGTAATGTTGATCAGGCTCAATAACCAGGCTTGGAAGTTGAAAATGTTCTTCCATTTTATATTTCAGCTATGAGACAAGAAAAGAAAAATAACATAAAATGACATTTTACAGTGCACCTCTCATGCAGCCTCTCATAATCAAAAGTCAAAATTTTCCAAACTAATAAAAGTCATCTGATCTAAAAATACATAGTCTAAGGACTGACTCAAAAATCTTCCATAATATGTTTATTCCCAACTGACTAAAAGTTACCAAATTATACCTGTGCAAACCTCTGAAATATTAACTGAATTTCTTACCTTTTGGGATGCTTGTAATGTTGGTGTCTGCGATACGGATGTAGGAGAGCCTCTTCATCCCCTGGAAAGCCCCATTTTCAATGCCTGAGCTCTTGATTGGATTGGTGCCTAGTTCTGCCAACAAAACATGGTTGTGAGCTGTGCTGCAGTGTAGGTACCTATATTCTTCAGGTCAAAGCTAATTTGGAGGGACAATTTGTTGGAGCATTTACACATACAGTCACTGATCAAACTAAAAACAACATCTTGAAAAAACACTCAGTAGTGTTTGTTATAATTTCTCATGCTCATACCTAAGACAATCACTTGATTCAGTCCGTTAAAGACAGCTTTCCTCAACTTGGAGATCTCATTCTCATGAGCCCGTATCTCCTGGAGAGACTTTGGCATGTTTTCTGGGAGTTCCTTCAGGTTGTTCTTGGACAGGTAAAGTCTTTCCAGTTTCTTCAGAGGAGCAAAAGCTAATGGGCTTATTTTGCTGATTTTGTTGTTGACAAGGATCAGTGCCTGTGGAGTAATAATCAAGAAGATCTCAGATGATCACAAGCGAAATTACTTTAGTGGTGAAACACTTAAAAATTATCATTATTTTCTAGTGCCTTTTGATGTCTTCTGATGGCAAATTTGGTGAGATGAATAAAATGTAATGCAGTACTAAAAAAAAATTATAAACTTCTGAAACAGTGAAAGATAAGTCCTAGAGAACAAATGCAACTGTTATTTCATTGCTAAGCCTGTAATGCAGCTTCTGTTAGCATCCATAATTTATGTTCAAGAACAAGTAAAATTCTTCCATTTGAAAGCTGTGAAGAACAAGACAGTCACAAAAAAATATATAATTTTTTGTTGTTGTTTGGGTATTTCTTTCCTGATTTTTTTATCCTAAGGATACTCTTATACCTAACCCATCATCACACAACACTTCTAACCAGTTTCTCCTGAACAGGAAATTCTATTACTCAATAAAGTGAAGGCACGGCCCAGCTTAATAAAAATATGCATAATATCACCTCATTCCTCTTAGTCTTAAAAGACTACACTTAGATTTCTGACCAAAAAAAACCTCTTTTTTTTTTTTTTTGCAGAGACATAAGCTAAATTTTTTGCTAAGCAAAACTTTGTGTGGAAGGGGAACAATCTGAAGCATCATGCTTGAAGTCCTGCAGTTGGGAATCATGGACCATACCCACTTTGCCTTCCCTGTCAGTGTCTAATCCAGTTCTCACAACTGTGATATCTAGACTCAGGGTAAATCTAAGCAAACTAGCTGTCTATACAGCCAGGGGAGAAAGGTCTCCATGAAAACACTGTTATCTGTAACAGATGTTCTCTGCGTGACTCTGAAATTTTACATTACTTCTAAGCCTCACAGATTAATTCACCATGACACAAAAAGGGAGAAAAGAAGGTCCCATTACTGTCAGAACATAACACACTAATGGAAAGCATTTCAGACACAATAGGTACTTGAATGACTCTTATAATTCCATCTGTTTGCTATGTACTCATTAGATTTACAGTGCTGCATGTTTGTGCAGTGGATTAGGTAGAAAGGGCCATACAAGTATTGGTATAATATCTACTTATATTTATTACTAGGGCATCTGTTTTCACCACCCCCATTATGCTAGCTTCAGAAACAGAAGACAAAAGTTGTTGTATATATTATAGTGAATATTCAGAGCATTTTCATACACTTCCATTATTTTCAGAATTACACTCCAGTCTGTTTCTTGGAGGAAAATGGAGTGTTTGAATTATTCCACAATCAGTTAAGTATTTAAACAATGACCATACTCTCAGTTTCTGTGACAGCACCTCTCCATCATGGAAACTGAAAGAGAAGTGGGAAGATAGTTTAAAATGGTAATATGTGCTTTTCCCCTAATGGACTCCTCTTGCAGATCACCCTGAGCAAAACCAGCAGTGGTACTGTACATGGTTTCATCAACTGCACGGAAGGCTGAACATATCTGGTTTTAATTTTTTATGCTAGTTAGAAATAACTCATATGCAAGAGGAGGTACAAGAGGTCACCCAGAGTTCAGCAGAGTACTTCCCTAACAATAAGCCTGTCCCAAAATAAATATGCTGGTCAGTGGAAGCCATGGCCCCAGCTATCTTTAATTTGGACCTGTACTATAAAATCTGACATGAAAACACATGGATACTCATTGGGAGTGGTTTCCTCATTCATGGTTGCCAGAATTGTGATACAGATGTAGATTCTGTCTGTAGTGAAATTCAACTGCTTGGACAGTATTAGGACATGGCAAACAATCTAGTTATTTAAAAGTGGTACAGTTGGAATTATGCCAATTAGTCTTTTATATTGTTTTAATTTCAATAATTGAATGTGTTACTGCTAATTACATTGTGTTTTATTTTTATTAATTTCACCATGGATTTCTTTTCCATAGATCTCTAAGTCAACACTCAGTGAGTTTAGACTCATGTTATGAGCATTTGAAATTTTTATCCTGCATCTTGCTTTGTACTGCTTAGCCTTTTGTTTCAGCTAAAAGTCTGCCTTACCTTTTTTATTTTTTTTCTTTGACTTCTTTTAACTTTGTTACCATTTAAATAAAAAATTGGGCAACATTTATCACAACTGATGATTTTGTGTAAAATATTTCTTGATGGAAATAGGTAGGTATACATTCAGCTGGGCACTGTAAATATTCTCTGAGTAGTTGATTGTTATATCTCTTCAGTGCATAACTGATACCCTTGACCAAACCCAGAAGTTATCTAGGTACCTAGGAAGAATCTGTTCTGCTTTGCCAATGCTTTCTCCTGAATATGTTAATGTTATCCTGGGGAAACACACAGAATTGTGTTATTCAAACACTCAAGGAGTCTCTCATTTAGAAATGATGGGGTTGTATCAAAGATATTTATAAAAATACTAATTTCACAGTGGGAACATATGTTTGGTGGTATAAAGTGGGATGGTACCACAAGTGAGAGTTTACAACTTTTTCTGTACCAGAATATTATTCCCCACTTCTCTGCAAATCCCTGCTCCCAGTATTTTAAATTTACATTATTTTTCCACATTTTTGTGCAGTTGTAAAGAAGGAAAAATAAACCCACACACTAGACTTTGCAAGTGAAGTTTTACTGTCTCCCAGAGCAACAACAAATGATGAGGATAACACACCAGTATAGCACCTGGCAAGCCATAGTCCTGGATTCCTTTCCCACTTCACAATAACTCTATTATATCCCATACTTAAAGAACTAAGTTATTAGCCTTGCAGCAATGCTGTTTACTTTCCTCAGAATGTGTCCCGTATGGTTTGCATGTAACAAAAGCTAAACCAAACCAAAATAAAATAAAATTAAAAACTCAGGGGATTTAGAGGTCAATGAAAACAGGAACTAGGGGACAAAAACCTAGGGAAAACATCTGCAGGCAGTGTTACAGAGGAATGGCTCTTAGGCAAAAACAGGTCACGTGAACCAGCTATCCTGAATAAAGCCCAGATGGCACGATGGGACATTATATTCAGCGTGTTAAAGGACACACTAAATTTTTGTAGAGGGCAAGAAGTACTTGGAGAGAAAAAGAAGGGTCAGCCTGAAAGTGTTAATAGTGCTGAAGCCCTCGATCACAGACATCGCTTGCAATGCTGCTGGTATGAAATGATTTCTGATGGCAGAAATATGACAGCCTAGAAGTCACAGGAATTGATGCTTTTATTTGAAAATCAAACTTCTTCCACACTTCCACTTTTTGTGGACAAAAACATATATTTCATTTAAAATAAATATACTCCCTAACCCCTACCTCCCCCTCCCCCCCAAAAAATTTGAAGCACATCACAAATTCACAACACAAAATACTGATCATACAAATGTACAGCTTTCAACATGAGCTGGTATGGGTGTGAAGATATATGGCCTTAAGTAAAAAAAAGGCAAGAAGGTAAGAAAATATAAAGAGGCATAAATACATAAAGTATTAATTCATCAGTTAGTCAGGCTGAGAAGGTTCATAGTAATTTCCCATGGATAAGAGAAAACTTTACTTCCATTCTCATTTTCCTGAGATAAAGCTTTTTTTCCTTTGTCATTATACAGCATGTAAACTGCACTGTAAACATTGACTCAGTTATAATATCACACCACCTTATCATGACCAGCAGTTTAAGTGGTGTTCAGAGAGGAAAAAAAATTTAAGCTTTGCTCCAAAGATTACTTTCTTTTTTAGTGAAACACCTCTGGTATTTCTGTAGTCAGGAAAAAAAATAAAATTCACTGTATGACAGGAATAGATGCTGGCTACGTTGAAGTCAGTGGGAGTCCGGCCATTTATCTCCCTCTGACCTGGTTTCTACCTCAAATATTTATTCCCAACACAAAAAGGAGGATTCACAATTCAGGAAAATTTTGGAACCCTTGTTGGCAGGCTTTTGTCAAAATACACCCTGACAAAGTGCAGAGGCAGCATGTGGCAGTCAGGATGCAATTAGCATAGGGCTGTGCTTCTTGGGGTTACTAAAACTTCCAATTTTTGCCCTGTCTAGGGGTGGGGAGCAGGGGATTAAATTTTCTGGCGTAATTTAATTATATGAGAATCTCAGGAGACTGTTCTGAGGGGTTTCAATCCCCATTCATCTTAATTTAGTGTAGTTTAAAGCAAGAGGCTTGCCAAAACCAGAATTAAACTGGAAAACTACCAGCAAACTGTTATCAGCCATATTACACAGTGATACACCTGCTTTGCCAGCTGGGGATGGTACTCTTATCTAACATCAATTCTTTACTGATGCATGCATCCTTCGGGGTTTAAACTGAAAAGTCAATCCCTGACCCAATGGAATTTCTTTAATTTCCTGAGATATGTATTACATTATTACCTGGTTTTTATTACAGTTCTGCTAGGACAGTTATATCTTAAGAACTTTAACCTCAGGAGCCAGGCATCCCAATAAAAATAATAATAAAATTAATCCCTTTTGTTTACCTCATGTTTTCAGTTGTTAATTCATACTTATAACCTGGATATATACTCAAACTTTTCTTCCAAATTGTTAAGAATGTATGTACACTTATGGAAAAAATAAAAAACAAAAAAAACCAAGAACAAAATAAAACAAATCAAAACAAACAAAAAAAACCCCAAAACCAGAACTTGACATTCTTCTCTAATCATCCAAACAAGAGGACATAGTTAAGAAAAGGAAGGAAAAAGGGATGGCATGGAAGCAATAGGGAAGAGATGAATGAATTGTGAAGGAAGGAGATGTCAAGGCACAGAAAAAACAACCTGTCAGTACAAACAAAAGAAGCCTGTGGAAAGCAGTTTGTTCACACACACGCTACCTTGTCGAATAATCTCACAAAGCAAAGGAGCCTGCTGCAGACCTAGTTTTCCTGGCCTTTGAGCTCTCACTGGTACCTCCGATGCAACATGACTTGCACAGACGATGAGACAGCAGGTGGTTCTACATTTTCCTTTTTCTTTCAACCCTGTCCTTGTCTACTATGACAAGAAATTTTGGTCATTCATTAAATTTATTACAATTGATCTGATTTTTTTATTGCTGTAGTCCATAAAAATTCCCTTTTTTCATTAGCCTAGTATGCTGACCCTCTCCACAATTTTAAGGACCTCAAAATATTTTGTCCTGTTGTTTTCCTCACATGAAAAGGTCTTTACCCACTGTACAAGAAAAATGTTTTCTGTGCATGTGGGGTGCGCTACAGGCTTGTTTCAGTAGAAAATCTCACTGTGTGTTAAGCACAATGCAAAGGAGAGTCTGAGGAAATGAAAACTCTCTAAGGGAGTGCTGTATTTCAGAAAGATTAAATTTTTTTCCCCCCACTGAATATTTGTTAGAAACCTAAAACTGTACCTTCGGGGGAATAAAAATGAAATAGGTATCTCTCAGTCCTGCCATGGATGATACTGGGAATTGAGATCAGAGGTAGAACGTGGACAGAGATATCTGTCTTTGCTTTTTTACAGTATGATGGTGATTACTGATTCTTAATTCTGTGATTTACAGAGAATAAGTGTTTACTTAACTTCTTTTTAGGCCTGGGAAAAGGGAACCGAAGCTGTAATGAGTCATCAGAAGACTGGATTATTTTATTAATATTTTTTGATCTCTTAGGGGTTTTTCTGTATCCCTGAGAGATATTCTTAGGCTTTTCTTTGCATTTTTTTGGTTTGGTTTGGAGTTTTTTGAGGGGTTTTTTGGTTGGTTGTTTTGTTTTGGTTTATTTTGTTGTTGGTTTTTTTTTTTTTAAAAAAGGATGGCATGAAACCTTCTAATCCAATACATTAGTTTTCCACTTGCTATTACTACAAAGCATGTTTCAGTTTCGCTGCCTGCGTGTTTAGTGTTGATAATCCTTTAGTGTGGATATGGTAATAACTTTAACATCCAAGTTTAAATCTTTTATCTCTTTGGTCTTTTCCTTCAGTTTAAACAAAGCTGTTGTTAGCTCTGTTGTGTGTACAGCCATGGCTTTGCACAGTTCTGCTAGCTTCAATTAAGTAATGTTCCATTTGATTTCAGGCCAACAGTGCATTCATCTTCTTTCACTACATTAGCACTGTGCCAATTGAAAAATTCTTGTTGGAAAAGCATGCAGTCACTATTCTGTTGTTTGTGCTGTTCTTACAGGGATCTAACCCAGAGCAGTTTCTTTCACCTCTTTTTCCAGGTGCCAGGCATTATGCTGGTTTGCTTTGGCTTTGCCACACAGCCTGCAACTCCATGTGCTGTTTGTATAGACTCCTCCTTTACTCTGCATGAGGGCTTACTCATGTAGTATTTTGGATTCTTTATTGTGTCCGTGGGGTCAAAGTACTGAACTCTATCCAAAAATGTCAGTCTGCCTGGAAAATTCTGACAGTTTCGTAGAAATAGAAACTTTTTTCCTGGCTTTTCCAATAGCTTTCCTGTCTGACTTTTTTGCCACAGGTCTAAGCCATAAGCAAGTTTTTTACATAATATCAGACAGCTTTCTGAAACCGTGGAACTCAGTCTTCAGCCGTTAAAAAAGACTGTCTTCAATTTTTCCCCAATTCTCTCAAGTCCTGTGCTAAAAACAAAACAAAACAAAACCAAAAACAAACAAACAAACAAACAAATCTTATCTTTCATTTTCAAATAGAGTGAAGTCTCACTCAGTTTTTATAGTGCAACATTAATAGTTTAGCCACTTTTTCCTGAATAATTTAAAAATATAAAAATAACAAGTGCACCACAACTGTTGACTCTGATGTTTCCTGGCAGAAATCTATTATTTGCAGGTAAATATTCCTTTAGTTGCATCCTCTTCTAATTTCTTGCCATATTTTCACAGCTGAAAATTTTAGCTGCTCTTGGGAAATCTACTTAGAAAAATTTTCAATGCAAAGAATATTTTGGTATGTTCTAATTTCTCTTTCATCTCCAGTGCTGTGTACTATGCTGTACAACATAAGCAGTTACATTTGTACTGAAAGAGAAGCCATGGGCAAGTTATAGGTAAATCCTTTCTTTTCTCTCTACTTATTCTGGGTTTTAGTACCAGCTGAACCTTAGGTTCAACCCAATTTGTCCATGAAAATCTCTTAAACTAATGCACCTGTGGTTGGTGACAGCTATAAGTATTAAGAAGGTATTTTAATGGATTATTCAAAAGTAAAAAACTGTATAAACTGCTTTTTTTTTTTCAAGACCTGTGAAAATTGGGGTTTAAAGAATTGTTCCCTTAAGTGATCACTTCATGCAAAAGTTTAACTCCAGTTTCTCATTTTAGATTTTGGAACAATAACACTGTTAATTTTTGTAAATCTTCTTATTTTAGTAGAGTACAAGAAAGTTTAGTAAAGTCTAAGAAATTTTTGAACATCACACTGTCAAGTGTGATATTAACCCAAGCCATGTTTATCAGGAAATGAGATTAAAAAGCACATACATTTTATATATATATCTCACACACTCATATATCTTTAAAATAAATGAGATAATAGAGCTCTGTCAACAACAATGCTTCTGAGTTTTGCTTTCTAAAAACAATACTCCCTCTGAAAAAAATTTAATTGAAAGTTGGGGAATGGGAATCTTTCCCAGATATTACACAGGAATATTCCTGCTGAGAGCAAAGATGGTGCCTAGTTACATAAATGTACTGCATGACTAAATTATTATTTTGGGGAGGAGATCATAGAATCATAGAATGGTTTGGGTTGCAAGGGGACCTTGAGAGGATCATTATTTGTTCTCGAGTAAATCCAGGAAAATTGCAGTTCTGAAGGTTATTAAAATTTATGCTAATATATGATATCCAGTGGTCCCTAAGCATGTACTGGGTACTTTTGTGAATAAGCCAAACAAATAATTTCTTCCCTGAGGAGTTATTTATTGAATTCACTATTAAATTGTATCTACTGTAAAAAAAGAAACAAAACAAAACAAAACAAAACAAAGCAAAACAAAACAAAACTAAGAAAACCCCTTAGAGTTAACTTCAATGAGATAAAATAGTTCACAACAGAGTAAGTCACAGCAGGATGTGTAACTGAGTCCTGGACCAAGTGCCAAGTGGGTAGAAGTCACTGAGAGCAGTGATTTTCATCTGCAATATCATGCTCTGATTCATTTAATGCAGCTTCATGAAGAAGGATTGCCAAAAGATTAATTTCACTGATAATAATTCTGTCTCTTTTAGCACCTTGTAGATAATCTTCACTGAAAACACAGGACTTCTTTCCAAGGTGGAAGAAAACCAAAATAAATGGGCAGGAATTACAGTGTCAAATCCGTTCTGTAGCCAAGGAAAGGAATTGAAAAAAAATCTGGGGAACAAGTTATCTCATTCTTAAACCTAGCCTACTGAAATGTGATGTGGAAGAACGTGTTTTGTTGACTTTAGGGGTTATTTGTGGGAGTAGATCAAGTATAGACACCTATGCTAAAATTAGATGATATGAGCTTCATCATGATTCACTGCGCAGATCCCTTCCCTATGGACAGTCTGGCACTCTATCTATTACTAGATACTTCTTAAAAACTGTCTTCTTGATGTTGCATTGAAACAAATATTTAAGAGGGACTTTGGGAGAAACTAAAAGAGGTGAAATTTTATGGGATTTTTTTTCCGAGTATAAGTGGTTGAATGCAGATTCTTGTTTGAAACAGTGTTTTCTTGGGTGATGATATTGGCACTAGTAATGGACAAAAAGTGGGAGTTGGCTCCTTGTTTGTGAAAGAATAGAATAGAATAGAATAGAATAGTTCTGTAAAGAGCCAGGCAAGCAAAGCCAAATAATATATTGTTTACAATAATAAAGGATCAAATGGAGGAATACACAGAATGAGTTGTTGAAAGGCTAGAAAAATAATGTTTTCAAGCATATGTCTGAATTAGGGTATTACTTTCAAAGACAGAGAAAAGCCTTTTTCTGCTCTCTAAAGAAATATATTTCAACAAAACTGAGGCAAAAGTATGAGGTATGAATTTTAAGATGTTGATAAAAACTATAGACCGGGAGGATGACCTCAGACAGAGCAAAAAAATTTAGAAACAGAGGAAGGTAGCTGTCTGATGGAAACTTGGAAAAGAAGAGGTGAACAAGAAAAAAAAAGTAGTCACAGAAACCAGGAAGGAAAATATTTCAGCAAAGAGGAAACCAGACAGCAGTGTTAGAAGAGACTGGCAGGTAAAGAACAATGAGGGTGGAGCTTTGCTAAGAGAAAGTTATTGCAAAAACACAGTTTCACTGTAGTGCAGGGGGCAGAAGAGTGATTTGGAAAGATTCTTGAATTAAAATTAGTACAGAATATCTGCTGACAAACATGGCATGTACAAATCTCGGTGAGCTCAGAGGTGGGAGGGGAAGGAATACAGTAATAAGTGAGTGAGGTGGCAGGGTTGAGATGGAAATAACCAAGTCACTGTGCCAAAGAGACTGAAAACAGAAATAAATATGTGAGAGAAGTTATGATGGAGATCAGGGGACTGAATGGACAGGAGACAGGTTTAAAGAGCTGAAAAGAGATGAGAAACTTCTGTAGTAGGACAAGAAATTTTACAGGAGAGGAATGGGAATAGAAATAAATAGGCTGGGCTGGTGGAGGAAGATCACAAAGTATTTAATCAGTTTTCCTTAAAAAATGCAGTACCAGGCTAAAATCACATTTTCTCCCCATTTTTGTTGGCAAATATCAGTTCATTTATACACTTACATGAAGATTCTTCAGGTTCTTGAAATCTCCTTCTTTAATTTCAGTGATTTTGTTGTTCTGTAAGTCCAACAGGGTTGTGTCTGGGGGAAGGTCTCTTGGCACCTTTTCCAGACCTAGCAACAGTGAAAAGAACAATTGACTTTGAAAGAAACTTTAAATAAGGGACAGTGCCTTTCTTAGCAGCATTTTCCTTTCAGTAAACACCATTTCTAGAACTAATTTCCTGAAGCAGCTTATGAAGACTTATTTGAAAGTGTTTCTGTCTCCAGCCAGTCAAAGAGAGTTTTATTTTGCTAGGTTGAACCAACATTTATTTATTCACATTTCCATTATGCCTTTTCTGAGAATATGTCTGAGTTATAGCTTAAAGCAAAGGATTTAGTTTGGGAAAATAATTTCTAACATGTTTTATTCCACTGAACTGTGTGAATAAAATTTTTTTTGGAAAGAGATATGGCATTTTTTATTTTCACTGGGTGTTAGCTTTTGTGGACAGAGGATATTTCCTGCTTTTAAAATGTACTAGGCTTTTTGAAAGAAGTACAATAGTTGATTATAATAATTTCCAGAAAAAATACTGTTTGTTTGACAGTAACTGAATAAATTGCTGTAAAGTCCACCTTAAAAAAAAAAACCAAACCGCCAGTCCACCTCCTCCCTTTTCTTTGAATTGAAACTGTGTCCAAGTTTTCTGGAGAACAAATCTCTTGGTTTCACTACAACTGCCAAAAGAACATCAGACAGTTTAAATTAAAGACTCTCTTTGGGACTATTTTCTGAATAGCTGATATGTAAGTCTGATGAAGTCATGGAAATGAAATTATTTAGTGTTAAATAACACTTGCTTTACCCAGCTTTCCTTTCATACTGTGACTTGGAATAAAACAAATCTTTTATAGTCATTCTGATTTACCACAAAATTAAAATGTTCTTTCCTAACTAGCCTTTATTTCTTTTTTTTAACAGAATGTGAAATGCTAAATGAGTAGTTGGTAGGAAAAAATTTCTAGACACTAATAAAGTCTCTATATGGGCATGTAACAGAAGTGGACTTCTCTGGGCAAAACTGTTTTTTTACCCATAAATGTTTTAACTAGGATTCCTGAAGCTGTATGTGAACTCTTCTCGGAAAGATCTCTCTGCAAATATTTCCACTGTTTCCCCAGAATGATGGTGGACGTCATGATATTCTTCTCAGAGGAAAAATATAGACATATGTATGTCATCTTTTAAAATCTATACATTTAAATCCCAAGCGAGTCATTGCAAACACAGTGAGATATGCTTTCCAGAGATAAGATATGCTTTGCCACAACGGCTGTAGAGACTCCACCCTTGGAGATACTCCAGAGTTGCCTGGATACAGCCCTAAGCAACCCCCCTAAGCAGGGGCGTGGCCTAGGTGGTCTCAAGAGTTGATGTCCAAATTCAACCATTCTGTGATTGTGTGATAATTGATGATCATCAAAAATGTGTTTTCACACAGAGAATGTAGGTTTCTCTGTCAAAATCCTATGTATAGCAAAACTTCTATTTCACTCTCTTCTTAGAATATATATGTGTATATGTAAAGTAAAAGTGTGGTAAGATAAAAAAAAATTAAAATATTTTTAATAAAAGATTTTTATTAAAACTGAGTGCAATAAAAATTCACCTGTCTGATGTCAGGTTTCATGCCTTAATTATTATTCCCCTGATGAGGGAATTTTAATATCTTTTGCTAGGCGCCGTAAAGAATAGGACCTTCCTTCTTCTTAGTTTGCAGATAGTTGTTTATTAAGTCTTATCAGAGAAGTGTGGCCCATAGCCGGGCTTTAGACATAGCACAGAGCAAGGAATGCCAAGAATGGCTGCCCGATCTTGATTACAGCCTCTTTTAAAGGTAAATTATCCAATTAAAACTTAAAATGAAAGATATTTTTTTTCTACCAATGCTCAATAATTCACCTTGTCACGTCAAAAGGAATTACGGCTTTTTTTCATCCAATCATTCCAAACTACCTCTACTGCAGAATATGGGGTATTAGAAGAAGAAGAAGAAGATCTAAAAGACAACTATTATCCTCCAATTTGAAGTTTTTTGCTTTTATCTATTTACCACACTAAGTAACCTAAAAAGTCTAGATTTTTCATCCTGTGACAATCTTACATAATATCCCATCACCTAGTTCACACCAGTGTAAACTCTAATTCTTCCCAGAGATTACATAGATTTCTCCATAGACAAAGGTCAGAAATGATGATGCACAGGGGGTTTTTATACTTGAAAACAGGCAGAGCGATATTCTTTGCATTCTGGACTCCAACATCTGAGTTTTAATTACACCAGAATTCAAAACGTTTAAAAAGCAGAATCATGCAGCCTAGAATGAATTAGTAAAAGCTTCATAAACTGACAACAGCCAAAACTCACATCTCGTCCTGTTTACCTTACTGATATTCAGAGCACAAATATTTGATACAGATTAAGATTCTTTATATTACTAAAATAAGTTTTCCTCAGTTAGGCATGGACTTTGTTTTTACTTCAACAGTTGCAAAACCCTCATTACTTTCCGAAGTGTAGTACTAGAGTTCCAAATATACAAGAACGTGATACTGTATAATTTGTATGTTGGTTGTCTTTGGACAACTTCTGTCTTCTGTGAACAGGACTGATGTCAGCAACCAAAATTTCTTTCCCAAAAAACACTGCTTTTTCAAGACCATAATTTTGTTATAACTTCCCACAGTCTAGCAACTCCCATAGCGTTCTTCACATATAAATAAAAAACCCCAAGGGTTTAATCACTTATATTCAAAGTAACATTAGTATGTTCTGGTTGTCAGTATACTTGTATTAGTAGGCCTTACCTCTAATAAGTGTTATGGCAGACAATGGGGTGCAAGAGCTGTACAGCCACACTTTATCTGAAGCCCTTAGAACATACTTCAGAAGAACATTTGGGGAACACTTGGATTGCCATTGAAGGGATAATTCGCCAGAGACTAAATTTCAAACTAAATTTCCAGCTGTACTTTTCAAGCTTCACATTTCAGTTTCTAAAAGCTTAAGTGTTATCCATGAATATGGTAGAGCTGATAATTTCTCAGAGCAATAAAGTTAGATTTCCAATGTTTCATATCATAAAGACAAATTTAATAAGAAATCCATTTATGAAAATGATTTGTAATATCATTTTCCCTACTTGTACTAGAAACTAGAAAGATATACAATTCAATAATTAGCTCTGCATGCAGAGTGTAAGTGCCATCACCTGTAGTGTTGGACTTATTTTATTACCTATCCCATGTATATTCTGTTATGCATTTCCTGAAGCTGTTTTAAAAAATGTTTTCAAAACCAGCTATAGACATTATATTTCATTTTTTTTTTCTTGACTTGTGTGACTTTTGAAGAGCAAAGTGTTGATGAGTACAGGGTGCACACTAGCTGCTGAGGAGACCTTGCATTATCAGAAAGCAATTTAATACATCTGCCAGCTGGAAGCTAAACCATCTGGAGCTCTCCAGTGGAGGAAGAGTTTATAAATGGGTGAATCTGGACACTGACTTGCAAAATCAGCATCTAAATAATTCAGGACTAAACTGCATTTGAGATGTAGACCAGATCCACATCTACCTTGGCTTGTGCTTCAGATTGCAGTTCAAGGTCTCTGTATAAGTTGATGTACCTCCAGATGGATACATGTAGGAGGAGCATTGGTGTACTGCAAACTAACCCCTGTGCTGAAGGCTCCCAGCCTGGAGAGCAAAGCTTCAAACCTTTCTGGTCAACAGTAACCAGTTCAGATGAGCGGGGGAGCCTGAACTGGCATGATAGTGTGACAGGGTTTAAATCAAATGGAGAAAATTGTAATCCCACTGGAAGCTCAAATGGCTCCTGGGATACAATTATCATGTCCCAGAAAGGCTGTTTGGTTCTTCTGTCTGGGAGACAGAAGTTTAGAGAGGAATTGTGGGCTGTCCTTACTACTCATTTCTAAGAAGCTCAAGTGATGCCCGTGTACTTCTGAAGCCATGTTGTACAGTGCAATCACACATCCACCTACAAATGACTGCCAGTGAGATTCATGTAATACCAACCAAAAGGACAACTGGTGTTGGAAAGTATCAATTGAGTCACCTCTCAATCATTTTAAGAACATTACACACAGATATTCCAGCTCTTGGCTGTGATGTTTTTATACATTAAAACTTGCTTCTTGAAAAGCCATATGAAACTCTCATAACAGTCTGAGTTTTTATGTGAATAATCAGTGCTACACAGTTTGGTATTCAGTTCTCTGGAAATATTTCAGGCTTCTAGTTCCTAAGATTAACTTATAACTGATTAAAAATTTAGTTTCTTCTGCCTTTCCCACTGTATGTTAAGTTGACAGTACATATATCTTTATTTATTTTGGTTGAATAAAACTAAGTCAGTTATTAGTTAAGTTGGTAAATAAATTTTTTAAAAACCAATTTATTCACAAATAACAAGAAATGGTATAATTCCACCCTTCCAAAATCCTTGTTTACGCTGAGATTAAGAGCTTAAAGATTCTGGAAAAAGAAGAGATTTAATTCATCAGTTCACGTATCTTAGTCAAAATACCCTTTTGATTTGCACTAAAATTTTTCTTTGGAAGAAATCATGACTTCCTTAGAGAAGCTGAACAGCCATCAGTTCCTGTAGCACAGATCGGATCTGTATTATCCCTTATGAATTTTTATAAGCAGAAATTTCCTACTGTTCTATATTATCAACCTGGAGCAAACAATTATTCTCACCAGTATACATTTATGTGTGTAAAAATGTATGCACATGAAAACCCATGAAGAACAGAATAAGCCATAGGACTACAAAATGGGGAAGAAAAAGTGTGTAAGTAAGCTTGAATACTTCCTTTTCTTAGGATAAGATGAGATTTATTATTAATGACAGAAGCGTACCTAATTTTTTGTACATTTACTTGCTACACCACAGATTCTTGAAATAACAAACAACATCAAAATGTATTCAGTAAAAGCCAGAATAATTGGATGGTTAACCAATTTCTTTCTCACACAAGAAAGGCTCATCCACAGTCACCTTTGGAGGGGAGATGTTACATGCACCAGGAATCCCTGTTTAGTGGGAGGTTGGAGAAGGTAACTTTGCAGAAATCAAGCTGGTCTCTGGGATCTCACCTTTGTGGGTTGCAGCCTTTTGTTATAATTTGTTAAACAAATGGCAGTGTCTAGCTGTTTAGCTGTGATTGCCTCACCGCCTGGAGAGGACAGAAGGCTGATGGGTCTGGAGATTTTATGAGACCAGAAATTAGGCAGAGAAGAGCCAAGACTGGTATAATTAATCCCTTATCTGGTCCCGGAGGGAGAATCAATCAGTGGCTAGCCATCTCCTGTGCAGCACTGCACCAGCCCAACTAGCACATGCTGCTGTTAGCCAGCCAAACAGGTGTCGGAGATGTAGCAAGAATTTGGGAATAGTGTGAGGATGTTATGGGTTTGGGTATACACAGCAGGCTTTATTATTTCTGCAGCTGAGGGAACAACCTGCTCAGCTACAGGAGCTGTGATCAAGTGGCAACGGAATAATTTAACCCACAAAGGAGAAGGGTGAATTTTGAACCCTCCTTGCTGTGCAGAGGTTTCAGTCTACTGCTCCAGCTTCTCGACAGTGAGAGCCACAAGTTAGTCTGCATCTTGGCATGGAGCCACATTTCTGCTGAAGCCATACGACTGTTCAGAAAAGGAATGCAAGATTTATGGGGCCAGCGAGGGAGACTAAGCAAATGGAAGTCTGAGTCTGTAGCCCAGAGATGAGGACGCTTTCCTGAGAATTACGTCTTTGCCACACTGAGACCCCAAAGTCAAAATAACAGATATGTGAATAGCAACAATTATAAACAATTTTTACAATACAACAGAGTTTGTGGTTTGATTTTTTTAGTGTGCTTGGGGTACTTTGGGAGATTTTTCCTCCACCTATCCATTTTACAAGCAGCAGCGATGGGGTTTACTCTTCTGAATAAACCTTTGCTTTCCCAGCTGGAGGGCACGGACCAAAAGGCAGAGAGACATCTGAACGCTGTAGCTCAGATACATGTGTTACTACATTGCAACACTTAGGATTATTATCACAGGGGCCATAAAATGGGGCTCGTTTAGAGACTCTTTCAGTTTCCGCAAACAGCTGCTGCCAGCTGAGGAATTTGGACTAAGCTCCATGTAATTCCCAGCCGTGATCATCAGTGGCTGCACTCCCAGTGGAGGCAGCCCCTCCAGCAGCTGCCAGGGCTGCCTCTGCACACTGCTGTGTGCTCTCCTTGCTCCAAGCCCAGCTCTGCTGCATCCCACTGATGGGCAGCCATCCTCCCCAGGGGGAATGACCTTAGCAATGCCCTGAGTGGACTCTGGGGCAGATGAGGCGAAAGGCAAGTTTACAGGGTCAGGATACTTAGTCACGGAAAAATAACTGGATCCAAGTACTGCTTTCTGGAAGGATGGCAAGGAACTGCTTTGAATGCTTTGACTTAGAAAAGTTTACTGATACTTTCCCAGGCTATGTGCTACAGTATTTGCTGGAAATTTGTTCTCTATTGTGTGGGGTTTGCAAATAGGAGTAATTTCATTATTTGCATCCATAAAATAAGAAACAATTGTCTTTTTATACGGAGAAGTATCCATAGCCTCCTCCTCTCTCCCACTTTCAAATTAAAAGTTTGTTCACCACCTTCTCCTGTCTTGCTATGAAATCAGCAATAAACTTTTTCTTTTTTTCTAACAGATATAAAAAAGAATTATGGAATGCATAAGACTCTTAAAATATATATTCCTGAAGGTGATTCACAACAATTTTTTAGACCTTTTTCTTGTTTTGCAGTCTGCAAGACTCATAAGATCCATTTTGGACTTATTTTTATCGCAGATTATTGTTTTTGTATATGTCTGAGCCTTCTCATGGGAAAGAACAAGGATAAAAAACTCCATTCCCTGCTAAGGTAGCCCTTCACAAGGGTAGACCTGTTTTTTTCCTCCCAAACATATATAACATTGTTTCCAAGAACAGAGTGAGGAACACAGGAAAATAGAAACAAATGCACACACATTGTGATCAAATGCATAGTTCTCCATTGTGATAGTACTAATAATTATAAAAGCCCTAGCAAAGGTATAAAAGTGAATGCATTGCTTTAACTGCTCTTTTCCACTTCCACCCACCCTGTGTAGTGAACACGTGTTTCAAAGTATAACGGATATTGCAAGCCACAGCTGTTATGAATTATTTTTCACTGCTAGTCACATTTTTGGTACAGATAGAGTTAGTCTCCTGTCTCCAAAAGTTAATGCCTAAGAGAAATGATATACTTTTGAAGCTAAAATTCAAGCAACTTCCAATTCTGACTTTTAATTACAGTGATCTTGAAGGTATGTGCCTTCTCAAGATCACTAGCATTTTAGATAGGCAGAAAAATATTCTGAAACAATTTTTAGACTTCAGGGATTAAGACATTAAGTGAAATAAAAATCAAGTATTATGAGTTTTGTAGTTAACTCCTAGAATCACCAGCTTTACATTTCCCACTGCCATGGTTGCAGACATAAAACATCCCATCAGAGAACAGCAACTGACCGGTGGGATTCGTGCAATCTGCCAGCACCATGTGCACAATGGCTTTACTCAAAGTGGATGCAATGCAGATGTACTATCCATGAGTACTCAGGCAGTAAGGTGAAACATTTATTTCTTCTGTAGTCATAAGAGAGCATTTCAGTGACTCAGAAAAGTGAGCATTATCTAACAAATTATGTTTTGAATGACCCTTTGGAGTAATGTAATTTGATGTTTACCTGCGTTGCCGTTTAAGTTAGCAACAGGCAACAGATGACAATTTGAGGATAGTTGCCTCAATTTTTACTTTGGGATTTACCAGAATTAGCTCTAACATAATGTCATAAAGAGTCATTTGGGGGAGGTCTTCTCTGGTTTCAAGTAAACTCACCCCTTCCTGTGCTGACCACATGGTCATTACACAGCCCTAGTTTATAACCTGGGGGCAGAGATATGTTCCTGGTTATTTCAGGTACTTCTAAACATAACACTGCCATTTTTCAAAAATGTTGTAGAATTGTTGTCAACCTACTCTCATGCAAGCAAACAATGGAAGAAGCTGCTGTGATCATGTCTGGACACAGTGAATAGCAATTAAACAAATTTTGGAAGAGAATTTCCTGATTGAATCAGGAAGTCTGCAGACCTGCTAGTTCCCTCTTTTGACTACAAGGTGTTACATATTCCCTTGTAACTCTTAGACATATTTGATTTGTAACTTCTTTTATTTTGTCAGCCATTTAGTGCTAGAGCTTCCCCAGGTGTTCTATAAATGTAACAGTCATCTCCAGCCCAGAAGATGTAAACTCTCTGCCACAGAGTGCAAAAATAAAGAAGAGAAAGAAAATTTTTCCCCCTAATCCTGAAAACATTAAGATTCTAATTCAATTCATTGCTTTTGCTCCTGTATGTCTTAGGTAGAGATACTCAGCAACGAGTTTGATTATTGCACCACTACAGACACTTTTCTTCCATGTCACCCTAAAATATGAATTCATTGAGAACCTCTTTAATTTCTGAGGCCCACTCTGGAGCAGTAGAAGGGAAAACATGTACTCCAGCACAGAAACTGAAATCATTCTAGGCTTTCACGTTTTAGGTGATAGAGGAGTTGCAAGCACAAACAGGTTCTGGGATGCCTTACTGCACATTTCTGTTGTGCTAACGTTGTATTACAAGACCAGACTGTAGCCCCCTTTACACTTGCACATGTTTTAAAAGCTGCAAAATTTCTAAAAATAACCTGTCCATTTGGGGTTTTTGCCATTAAGTTGTTAAAGTTACCATCAGGTGGGCAGAAATCGTTTCTTGCTTTCACTGCTGTTTTTTGAAATATAATTATTGAATTCCTTATTGAAATTAAAACTGTAAACATCCTCTCCATCTCAAAAAACAGATTTTTGTAGAAACTAAAAACACTCCAAGTTGGTGCCAGGAAACAAACACATAGATGGTATGGGATGCTCTTCTGGATGCCCTCTCATATGAGTATCCATGCAGAGAGTACACAAATTCTTTAAATACTGGTTTTAACCTTTTTCGTTTCCTATTGACTGCATATGAGCTCTGCAGTAGAGTTGCCTATATAGGAAATGCAACCTTGCTAAAATCAAGGTCATTTATACAGAACTGTTTGAGTCTCATAATTGGCTCCCTAAGTTGAAAACTACAACACAAATCCCATCTTGGTTTTTTTCCCCCCAAACCTCATGCAGGCATGGTCCTTTGTCTTGAGGTCCTTGTGTGTTTGTGCTTATTTTTTCCACCTCTATTCTTGCAGAGAAGCCAATGAGCAAGTTTTACTCTTTTGTTCAGCCTGGAGGAGACTGAGGGCTCATTGCAAATTCCAGCTTCCTTGGGAAGGGAACAGGAGGGGCAGGCACTGATCTCTTCTCTGTGGTGACAGTGACAGGACCTAAGGGAGTGGCCTGAAGTTGTGCCAGGGGAGGTTTAGGTTGGATATGACAAAAGAAGTTTTTCACCCAAAGGGTGGTTGGGCACTGGAACAGGCTCCCCAGGGAAGTGTTCACAGCACCAAGCCTGACAGAGCTCAAGAAGCATTTGGACAATGTTCTGAGGCACACGGTGTGAATCTTGGGGCTGTTGTATGCAGGGCCAGGAGCTGCACTTTGTTAATCCTGATGAGTCCCTTCCAACTCTGAATATTCTGTGATTCTGTGATTATCTATCTACTTTGCTTTCATAGTGTAAAGGACAACAGTGCTCTGTGTGAGCATAATAACTACGATACAGACAAAGAGACATATAATTCCAGCATTTGTCTTTTTTTTTTTTGTCAGGGCAGGCATGGAAAACAGGATGAATAAATTTTTAAAAATGGCAGTGTATTTTGAAGAATATAGTTTTTGATTTGAACTTCAGGAAAAGACTAAAATATCCAGAAAAATACATTTTTCTCCCTGTAACCTATACATACATCTTCTTTTGGACCACTTCCTTTTAATCAAAGATTCAGGACATGTTCAAAGCAAAATATAGACCACTGAGTCCAAATTTGATGACGCTGGGACAATCTGGGTTTGAGACTGGTGTTTTGAAAATCTGCTTAAAACTAGAATATTTTCAAAATACCATGGTAACTGGACTGAGTGAACAAAATTTTCCTGAGGAGCTGGGTGCTAATATCAGAAGTTTCTTGCTGTTGTTATTGGTGACTTCACAAAGAACCCGAACTCCTAAATCTCCTCCCTGTTGTTATTAAGTCTCAGTGAACACTAGGAAGGAGCTTTTGGGCTCTCTATCTCTTCCTTGGCTGGGAAGCTTCCACAATTAAATAGCAGAGGCTTTTTGTTGTAAAAATAGCTATATGTCTTACCAAGTAACACACCCTACAAAGGTGTTAAGAACATAATAGAGATACCAGTTGCACCTAGTAGTCCATAGTATTAGGTCATGTAAGGAGTGATTATTTAGCATGTTTTAAGCATTGTAATTACCTATAATGGCTTATAATTGACTCACATTTTACTAGCTATCTATTAGCTATTTATTTGTGCATTGGGAGGTTTTAGAAATGAACCATTGCCACAGAACAAGCCAGAAAACTGTCACTTCTTGTATCACTTAGACTTGGCAGCCTGGATTTCTGTTCCTGCCACTAGGCTTTCATAAATGGCATTCCCAAGCCTGAAGCAAGCAAACAAATCTAAAAAATTAAGACAAAAATCCAAAACATACAAAGCTGGTCACTGTCACCTTGGAGTAAGCAGTAAACAAAGAAGAGATGTATTTAGAGTGGAATAATTTTTATCTAGGGTCATGTTTATCAGCTGAAACTAAATTACATCCCTAATTCAGGTGGTGATGCAAGAAGGCCTGTCTTTTACTGCCACACTGGCAAAAGATAATGGCTTTTTGTTAATACAAAGTAGTCTACATCCAGGCCAATATTTTTTTTCTTCACAATTTTTCAAGAGTGTTTTCCAGTTATTGGGTCCTTGATTTAATAATTTGTCAGAATGTACTGAGCACAGGGCTTTAATTCATGGTTTTCTAACTTCCAGGGCATCCCCAAAATTGTATCAAAGCAGAATATATATAAAAAATTTAATAATCCATGCCAAATTTATCACCAAAAAAAAGCTGGCAACATGGGTTTATTTTTCCTTGCCTTAATTTTAACACACACAACTTTGTTAACCTGAAAGTAAGTTGTATAGCCTCAAATGGTCATTGTCCTGTCTTGGCAGTTTGGGTCTCCAAGAATGATGCATCCTTTCCACTTTAGACAGGATGAACCACTGCATGGGCAGCCTAACTCACCCCATGTCTGTGAAAGGAAACCAGATGACTCTTAGATTCTGAACATCACCTGAGGTCATGCCTATGTTACAGGTAATGCCTGTGATATCTCATATGGATCCTCCAGTCTGACCTCCAGCATGTTAAGAGTATTCCAGTTCACCCAGTCAGCATGTGGAATGCCCAAAGTCTTGTGCTTGATGACAGCCTAAGTGGTGTTTGGCTAAAGAATGCCAGTTTTTAGGCCAGGGTATTGGGCTGTAGATGCTATTCTCAGTATAAGTGACAGTATACTTCCACAGATTTCATGGCTATGATAATAGTTTTGTTACATGATTCATTTCTATGAAACCAGGGGATTTCATGAGAGTATCACCCTCTATTGTACATAAAAGGAGTAAGACTTTAATCCCTATTGTTAGAAGAAAAAAATTGCATAAAACATGAAATAACTTGTCCTAAAGGCTTAGCAGTGGCAATGTAAATTCACCAAAACTTTTTTAATTTAAAAATTGTATTTGTTAATATTTAGCCATTTAAGGATACGTGCTTTCTTTTATTGCATGTTTAGTATCCTGTAAGATTTTGGGTTGAACATTTAGCTTTAAAGGTTATGTTTCAAATCAAAGTGTATTGCAAAGGAGATAATTTCCTTTATAGTGAGAAATAAGGTTCTGACATGGAGTCAAAATCAGAAAATGGGTGTTCAGATATTTCTGGAAGATTTCATACAATGAGATAAATTATCTTTTGCCAACAAATAAATTGCCATGGTTCAGGTGCTGAGGAGCCATCAGTTAACATATTGAGACACTCTATGTGTTCAGATAAACTATCTAATGTTACCAGATCCCAGTGATAATGCTTTACATATCTGTGAGCTTCTCATCTCGTGATCTCAAAGTGCTTTTCAAACACACACTCCGACATCCATGCTGAGATCTAATGTACCCTTCTTTATACAAGCTGGAGAAACCCTGCATTTCTGAGCTGTGAGAAAAATTCAAATTTTACCTGTAATACTGCTTGAACTTTGTTTGCTGACGTATCTATCTCACACACCTTTTAGTAACCACAAAACCTCCTTGGATACTCCCAGCAAGAGAGATGGAGAGACCCCCACTATGTCCTGGAAGGTCTCCAAGGAGGGCAATCTCATTGCATCCTGTATAGAGAAACTGCTCATTTAGAAGGGGCTGCCAGACTTACCTGAAGGTGAAATAAAGCTCTGACCACCACCTCTGAGTGTGCTTGTGAAGCATTCTGCATCTGCTGCAGGGATGAGTAATCACACATGCATCCTCCTGCCTACCAGGGCACTCTGGGATGAACTTTACTTGAGACTCCCTTTGGGAGGATGAGACTTTAAACGGAACTGTTAATCCTTGCTAGGGTTTTTATGAGGCTTGCTTGCCTGGCCAGCTGACTGCACACCTCCCCTGTACGTATTATTTTAAAACAGGAAAAGCGGCCTCTGACCAGCTACATCCTCTACTCCCCGCCTGTACTGTGCTCTGGTAAGGAAATGTTTGTGATTTCTATGGAAAGCCTGGCAATACCATAGCAATGCCTCACGCTGAAGCATGATCAAAAAGAGAACTTGTGGCTCCCTTTTAGCAACAGGAGGCAGATTCATAAAAGGCAGCACTTTTATAAAGATAGCATGGTGGCCTTTCTTGATGAGATCCTTGAGCCTGTTCAAAAAGGTAATACATCTCATGAAATATGGGCACATGGAGTTCTGCTATTGATCCATCAGTAACCACAACTTAGAAAGAATTCTTTTTCAGGATGTGAGAAGGCAGCATTCTCCTTCTTGCCAACTCAGCTCTTGGCTGGAAGGCAAAATAAATTAATTTGTAGGTGTGTGCTTAGGAAGATATGGCTGAAGTTGAAGAGTATAGGAATGCAAAAATTCAGCTGACAAGAGTGTAATTGGACCACTGGGCATTTTTTTTCACTGTTTTTATTGAACTCAGGTTTTATTTTTTTTTTTGTTATTCCCATCCAGTGCTCATGAGAAAAGGGGCAAACCCTATCTCTGGTCTCTGGATCCAACAGTTCTTCTGTGGTTTGTTCACATAACCCTGTGTCAGATAGCTGGTTTTTTCCTTATGAAGTAAGAGTCTACAAATAGCAAATGCCCACTTAGGCACAAAAGAAACAGGCTGAGGAAGAAGAGACCTTTCCATATGTTGCCCATGCTAGGGTCCTCCAGCTGTTTTGCTCTGGCATGTCTCATGCACCCATGGGCTCATGGCTGTAGAGAGCCCTTCCATGCCCGAGAGTGAGTAGGAGAAAGGATCCCGATTCAGGTTTCAACTTTCCTTTGTGAGACTTTATTTAGTAAGGTCTTAATATGTCCTTGTGAGGAGCCTCATTTTTGCCTGAAATTTTTCTTCAGTTAGTACCCATGTGACTAGATGACTAAATTTGATAATTTTGGAGGACAGATGTAGTTAATTTGGTGGGGTTGAAAATGCCCAGAGACGAAAGGAGAGGCAGGCCAGGAGCACAGGTTAATAGGGAGGCAGAGCTGTCACTGCTAGTTTCATGGCTTCTGTGTGCAAATTGCCTGAAACCCAAGCACCCTTCATCCCACAGCTGAGGAGCACACGAGGTCACCTCCACAGTTTGCAACAAAAGGCCAGCCACCGCCTTTCCTCAAGTCAGGAGGTAAATATGACTTTGCCTGGCTCTGTCACACAGAAGTGAACCCAAGGCCAGAAGAGAATAGCGGGCACTTTTGACTGTGAGCTGGTGACACACAGCTGTTCTGTCCCTGCTTGCAGGGCAGCCAGCAGCCCTGTGTCCTCATGAGCCTCCCAGCTGGGCCACGTCCCATCCAGGGGCTGTCACAGCCATATGCAACAAGGATGGGTGAAACTTAATGCCAAGGCTGTCACTGAGTGATAATTACTTCCTCGAGCTCTGCCAGGGACATATTATTTATTTATTTTTCAGGGTTGCATATTTTGAGCCCAGGGAGATCTCTTTTCCTTTCTACCCAAAGGCTGGATGCTATCAGCCCAGCTGCTCTAAAAGCAGAGTATTTTCATTGCATGATATGGAGCGTGCGGGTTTAAAGAAAGCTCTTTCTTTTCACCCCACTTGATATTATCTGGGAAACACTGACCTGGGGCCTTAATTACTGTATTTCTGAGTCTCCTTGTCAGTATGGGACTCTACTAACCCAGAAGTATCTTATGCAGTGGATGTAGTGCAACCCTTTGTAAATCACATGTGTGTGAAGGAGAAATGCAAGACCACAGGAGCAAGTACAGGAGCAAAGGGTCCCTGTGTGAATTTTTCTATTTTTTTTACCAAGTGAAAGCTCATTACATTCTTCAGAATTGAAGCAGACAGAACAAGTTCTCAAAATAACTTAAATTCCATCAGCATTACTAAGTGTAACAACAATAAAACCTAAGACTTTTGTGGCATGTGGGGCAACCTCCTCCCCATTCCCCACTCCCCACTCCATGTTTGCTCTCTCTGGCACCTAAATGGTAAAAAAAAAAAATATCTTTCAAGAGGAACAGTACTGTGGAAGCTGTATGAATGCATGGCTAGGTTAGCCCACACTCATTTGTGCAACTTGGCTTGCATTGTTCACTGGGTCTTTGCCAAACATATCTGTTGCGTAATTATGTGGCTCACTTTAATAAATTCACAGAAGTTTCTAGGAGTGTAGCTAAAGTTTCCCCCTCCTTTCTGTAATTATACAACCCCCACCACCATGAGACACAGGTCCTAATTGGTGGATTTGTGCCACGACTTACAGTAATTATCAAAGCTAACACTATAACATAGGAAAATAGAAACACCCAGCTATACAGTTAAAGAGCTGAGAGAAGACTTAAGGAAAAAAATTCTATAAAATCATGAGAAGTTATTTGTCTGTTTCCTTGTGTGCAAAACCAACTTTAATTGATTTTCTGCACTGTACACTGACTAAGACTGAATAATACTGGTTAAAACCAAGAGCAGTCTCACTGAAGTCAGCTTCGCTACTTGAGAATTTTGCATGGAAAAGTCAAATACATTGATGGCAGACATGGCTTCATATCCTGCTACTCTGACTGGGCACACAAGCCCTTCCCTTACATGAGGGAGTAAGGAAAGTTTGTGAGAAAGGTTCTCATGGTTTCAGCTTATATAGTGTCTAAGAAAGATATTTAATAAGGAACTCCATAATGTGTTCATTATTTTGGAGTGTTTCCAAGCTCTTTCTTCTAAAGAGCTGGTTCCAGGATATATGATTCAGTTGGTTATTTCATACTCATGTATTCCAGTGGAACTGGGATGACTTCTATGGTGAGATACTAGACAGTAAAATTAAAGGTGTTGGACCTTGGACCACACAATTTAGAACCTTTTAAAATGTTTCCATCCCTACATCTGACCTCAATGAATTTATTTAACATTCGTCTGAAGGAATAGCTTTGAAAAGTTATTTTCTCTGCAAGAGAAATCTGTGGTCTTTCAAAATACAGATGAAATTTACAAATTCAAAATACGCATTTAAAAAAATCAAACATTCTTCGTGATCACAACAAACGCCCGTCTCGCCAGGGCTTTATGGCCTACTTTGTATAGCAAATTCTGGTTAACCGCAGCCATAGCGTATTTCTTTGAAAAAAGTCAGTTATGGAGTGACGGTGCATAGCAGCCTCACCAACTCAGCTGCTAGCCCGTGACTAGAATGCGAGCACAGAGCCTCCAAAGATACCCTTGGGCTTACCTAGGTCAGAGCACTGCACCACGCGGAGATGGCACTGGCAGCGGAAGGGGCACACTGGTCCAAATCCAGATATGACGGGATCATCCGTTGGAGCCATGTCGGCTGACCCCTCATCCTCCAGCATAAAGTCAAAGAGGCCCTGCTGGTGGAACGGCTTGGCCAAGCATGCTGGCAGAAGTAGGACGAAGAGCAGAGCCAGCCTCTTCATGGCTTAGTTCATCGACTCCCAGCAGAACCTAGGATTCAAAGCAGCGGATTAACAACAAAAGTAGCAGTTTCCCATAGCTGCACAGTTCCTCCTGAAGGGACTCCAGCACATCCACCAATTGCATAACTGTTCCTTTCGATAAAAGAAAACTGAATTGTAAAAATAGGACAGTTATGTGATAAGAGTCTGGTAACTGCTTGTCAATAAACCTTTTTTTTTTTTTTTTTTTTACAGAGCAGTTTGAAGGCAACTGTCAACACATCTGTTTGCATATTTAGAGTAATATTTATTAGGAACAGGCAGGGCTGTCAACTTTGTTATGCAAAAGAGTCATAGCAATAAGCCACATTTTCCATGGGCCTGTTTTCTGCCAACGTAACAGTCTATTTGATTTCATTAGCATTTATTTCAAAGCAATGGGTTTGACCCCTGGGGACAAACCTGAGGTTCCCAAACTCACTGTAATTCAGTATTTCATGCCTTGAGAAATATTTTTAAGTGTCAGCTTGCTGTGTGTTTTAAGTTATAGCCTAGTAAAACTGACTGGGAAAGAGTAGGATTTAGTGACAGGGTGGAGAGTGAGGGAAAGATCTTTAGTTGTTTAAATACACTATACCTCTTTCCTAGTTTAAACAGCACAATAAAATGGAATACAATGTCGTGTTATATTGAATATTCTTGGCTTTCTTTCCAAATTTTGACATCCACCCTGAGAATTGTCTGCTTTGCACTGCATATGCATTAGAATTGATGCTTGTAGTGTTGTGTGCACACTTTCTAATAGGACTTCAGAGCTTCATTCTGTAGGCTGTCATGCTTAGGAGCAACTTTGCACAAGTATGTATTGCCATAGACATTAACAAGAAAAGCTGCTTAAATACATGTTCTCAGGACTTAGGCCTAGATGCATTTCAACACACTGTAGGTTGTGCTACCTGTCTTGTGCACTAAGGACAAATTACAACTGTTTGCAGGTTTTGTATCAAGACTGTATAGACCAGCTAATTTTCTGAAAATTTTCTTTTACTCCGTATTTTATGTCACGAAGTTCATACGTTACAAACTTCAATTGGTCTAAAAGAATCCACAGAAAGATAAAACTAAGAAATCTGCTTTCAAATTGCCAAGCTACACAAAGGCAAACTTGTAATATATATAGGAGCTTTTTCTTAAAATGGATGGCATAATCCTGAATACAGATGCTGCTCTTTGCAATGAAAGCAAAAATGTCCACTTCCTTCTTCAGGCCAGTATCTTAAAAACGCCTTGTCTGAGTGCTAGCTGGCATTATTTCTTTTTCTAGAAGAAGTTATCTGACAGTTAGGGGTGTGGTAGAGCCTTTTTCAGCTCCATATTCACTGTTGGATAAAAAACCTGGGGGAGGCAGAAGAGGAGGACTCTCTCCCTGTCTACATTGACACATGGAACCTACCAGGTAGATGACAAATATGAACAGATGATACAGGTGAGAGTGGTTTACTCAAGCCTGTCTTTCTAAAATACTACAACCAGGTACTCAAACAGGAATGCTAAGTTTTAAGAAAAAAGCTAAATATATAAAAAAGCCATGAAACTGAAATTAGATAAAATTTATATTGTGCCTGATTTCATTTTCCTTTATGAATTTCTACCCACAGGTGCCAATAATACAGTTCTGCAGAAACCTTTAGGTCTGTCTCTTGAGAGGATGATAAGTATATCTTATAAAATATGCTGGTGGCTTAAAATCACAGCATATATTTCCGTGATCTACCTAACAGGAAGATACGTATCTAACATCTTCACATACCCCAAAGACTTCAAAGTGAAATCACGTGGAGTAAAACACTGTTTATGTTGTCTCTTTAAGAGACATATTTGTTTTCTTAGTTGGACATGAGAGCACTTCTATTCCTGGAACAGATATCTTACTCACTGGGTGCACTGAGGGGAATCACAGACTTCAACATCAGCTAGAGAGTTTGTAGCATGTCCTGTCAGGCAGTGCTGTGCAAACTCATGACATGTAGCAGGGGAAGGCTGTGTCCCCATGTGGATCATCCTCCTGTGCTTCCTCCTGCCCTGGCTCCCCACTGACACTGGGGCTGTGTCCCCTTGCCAACAACACCCCTACCAGTGTAGGCAGAGTGCACAGGGTGTCAGGATGTCACAGCCAAGTGCTGTTAATGCATGGTAGTGAGCTGGTACCAGGGTTTAATCTAAAACAAGATTTTTGAATTAGTAATTATCATGTGCAAATCATTGTAAAATAACAATGCAATTTATTAATAATCCGAAATGAGAAGAAAAGTTTGCTAAATCATCACCATTCATCACAATAAGCTGCCTTGTGAAAATGATCAATAAAGCCTTACCCCAGCACAAATTATTTTTCAGAATGTATATTAACAACAATAAACACTGGGAATGCTGCATGCTAATCCTTGAATGGCAGTTGCAGTCAGGACTTTTTTAAAGACCTTCCTCAGCCTTTTGTTTTATGTGTTAATATGATTTTAAAGCATTTTTAAATATTTAAAACTTCTTTATTCCCTCTCAGGGTCACTTCTGAAGTGCCACCCATCCCAAGAATGCACAATCAGGATCTTATCCTGGAGTTTAATTTTTACCACTCAGAAAAGCCAAAAAAAAAATAGAGAAAGGCACTTTGGAAGTGTCTTCACACTTTGCTTCTTATTCACATTAATATTGATTACTTCATTTATCTCAGTTAAACCCTGTAGCAGGCCTTTCCTTTGGTCCCTGTTTTGTAAAAACTGTAATAAAACCAGAAAGAGCTGCCTATAAAGGAAAACTGTAGGACAACAAAGGATATCAAGTATATAATCTGAGGATACAGCAGAGAAAATAGCAGACACAAGCTACATATTAATCAGGACACAGGAATAGATATCTCCAGTCATATACGTAGTCATTCTGCAGAGACGAGTATCTGTTCCTATTGTTTGCGTGTGTAATTGAACATACACAAAGGAAAAGATATACACAAAACTGGACTACCAAGAAATGTTTACACTTCACTTACAAGGAAAGAGTAGAGAGGGCAAAAAATCTGAATTCTGTGACACAATATTTATGTCTGCAGGACATAACTGTTTAAAAGTCCTTTAATTATGTGTTTACAATAAAGAAAACTTTTCCACAAACAGAGGAAACTATACCATAGGCTTGGCCACATTTCGTTTTAAAATACCACTGAAAAAATGCTTCATCAGTTCACGTCACCACTGTATTGGTGGTCTTCTTGTCAGTTTACCTTAATATTAAGGTTATATTATTAGTTCACCTACTGTCAGAAATCCCTTAGAAGTCCACAAAGACAAGCTAAACAATATTTTTCAGTTTCAAAAGAATCCCCTCCATTTTATGTTTTGCCCATTTTGTGCAATAAAGTCTAGACATGAAAACATAGGAGTTGGAAGTTTTAAAAAGAATAAAACTCTTTAAACAGGAGTTTCAGCTGCAGGAATTTTCTTTTCTACTATTTCATTCATAAGAGCCTTCTTTAAACATGATTCCCTTGTTTGTACCCTGTAACATAGCACTTTCTAACATTACAAAGGCATACACAGAGCCGGTTTAACTTACTGCTACGCATTTTTTTCTCTGAAATTGAAATTATATTCATCAGTGTCTGAAACATATATGAAGAAACACATGAAAAAGAAATCACAGAGAGCAGTATAAAGCAGAAATGTAAGCATACAGGCATTTTTTACACTCTCTACATCACCGATTCTAAACACTGGATTGCAGAGAATATACTGCTGCAAAAGTTTACAGCAAAGAAAAAGAAAGGACTATAGCAGTGCTTATACAAATCAAAACAAGAGGCAGAATAGTCAAATAAACAGTAGGAAATCTGCACAGTCTTTGAGAATACATTCTCATGTTTCCAAGAAACAAAAGTACTGGACAGAA
The DNA here is from genome assembly GCA_013399195.1 of Dicrurus megarhynchus. Taxonomy (NCBI): domain Eukaryota; kingdom Metazoa; phylum Chordata; class Aves; order Passeriformes; family Dicruridae; genus Dicrurus; species Dicrurus megarhynchus. The sequence continues at coordinate 133,033 of VXAD01005765.1, forward strand.
AACTTAACATTACTAAACATTTAGTCGGATTTTTAACTTGCTTCTCTTAAAAATCAAATAGTTCTTGCCATAGATTTGCCCGAAGTTTTTTAGTGCAGCATAGTTCAGGAGAATTACTAAAAACCGTACCTTTTAATCCAGGGATTTGCAACAGGAGCTCTCAAAGCTGAGATGTAATTAAACTAAATATTCAACCCAGGCAAAAGGCTTTGCAGGTGTGGAAAGGAGGAGGGGGTAAATTCAGCTCAGTGACTGTCACTTGGTGGAAAACCCTCCTGCTTCTATTCCATAGCACAGTTAAAAAATAACGTTTCTCTCAATGAACACAATCCAGGCTGACACCCACATTAGATCATATGGTAATGATATGTCTCCTGTATTGTAGCCAGAAATTTTATCAGCTCTTTTGCTTTCTTTTCCTCCTTTTCCTTTTTCATTTGCTTTATTTCTCTTTCATCTGTTTACAATCCCAGACTACTTGTACATTATAAGACAGATTCTTAGCTGTAATTCATCTTACTTATTTTATTTATGTCCCTACAACATATCTTTAGGAAAGTTTTCTTGGTTTTAACTATGGGGGGTTTTATGACTCCTTAATGAAAAAAATGTTTAGCTGTTCCTCTTGTTTATAGTATTTGGAAATCAAGGAAATGATATAAAATTAATTTCTGAGTTAGGCAAAGTGGAGATTAAGACTAGAAAAAAAGGGTTAGCTTTAAGTAAAACTATTTAAACAGATATCAACCTGCCTTTGCTTATGCTACAATCATTGTCAAACTAAATAGTATATAGTTTAATATATTATTATCTTGTCTAATAATAGAGTTTGTATGTATTTTTTCAAACTACAGCATGGTTTTGATATATATGAAAATCATGTTTTCATTAGTAAAATGATTCTAACATTTGTGGTTAGAGCTGCTTTATATAAACTTTGCTTTTTTTTTTTTCTTCACTGCCTTCTCACCAAGACAGCAAAACAGAGGGGAAATTGGATTTAACTATTTGGTTTTTGGGTCGATGTTTTTTTTGTTTTTACATTCTTTTTGGTGGGGTTTTTTTTTTGTTAGTTGGGGTTTTTTTAAGAGAGAGATTTTTTTAAAACTTGGAAGGAAAAATGTATCTGACTTATTTTTCAAATTTATATTTTATTTTAGTAATTTCTGGTTTTATGCAAATTTCAGTGGAAGCTAAAATGCAGTTTCTTTATACCTGCACAATTTTAAAATTCTAGTGAACTGAAATGAGAGCAAATACAATAATTACTATTTATTTAGTCATCCAAACACATTGTGAACATGTGTAGCTTCACTGTGCTGTTAGTTGTCCTATCTAAATACTGAAGGCTTGTGTCTGTGTGTTTTGACTTGTATCCTTTTTATTTATGCCCCTAGGCTAAGACCAGGTGCAAATCTGAAATTAAAGCCTGTAAAATGATGTTTAAAAGAAGTCAGAATTTTTAGAAACACAGTAGACTCTTGAAATTTTAGCTGTCCTCCTCATTTAAATTCAAAAAGAGCCCTTATAAGGAATCTTATAATTGTTCTCCTTTGGTGGAAGAAATCATGGTAGAATAATTGTCCGTTAGTTTTGGCCTGTGTAGAACAAAGGTGTAATCAGACATCTTACATTACAGAGTCTTTATATAGCTGACTCTAAAAGTTAAGGATCAGTTATTCACCCCCTAGTCCTCAAGCTAGCTTCTTTTCCCTGCCTCACCACTGGATCCAAGACTGCTAATGGTTTTTGTTGTGACATTTTTCTACATATGATTAGTGGTGTTCCAAGCTTTTATGCTTACAGCAAAGCCTTATCTTTGTCCAGAAGTGTCGCCATGAGGCTTGCTGAAATCTTGGCTGCATCTTAGTAATGTCAGTTATTTGAACCTTGGTCACCAGCTGCATCTGGTGTTTAAAAACATTTCAAAGCAAGATTTTGATGAGGAACAGGTCAGGGTAAGCTTGTTGTCAGTTTGCTTCACAAAACCCATTCATATTCTTTCCCAGCAAAGCCCTAATACATTTGTTCTGATACCTGTTATGGGGTTGAAAGGTGGTGAAATTTAATGCCTCAGTAATTTCTTTGGAGGCAGAGGGGAGATGAACAGCCATCTCTCCTTCTTTTTGTCTTAAGCATTAGGGAGATTCAAACCGAAATATGAAGAGAAAGGTGGGAACAGCACAGGCTGCCTGCTGGGTGAACCGGGGGCTGCGTTTTCTTTCACGAAGTTCATTCCAAGAAGCTCAGAGGGGAAAAGATGTTACCAGCTTTCGGAATGATGAAAACAGTTATGCTACCTGTTGCTACCCAGAAGTAGAAGAGGTATGTGTTAGCTGTCCAGCCCTTCCTGAAACGGAAAGTGGAGTTAGGTGGAAGACAGAGCAACTAAATGGGAGAGGACTCATGACATTGGATATTGAGGTAATACCCTATTGTTTTGAATAATGGAATCACAAAATCATTTAGGTTGGAGAAGACCTCCAAGGTCCTTGAGACTAACCTTTGACAGATCACCACCTTGTCAATTAGACCATAGCCTCAAGTGCCACATCCAGTCATTACTTGAACACCTCCAGGGACAATGACTCCACCACCTCCCTGGGCAGCCTGTTCCAATGCTTAATGACCCTTTCCATGAAGAAATTCTTCCTGATGTCCAACCTGAACATCCCCTGATGCAGCTTGAGGCCACTTCCTCTTATCCCATTGCTGGTCGCCTGGGAGTAGAGACCGACCCCCACCTGGCTACAAATTCCTTTCAGGCAGTTGTAGAGAGCCATAAGGTCACTCTTGAGCCTCCTTTTCTGCAGGTTGAACAACCCCAGCTCACTCAGCTCTTCCTCTTAAGAGGAACTTACTCTCTAAACCCCTCACCAGCTTCGTTGCCCTTCTCTGGACACACAATATTTGCATGCTTTCATGGGAATGCGGATCCTTTATGAAACAACTATTCCTTTAATCCCACGTTTTGCCCCCTGCTGTGTCACTCAGAAGATAAACAACTTTAAAAAAAACAACCAAAGAACAATATTAAGTCATTATGTCATTTTATGGCCCTTGACTGTACACAATCAGCTAGTCTAGCATCAATCAGCTATCCTCCTCAGTCTGACCTACTTTGACTACTGCTTAGTCAGTATAAAAAATCATTATTAGAACAGTCTTGGTTTCTATGTGACTTTATTACTCCAATTTAACAAACTTTTAGGGCTACATGCTGCTCCAGATACTGATTCCCAGAAAGTCACAGGCAACTGCATGTTAATGTTATTTATATAACAATATTTTTATTAAATTTTGATGGATAGCATCTGCTTCATTTGTTCTCAGCTTATTTTGTGAACCTTTCAAAGGGCAGCGGTGGGAAAGAAGGCAGGAAGCCTGCCCCACTAGTGAGTGCTCTACCTGGGTCCAGCGGAAGTCTCTGCAGAAAAGAGATGAACACTGCCCTGTAAGGAGTAGGCATTTCCTGGGGAAATTGCTCCTGGAGCATGGGGCTGAGCTGGGAGAGACATGTTCAGCAGGCATCCAATGCTGCCAGAGCAGGTTGCAGACTCCTCAGAGAAACTGACATAATCTGTCCCTGGGAGTGGAAAGAAAGGCTTTTTTTAGGGAGTCTGGGAAATAATGGGTAGCATTTATTGCAATCCAGAAAGCTACTGTAATGAAACCAAAGCAGGAGGACAGGATCTGTTCTGCAGGAACATGGCATTCCAGAGATCCAGATTCTTCCTAATTCTAAGTTTTCAGTTCTAAGTTTAGAGAAGAAGGCATTTTCTTGGGCTGCCTTCTAATAGACCCCAGCTTTGATGATCAAAGACTGGTTAGCATTGTTGTGGTGGCTGTGGTAAAGAAGGGCAGGCAAGTCTCCCTCAAAGTCCTCGTAAACCAGCTAGGTAAGTGCCAATCCCCATCAGGTAAGTGCCAATCCCCATCAGGAAGGAATGAAAACAGGTGCCCTGCTTGGCTGCCTCATGGGAACCCTCGCCACCTCCTCGGTATCTCACACCTGGGCTTTACTCGCTTCCTAGCATTTCATCTTCCACATTCACTAGGTACTACAGCCTGTCCCTTCTTTCGACACTAGGCACAATAATTTCTTCCAATTCAGTGTAGTAAACTGTTCTTCAGAGTTAGCAGTGGAGTTCTCTTACTAAAAATGTGCCTAAATATGCATCCCAGCTCAGTAAACATTGATCCAGGTAAATATTGACCCAGGCACAGCCTAACAAGGTAGTTAAAGAGGAGAAATGTAATTTCTGGATATTCTGAGTACGAAAGTTTCCTTCAGTGCTCTGTGACCTCAGAAATTTTCAGCCTGAACTCCTTCACATTTCTACAGATCAAAAGGGTTAATGTATCAGATTTTGGATGTGTGCTACCAGTAGCATTTTATTTATGCTTCCGTGAAAAGCAATTCTTGTACAACTGTTTGAACAAAATGCAGTCAAACTTCAAAAGAGAGAGCTCTCTTTGGAGGAATAGTCTCTTCTGTCACTGTCTGTTTTCCCATCTCTCCCTTTCCCACTCTGCAAGAGTGTGTACTGTGTACCTCTCATGGTCACATCTCTCTTCTGAAGGGAATCTGTGGAATCTACAGGTCACTCTAGGAAACTAATTCAAATTTTCCAAAGCTGAAGTATCTGAGATGATCATAGCCTTCACTTTGATCTCTTTTCTTTGGAAAGGCCTATCTGTTCCTGTACTCGACACTGGCTTTCATTTCCACTGGCTTTTCTATTCTCTCCTGAATCAAACCATTTTGTCCAGGTCTCTCTAGCAGCTGTAGGAGTTAACCACATATCAATGTAGCCTTACTGCTCACTATGATTTCAAATGCTCCGAATTTAACTTCCACCCTCGAGGAGGAAGCATTTCCTGGCTATTCCTCATGTTTTCGTAGTGTAGATGTACATTTTGAGATTGCTCTTACCTCTCTCCCTCAAAAATGCAGCAAATGCAAGGTAAAACTAGACTTTGTATGAGTCCTACCAGATCCTAGGCAAGCAAAGAGTGAGGGAAATGTAAAAGCAATTACGGACCAAAGATCCCAGAACTTCACTGTAACTTCAGCTTTTCACTTTTAGTTAAAGAAACTGAAGAAAACATAGGCAAAACCATTTGCTATCACACCCATTGATAGACCTTTGTATCAGTACTCAGGTGCTCCATTTGCTGTGCTTCAGTGACAGCATCAAATTGTGTTCCTGCCTGTTTTTTAGGTGAGCATCAGCAGCCTCTTACCCCCCAGAACATCTCTTAAATGAAAGAAAGAGTGCACTGACAGATACCCCTCAGCAAAGGTTCCAGGAATCTACAGCTCCCCAGGAAAGACACTTTCCCAGAAAAGAGTGTCACTTTGGGAGTGTGGGCTGTGAAAGAGGAAGTGATGACTGAAGCGGAGAGAGGATTAGTTTAGGTAGGAGGATATTAATTTTCTTTCCAACAAGAAGCTTTTTCATCAGATTTTGGCCTTTCTCTATATTTTGCAGTACTTTGAGTTGCAGTCCAACTATTTTCAAGGTTCAGATGAAAAACCCAAACCTTAATTCTCATTTTGATGGCCCTTAGATCATGCTCTGGACAAGCTTCGACATCCCAGCTGAATTACACAATGCCCTAGGAAAGGATGGCAGTAATTCATGCAAATGTTGTTACTGTGTTCCTTGCATGTACTCTTTTAGTCATGGGTTGTGAACCAGCATTCGAAATGAGGCACATCCTGTGCAGCTCTGAGCAGCCTATTCCCAGATTATGAAACACATGTGAATGCCAGGGTCATCTTGCATTTCCAGTTTAGTCATCACAGAGGCTAAACTTGTTCAGGGGGAGCAACTGACTGTTTTCCTGAGGGAAGCTCAAAAAAAAAAAAGGAATGGAATAGAAAAAAGGGAAATTTTCATAAGATTTTGTGTCTTTTTCTCTGTATTGAAATGCTCATTTTTGGCAACCTGTTGAGGAACAAAAAATTCTAACTTCAGCTAAACATACAAAATGGTGACTTTGAAGATATAAGCAATGTCATTACAAAACTTACCAGTTTTGTATGGACTGTGCGTCGTCATCATAGAGGAAAGAAGGGTGAAATGAAAGTTTATAAAAGAGTGCAGTAGAAGCTTTCAAATTGATTTTCATAATATAATGACTGAAAAATAAAAGTCTTGGACATTTTGGGAAGAGTCTTTAAAATATCCATTGTATTTCCTTAAGCAATTGAAGAGTCATTCACTTTAACTTGCCTTAACCAAGTCTGGGCTTTTCTTTGACTATTACTTAAAATATATATATTCTACTTTTATTCTCATTAATAAGCTCTTCAAAGGATTGCGCTGACTAAGAAATTGCACTGATGTTCCTCAACAGAAATTTTCCATAGCCAACCTGAATAAAACATAGTGAGGTTTTCTAAACAAAACAATTTGATTCTACATGGAAAAACTTTAAATGTGATGGCAATTCCTTCAGCTACTGAATTACAGTGGAATGTTAATTGGTAATCATAAAGAAATGAAGGCTATCCTTTTTCTTCACCTCTTGCTATAGTATTCCATGTTTTATTTCCTTCTTTACAATTTGTTTCTCAGTTACCTTCAGGAATATTGTGTTCCAAAAACACCAGCTACATTTTAATTTAAGGACAGCACACATCCATTGTGTTCCAGCTGAATAAAAGTTAAACTACTCTTATCATGAATATTCTTGTTTTGCACTTATCTGTCTCACTTTTGATTTTTTGGTTGGTTTTCTTTAGATCTGCGTACATAATAGATGAATTTATGAGCATGCTGGGACACAGATCCAGAAGACATAAATCATACCATCTTACTGAAATTGCAGCATCCTGTGTTTTATGCCATTTCAGAACTTAGCCACTGATTTTCTTGACTCATCTTCATCTACCAAAATATATGAGGAACCCAAACTTTTCTGTGGAAAGAATTTCACTCAATATTTAGTTTTCTGAGATTCTGAGTAATTTCTGCACATTTATTTTATTCTTATTTAACTCAGTTACTCAGCTCTACTGATGGTTAGTAAAGCTTTCCCAATATCAAACATGAGTATCTGCTGCAAATTAAGCCTGTTACACTTTATTCAACTTTCTGTGAGACATCTCATGACAGTCTTCTTCATAGCACCTTTTGTGTACTTGAAGTGTCATCACTTCCTTCCTGTTCTCCAAACTGTTAATCCTCTAACCATTTTGCTTGCTACACTTTTTATCCAAATCGTCTGATTATTCATTTATTCTTTTATTTGTGATTTTTAAGGTCTCTTCCAGTCCAAACCATTTATGATTCTCCCACAGGTTCTCTTAATTAAATGGGGTACTGGAAGACTGCTCCAAAATCTCCACAAACACTCTCTTCAATAAATACTAGCAGAACCCAGTGAACCAGCTCTGATCAGATTGGAGCCAAACTCCATTGTGTGTTTCTTGGAGGCAGAAATCAGCAGCAAAAACATACATATGGTGTGGAGGTTATTTCTGAACACTTCTGTATTTAACAGCAAATGAATGACACTGAACATCTACTTCAAATGTCTGGAGTACCAAATCTTTCTGAGACTTCACAACAAGTAAGTTGTGCACAAAGATTACTGATCTCCTTGAGGGATTGCAGGCTTGATGTCTTCAGTTTCTCTGGTGTAAATATTGCAGAATAAAATTTAATATAAGGCTATGTCCAACCTATTATAACTGGGTTTACAGGAGTCATTTAAATTGGATTGATTTAGGTCTTTTTAGCCTTGCAGAGATTATTTGCAAATGTTTCATGGGAAGCATGAATTATTTTAGAGAAATCTTGTGGTTTGTTTAATCTGGTCCAAAAAAATATTCCTATCTGTTAATGTGTCTGAAGTAAGAAATTACAGAGTAAATTTGCAATGCCATTGAGACTGAGTTTTCCTTTTCACTGCTCCAATGAAAACGTGGATGCAGATTTTATAGCAATCCATTTCACGTGAACCAGTTACTGAGGGAACATATTAATGCTGAGACATGCAATCAGGTGATTTGTAGGCATGAAAGAATAGTCAGGCAACTTTAAAATTGCAGCTCAACAGGACTGTAGAATCCTATAAAGACAGCACAGTTTTTTTCTGGCATTGAAGAGACTGTGCAATCCAGATATTTGCCTGTGAAAACCCTTCTTGGAGGGTGGATATGGGAAAGGCAAAGTAGTTGTATTCATTATACGTTGTAGTAAATGTCACTAAATGTAAGGCAGTCCAGTGTGCAAAAATACGTATGCCTTGCATATCTGAAAAGTTTATGCTTTAGCACGTGGTGCTATAAATAATGAGTGGTACCTGGGAATAACCATCTCTTTTGGAAAAAATACATCACACAGATCATTGAATGTGAATAAATTAAAATATTAAATAAATTAAAGGAGGAAATCAGAAACATAAGACAGAAAAAGGTGGAAGGAGAGTACTAGACGGAGAAAGATGAAAATCCTAGCTACACCTATTGCTCACCAGAGTCAGTCACTTGACATTTTCCTCCCCTAGAACATATATTTTTCTGATATCTTCTCCCATTATTCACCAAAGAGACTTTAATAATATACACACTTGAACACTCCCACAGGGTAATACTTCCTTCTATTTTCACACTGAGAAATTTCTTTAGTCACTCCTAGAAAAAGGAACCTCTATTGTTACAAGGTAAGCTCTATGTTTCAAGTTTCTTAATTTAAAAAGTGGACTTTCTAAAAATCCCTAAATGACAGGTAAATGACAGAGTGGAATGAACGCTGGAATAATATCAGAAAGTACTAGACTCCTTTCAAGACTGCATGTGGCACAGAGACCACTGAAAGCAACCTGTCTGCTCACTGACCACTGCCAGACAGGGCTTTGGCTGGACAATTCAGCTGGTTGCCCTGTTGTAGTTTTTGGGTTTCTCAGAGTATAATAAGAACAGAAGGGTAAAAGGCTGTCAGAGGCATGTTGGAAAGCTTTTGTAGCTTATGTAGAATGGGCACCGATAGAAGCAGAAGTCTCATTGACTTTCATAAATTAGCAAGCAAATCTGTTTATTAGACAGGCATTGCACTATTTTTTTTAAAAGGCTTTTTCCTCAAATATTTATTTCCCATATTTAACAACTTTTATTTGGTTTATTTAAAAAATAATCCTGCTCTTTGGTGCAAGTTATTCACTAAGTGAATTTCTTTCCTCCAAAGTCATCCAGCTTTGCACATAATTTAAAAGAAAATACTGTTTTTCCAAAAGCCACAGGAAGTTCTAAATGCTTATTTAAAAGAGGGCAATGAACGCTTCCCAGTATGATGTAAAAGTAAAATAAATACCATTCTCAGTCACATATTGTTCAGACAGAAACAAAACAGATTATATGAGAGGCCGTGAGAAAACTCCCTGCATTAATGGGCTGAGAAATTAAAATAGTTTGGATAGTATTATTATAGTCTGTTTGCTCATATTATTATAGTGCATTTGCTCAAGGCTATTTTCGTTATTCTCCAGATACACCTCTTTTGCCTTATGGTAGAACACTGAAACACTTTTTTTCTCCCAAATTGTTTGGAATGAAAATTGGAGTTTGATATTCTGAATTAGAAATATAGTAATATAGAGGGGTTTTTGCCACTGTTCTTTATTATGAATAAATTACAGTAGGAAAGACTTAGAAACACATTTCCCAAAATAAGTGTCAATGATCAGAAATCAACATTTTCCTCCAATCCCAAACTTTTTAACCAAATTCTTCTTCTTGCATTTTGAAGATTCTTTTCACAAACGATTGTTTGAGTGGGTACCTAAATTTAAAGTTTGTTGCAAACTCCTTCATTGTATTGCACATAAGAGATTTTCTTCCTTTTTTTCAGTTGATGTTAAATGGGACCATAAATAATTAGGTCAATTTTGGGCATCAGCTCAGTTGTGCTTGTTCTGTGGGAGATGTGGGAAAATTCAGTACTTCTCAAATGAGACCACAGATCTGGATATAAGCATATATTTGGGGAATTGTACTAGAAAATTTAAGCTGCTGTGAAATCATGTATGAATAAAACATTACAGGAAGAATAAGCAGATATTTCATGTACTGACAAAGTGTTGGCTTGCATACACTTTAATAAAGATTTGTACTTTTATTTCTGCAGAACACGTTTAGAAGGATCACTAATTTCGCTAATATGGATTTAGCCCAGATTAAATTTTTTTCCACTAATGATTAAGAAACCATTTCACATCACCCAGCTCCAGTATCTAATACCTTATCTTTCCTTGGCCTGACACCCTTCATGTAAAGAATATTTTTGGAATAGCATGTAATATACTGCTGTGTGTTCGTGATGGTGAGTTTTATGTTATTACCACAGGCAGAGTACCAGGCACTTATGGTGAAAGCATGTTCAGTGAATTAGCTAGACAGAATGTGCAGGCTTCTTGTCAGCTTTAATCTTTCACTTCCTGCTTTTCAATGTACTAGGAGTACTTCAAAATAGCAAGTAGAAAAAGTTTTTATACCAGAAAACATATTTCGGCCACCTAAAAAATGGAAACAATAGAAAATTTAAGGCTGTAAACCTTTTAGCTTTTGACTAGAAGTGCTTCTGATCAAGTATTTATCTAGCAACATGAAAACAAGGTTTATTAGTCATTTCAGTTCTCTAGGAGCCATGGTATAAATCTTAATATTAAAATTCTGTATATTTAAGTGACATTTGAAAGGCTGATTTTTGTGTTCCATCCTTGCGACCTTTTATGAATATGTCCTTTGTTTGCACTTAGCAGCACACATGGAAATACAGGGATATTGACAAAGGCAGCAACTAGAAAACAGCAAAAATCCCTGAACCTGAGTAACATTCTTGGCATATGACTTGTCTTTCAAAAATGGGTCATTCCTGCCTTTGAATTGTTCACTCTCAGTGATTTTAAAATATATTGACGGTCATTGCAATTTCAGGAGGTAGCATTCAGATATTTGAACCAAATTCCATGTGTATATAAGTTCAGTAAAAACAAATAGAGAAAACAAAAGAAAAATTACGACATGTTTGAATACTCGAAAACATTTTGCCCTTATACACACCTAAATGTAGTGCTAACTCAGAACTCAGTCCTGGTTAAGTACCTTTTAATTCCCATGCGTGTGTGCAATTTCCAGCTCATGTTTTTTCATACAGAGATTTCTATAGACAGATGCTGAATCTTAGGAACAACTTCATATTTTCCAAATATGCTTACAGCTGTTTGAGATTTTGGATATGATTCATGGAGACAGGCAACCCCTAGGATCCCACAGATAAATCATTGCTTGCATTACTCTGGGTTAAAATTACACCCTATAATATGGTCATAAATATTAGTCAATCCACTCACTGTAAATATTAGGTAACATACTGGTTTTGACATGCCCATTCATATTTCTTGATCCACCTTGTAGATATGTCCAAATGTGGACACAAAATGAAATTGAAATTATTAACAGGGAATAATTTTCTTCTTCTAAACACTAAAACATAACCCACATGTTATTAGATATATTATCTGAAATATTAGCTCATTACTGAACAAAGCTGCTGGACCATATCTGTTCAAATCTGAAAATAAGGGCATTTTCCTGGGGCTTGCTTATGATTTCCCAGCAGCTGAGTACACCATTGAATGGATGGTTTCTCTTTATTTCACTTAAAAGCCATTGAATCATTCTTCAGATTGCTGTGACCACATCAGTGTAAGTTTAAAAAAAGGTGGTCTGAGTGAAGAATTGCATTTACATCCAGGTCTTTAATATATAAATACTCCATCTGTTTACTGCTGCTACAGATCTGAACTGTCAAGATGTATCTTAATACTGAGGCATTTTATTTTTGACAAAATTTGACCAGTCACAACATTTTCTCCAAGTCCCTTTCAACTGATAAAATGATGAAAGTTGAAACGCCTGCCTGGGGTCACCTGAGCCAAAGCTGCACCTACAGAAGGTGAGTGAAGTGGAGATTGTGCCCTCGCAGCTGCTCGTGGCACAGGGCACTGCCAGGGGCTGAGCCACCATCCCCTGTGCTCTGGGGTCCCATCACATCTGCAGTGAAGTTCAAGCCATGTTCCCAAAGGACTACAGCCCAATGCATTCGGAACAGGCATTAGGAAGTCTTTGTATTTATTTTAGTTGGGTGACACCTGCTTTTTTACAACTGTTTCAGGATATAGCTTACTTCATAGGCCATCCAAAAAATTACAGATAAAGAATGTGGAAAACTAAACAGACAGCTGCAAACTATTTGTGATTTCATGAAATATATGGTTTGCCTGCTGAGAAATGCTACAGACAGTAAGATGCTTGTTTTAACACCTTTAGCACTGCAAATATGCTACCTTTATAAATGTTCTTTGGAAGTGTTTTGCTGCTAAATTCTACTGAGCCTTCATAAACATCATTTGTAAACAGATAAAAAAGGAAAGTGTTTGGGTTTGCTAACTAAAATCATGTTAGCATTCTGTATGCTTCCTTAAAATTAATTAATCAACAGACAGCTGAAAAGCTAAGAGCAAGGACAAAAAATTGGGAATGATTAACAGAAAGCAAATGAAAGGCAGTTTTATGCATCTCTGCTACAGAGAGTCATAAAATACTACTTGTACTATGACAGTTGCTTAAATATTTGGTAGAATAGAGCAATTTATGCATAAGAGAGTATAAGTATAAATATAGCTGCAATCAGGAAACTGTAAAACTAGAAAAAAATTAACTTAAATTGAAACCAGAAGTATGGAGATGTCCTATTGTCCTTTCTTCCAGTGGGGGATTGTTTTCTCATATATGCATATCAGCAGGGAATCTTGGCCTCTCCATGGGTGTAGGAGTCTGCCCTGTCTTGTCATTTTTAGGCCAGTTGCCAAAGAAAGTGAGCTTTTCAGCATTAATGACAAACACTTTTGCTACTTAGTGATTAGTTATTTGGAGTTCTGTCACTAATCACAAAATTTTATGATTATGACTTTTCCAATGTGTATACAGACAGCTTTCCATTGTTTTGTGTTGCTATGGGAAATGGGACAATTTAAGTTGTCAACTACAGGAAAAGAGAAACTAGACATGAAAAATTTCAAATCAAAAAAGGAAGCGGACTAAATGTTACTTCAAATTCATAGAATCACAGAATCACATCACAGTGATTTGGGTTGGAAGAGACCTTCAACAGGATCTCATTTCAACTCCCCTACCATGGGCAGGGACACCTTCCACTGGACTGGGTTGCTCAAAGCCCCATGCAACCTGGCCTTAAACACTTCCAGGGATGGGGCAGCCACAGCTCCTCTGGTTAACCTGTTCCACTGTTCAGTAAAGAATTTCTTCCTAATATCTAATCTAAACCTACTCTCAGTTTGAAGCCATTCCCCCTTGTCCTGTCACTGTATACCCTTGCATATACCCTCTCCAATTTTCTTGTAGGCTCCCTTCAAGTACTTGGAGGTCAAAATGAGGTCACCCTGAAGCTGCCTTCCTCTCCAGACTGAACAATCCAATTCTCTCAGCCTTTCCTCACAGGAGAGCTGCTCCATCCCTCTGATCATCTTGGTGGCCTCCTCTGGACTCACTCTAACAAGTCCATGTCCTTCCTGTGCTGGGTACCCCAGAGCTGGATGCAGCACTGCAGGTGGGGTCTCACAGGAGCAGAGGGACTGAATCCCCTCCCTGGCCCTGCTGCCCACGCTGCTTTGGATGCAGCCCAGGACATGTTTGGCTCTCTGGGCCGTGAGTGCACATGGCTGGGTCATGTCCAGCCTCTCACCCACCAGCACCCCCAAGTCCTTCTGGGCAGGGCTGCTCTCCATCTGTTCATTCCTCAGCCTGGACTCATACCAGGGGTTGCCCTGGCCCAGGTGCAGCACCTTGCACTTGGTCTTGTTAAACCTCATGAGAGTCCCATGGACCCATTTCTTGAGCTTTTCCAGGTCCCTCTGGATGGCATCTCCTGTTCTTCAGGTGTGTCAACAGCACCACTCAGCTTGGTGTCATCAGCAAATCTGCTGAGGGTGCACTCCATGCTTTTGTCTATGACATTAATGAAGATATTAAGTAACACTGGTCCCAGTATGGACCCCTGAGGGACACCACTTGTCACTGATGTCCATCTCTCTGAGCCATTGAACACTACCCTCTGGATGCAACCATCCATCTACTTTCTTATGCATCTAAGAGGCCACTCATCAAATCCATTGCTCTCCCATTTAGAAGGAGGGATGTTGGGGAGGACAATGTCAAAGGCTTTATAGAAGTCCAGATAAATGACATCTTCATTCTCTCACTTGTCCACAAAGAGAGTCACCCAATCACAGAATATCACTGGGTTGGTCAGACAGGACTTGCCCTTGGTGAAGCTGTGCTGGCTGTCTTGAATCACTTTCTGGAAGCTGAGTAGAGTTCAAATGAATATTGCCTCTTTAAGACCAACACTTTTCCTTATTTCAGGTAAGGTGAAGCATTTATAGGAGTTAATGTAGTGAAACAGTTCTTGATGTGATGAGATCCAAATGAGTATAGTGATCAGAGGTTCAAATTCTTCCTTGTCAAGAAAGGAGTTAAGATAATAGTACTATCCAAACACGAGAGGCTAAGTTTGGGCCTCAAAAGGAAATAGAACTTGCATTCCTGTGAGAAAAACAAACAAACAAACAAACATATTAAGAATACTTTTGTCACAGCAAAAGTGCTTCTTGCAATTACGGCCAAGGGCATCTTTGAGCCTATAGGAGGAAGGGAATGCCAGCAGCAGTGACAGCCACTCTACAAGCCCCCTAATGCATAATTTCAGAAGAGTCAACTTGGTTTCCTTCCCAGATATTTCAGATTTCACATCTAATTTCATAACACTTCCTTTTTCTTTTCAGAAAAACAACATAGTATTTTGTTTAAAAACTATCTGAACTGAGGACAAAAGGGCAGCCTTAATTATGAATGTTCTGCCTGTTTTTTTGGTTTGAAATACTTCCTGATGAAGTATAAAGACATTTTGTGCCTCAATAACATGAATACAATTTTCATTGTTTTGAATGACTTAGATGTCAGAGGATTGTCTGAGCATCTGTAATCTGAAGACTCTATGTGAACACATTCTCTAAGGAGTAATATCATATCTTTAGGCAAAAAGGCCATTTAAAATGAAACTTTCAGCTAATTCTTGCATATTTCTAGCAGTCAGACCTCAAGACAGTAAGTAGACATGAAGGCAGAAAGTCCAGTAAAAACAGCAGTATAGGCACAAGTTCTTTGTAAACCCAGTATTATCCAAAGCCAAAGGGAAAATATACTGCTCTCACTACTCATGCAGCATTTCAACTCTTAAAAAGGAAAAAGAGTACTTTGGTTTAGATGTTGCACTATCATCAAACAGTTGCATTTGCCAGGTTTTTTATACTGAAGATAAAGAGGGAAGTATCTGCTGCTGTTTTTAGGAACACCCTCTTTTCTGCTGTTTGCCTATGTACAGTTACTGAACAGCAAGTTCTCCAAAGGAATGAGGTTTTTGATAGAAAACCATTGAAAAATAAAGTCATGGTTAATATATCAAGTGAAAAGACAAAAAAAACCCCAAACTTGTTACAAAGGCAAAAAATTATGTGGAATTCCTATTCAATTTGTCTCAAGCTAGCAAAATTTATTCTTCTCAAGCCTGAATAGAACTCATTATGTTATAAACCTTGTTCTAAGAAGGGGCAAGTGTGGTAGAAGAGATCAAATCACTGACACAGAAACAGATTATGGACCCTCCAACCAAACCAGGTACCTGTTACTGTGACATGAAGAGGAGGAGGAAGAAGAGTAGATGGGGTAAGATGAAGTACCTGCCACGTGGCAGAATGTCACCCTCCAGACATGTGAAGAAATTATGGGAGGTGTTAGTGGAGAGTGAGTCCTCTAAAGGCACCAGAAGCCCTCTGCTGCATTACATCCATGAGCCTTACAGACCCACACTCAAAAATTGTATTAAATGTGAATAGTTGTTAGGTGCTAACAGACAAGAATTTCACGGGTGCTAAGCTCTTGCTGCTACCAGCTGACTTCACAAGGCTCGTGGATGCTACAGGGTTAAGCAAGAAGCCGTATCATATTAAGAAAAAACAGCCGTATAAAAAAAAAGCATAAATGATTCCCTCTAAAAATGCTGTCTACTTTCACATATACCAGCATGGAAATGGTTACAAGAGGTCTGCTTGAAGAACATTTGCCACGTAAAGAGTGTTGCTTTTCAGTGACAGAGCTCTTCAGTCTGTCTTTAAGATCCCATTAAAATATATCCAAACAATGGTGCAGAAAAGTGCAGAAATGGTGTAGGAAAAACAGAGGAGAGAAAATGAGGAAAGGATTCCTAATCAGAGACACAAGCACAGGTTATTTTACTTCTTGAATTTTTAATTAAATTAAAATTTTTTATACTACCAAACACCATTTTCCTGTCCTGTCAGCTAGAATTGCCATTCTTGTTAATTGGATTGTAGGAGGAGGGTATTAGTTTGCTCAACAATATTCAGTCTTCTTGCATTTACTAACTTGTTTGATTACTTTCTTAACATGTTCTACCAAAACCAGGTCTCTAAAATAACTAGATTTATCTTCAAATATTACTTTAAAATGCAAATGTCTGGGGAAAATTTCCAGTCTACTTCTACTGCCTTTCAAACAGAAGAGGAATTTTGAAATATATTTCCAAGTATCCAAAAATGAACTTTTATATAAGGATTAAGTGAAGAAAATATGAGGACATTGTTGTTGCCGTAATAAAGTACTAGAACTTTTCTTCTCTTTTTTCTTTTTTTGGCTCTTCAAAGCGTTTTGCCACTCATAAGGATAGTAGCCACACATATCTGAACAGATTTGGGCAAAGCTGCCTGCTATAAACTGCATAATTTCTGCAATGTTCTTCCATCCTAAACTGATTATTCCGATTTGTGTTATTTCTGAGTGCATTGTTACCATGGTTTCTTTTTTTCCACTTGTGTAGCTGTGTGACTACATAGACACAAGTAACAGGCACACTATTTACACTGTTGAATCACATTTAAATAATCACATTTTAAAATGTACTGCAAACTATCTTTGCAATCAGTACAGTAGAGGAAAAAATGCCAAGCCAAAGACCTTCTCAAGTCTTTCAAAACTACATGCAGAAATAATTTTTTTTTTAAAAAAAGCTGACATAGGAATTCAAACTGGTAGATTTGCCAAAGAATTGCTCTTATAAAACTGAAATACTTAAACTGCTTAGTTAAAACAGGACAAATTATTAGACATACAAAATTCTAATTATTCTATTGTTGTAGCTTATAGCATGCATCTTAAATAACGGAATATTGATATGTGTTCCTGAGACAGGATTCCCAAACTCAGCCTAGTGTGATGACCTACAGAGTAGTAATGTGGCTCCCACCAGTTCCTGGGGGAAGGCAGTGGGGACACTAAGCTAGGTGTGGAGCAGGTACTGGTTTCTATTTAGCATCCAGGATGTACACTTTTAACACAGAGAGGCAGAAGAGGAACCCCATCTCCCTGAGAAGGTGTACAACCTTCTCAGTAGTACTTGTACACACTGAGCTCTCAGACCCCTCATAGCTTCCCCAAGCCACTAAAATTGTTTACTGAGAAGCTAGAGTAGCTCCAAATGAGTCTGGTTGGGAAAAGCTTTAAGTAACACCCCAGAAAAAAGGAAATATTGAACCCAGGCTGGGTTTCCCAAAAACACTGGAAGACCTTTTCCTAAGTAATAGTTGAGTTTTGGCATGACCTAAACTTTGAGAAATCATTTTAGTCATTTTAGATTTTTTATCTACAGTCATGTAGGGTGCTGCCAATGACAGGGAAACCAGTGTGAATGTCCCCTCTATTCCCTTCTCTGCACCTCCAAGACCACTGTTATATTCAGATTGAAGAATAAATAATTAGCTTTTCTCTGAAATGTTATTTGTGGTAGTTTCAGTGAGATATTTGACAACATTAAGACCACAAGCCCTACAACTGAGGAGACAGGAGCACAGGAGAGAAATTAATGACCAAAGGCAGTACACAAGGAGAGGGATGCTCCCATGCTGGTTTTGCAGCTGTAGCCACCATCTCATGAACCTATTGACTTGTTTCCTTAGTAAACTTTGCCCTTAATGCTGTCTATTCCTGTTCAAATTTCTCAAAGCACAGACCCTGCCATGCCCCATGACATATTTTGGTACAGTGCAAATCTCTTCACTGCTCTCTACATGCTGTCACTATTAATTAAAAGAATAAGATAACCCTTTCTTCCCACAGCCAAAGCAAGAATGTGTCCTACAGCTGCTGATATTGCAGTTTAATCAAAAGAGCATACATGACACTAGTTTAGTCCATGTTCTTTCCATTAGTGCACAAACCATCTGTCACTCAAACACTGAAGTTTGTTCTCAAAAATCTCTGGAATTCCCATCTGCCATGTCCACAAGTATGAAAGTTAAATTTCTCAGTCACAGCCGCAGGATAATTTTCAGCAGTTTTATCATAAGTTTGTAGATGTTAGAAACAACGCATGCCCTGAAAATGGAAATTATTTTAAGTAAGATTTGTGAGATTTGAGAGAGAATATGTTTATTTTCTGGCTGATGGTTGGAGAATACAACTAAAGGTAATTCTATTAATTGCATAACCTTTAGGTTTAACATGTTGGGAGTAGAAGAATTTGGTCATAAGCGCCTCATAGGGACAATATGGTCACAGTTTGCCTTTTTGCCCCTTCTCTTTATTTCCATTCCTAGTTCTAATCTCAATACTAATGTATTAAATCAATGTCATAGTATCACTGATTCTTGGGGTGTTCCTGCACAGGGCCAGGAGTTGGACTTGATGATCCTGATGGGTCCCTTCCAACTCAGCATATTCTGTGACTGTGATTCTCCCAAATATACCAGGCACCATAATTGTATGGTATTATAGCAGTGGAGCACTGTACTGCTTTTCTCATGGATCTTGGCAACAGAGGCACTGTGTGACAGACGTGTCAGCCAGTGGGCCCTATAAATCCCAATAGCATTGCCTGGGCCTTTTGGGGAATATAACCTTCTCTTGAAAACTGAGAAGATCACTAGACTGTTCTGTAGGAGTGAAGTCATCACCAAACTCAGGTTTCCATGGTTAAAAAAATATTTGCAGTTCATTTGCCTATATTCAAATATACTACTTCTTCCCAACCAGTAAGACATTCTGAACTGATTTGTAACTTTTTGTACTAACTCCCAAAAACTGCAACAATAGATCTATTAAGAGAAGGGAAATGGTGGAAAGTGAACTTCCACATTAAGAAATATACTTGGAAAATGATATTTTCTATTATTTCATCACATCTAACTGCACAGGCTATCAATAGGACATCCAAGGGGATTCTGGAACTGAAAAAAAAATAAAACATTGATTTCTTTTTTGTTGATTCCTGGTTTATTTATGTGTTGACAACGGAGAATGACTACACATTAACATCAGCCTAGGAGGCAGCCCCAGAAGAATCACAGCTGCAGACTGCGGCTAAAAGAATCTACTCTAAACAGACCAGATAGGCTCCTGAATGGGCTTGAAAACACAAACACTAGCCCTGGAGTGGCAGCAGATCTCAGACTGGTGATAATTTCAGAAAGAGAAGTGATACTTGGGAGGAAAACACTAAGTAAAAGCAAAGATAAGAAGAAAGGGGACACTGAAAGGAAGAGGGGATGATGAAACAGTGTTAGAGGAGAGGCAGCTGTTTCTTAGGTTGAGGCAAGTTAATGGTAGTTACAGGTCCAAATCTCCCCTAGGTAGGAATGTCTCCAATCCTCACAGGACCCTCCTTGGGCTGCATCTGGAGCTGCCCTTGTAGCTGAAGTTTCTGGCTAGCTCTTGCCTCTGAATTTCACCCTGGAGGATGGGTAGGAAAGGAAGAAGATTACCTGAATTTTAGGTTTCCCAAAACTCTGTTTTGCATGGTTCTAGGGTCAGAATGATACTTGGGAATTCAAGAGTTAACAGTTGGGCCCTGTCATATCCCTTCTCCTCCAGGACAGCTGCCCATGCCATCTGGTAGAAATGTGGTTTATACCTCACACAAAGTTTCTCTCTCACCACACAGTCACTACAAGGCCTGTTTATTCCACTGTTGTAGCATATTCCCTCCTTTGCAGTTTTCTGTTCCCACCCATCATTTATTCATACCAGATGACATTGTTGCTGGACAAATGTATTGTGAAGGTGTTTCCAGCCTTTGTAAAAACTCTAAAGCATGTGCAGAAAGTCCATTATTAGCCTAGGTTTGTAAAAAGCCCTCCCTCCCTCTTTTATTGTTTCCTTTTGGTATCCTTCCATACAGCAAAGTCTACATACACATAACCCAAATATTTAGGACCCCAAGCTCTCAAATGCAATCCATGCCTGTTCATTTTCTTTACAGAGAGGAAGGCTGTGATTAGACATGAAATAACTGTGGATAATAAATCTGCTCCCAAGGACTGAGTAATCTTATTACAAGTGGGAAATGACGGTTTATTCATCAACATGTGGAGTGCCTTAAAAGTGCTGTAATAGCCAAACTAATGTAGAGAGGCAGGGAAAGTCTGCTTGAAGAAAAGAAGGAACCTCTGGTGATGTTTTGCATATGTAGAGACTTATGTTGGAAAGAAGAATAATGTATCTTATGTTCACCCTGGAAAATAGGCTAATTATGAAAATATTTGGGATGTGAGGCCTGCATAAATGCTTCCCATTAATACAGCAGGTTTG
This sequence comes from Dicrurus megarhynchus, assembly GCA_013399195.1. Lineage (NCBI taxonomy): Eukaryota > Metazoa > Chordata > Aves > Passeriformes > Dicruridae > Dicrurus > Dicrurus megarhynchus. Next base: position 153,785 of record VXAD01005765.1, read on the forward strand.
TTTTAGTGTTCTTAAAAGAGGCAAGAACATACGTTGTATGTGGTGGAAAGGAGATATAAATTCACTTGGAAGTGCATTTTCTTTCTGCTTGGAAAACCTCATGGTGGGGTGTCAGTCTGGTGTCACATGAAACACAAGATTTACTTCCAAAAGGGTTTTCTTTTGAGCTAGTTGTAGGTGTGCTAGTACAATTCAGTTCAGGACAAAAGGAAATCTATGCAATTTTCGAGAGAGAGAATCAATTTTTCTCCAAAGCTCTTTTCTTCTTTGCTTGATTCAATATAATGGCTATAATGACAGCTGTTTCCACTGGGATGGAAGCTGCAATATCAGTCGAAAAGAACTTGTAACTGTTGGCACTCAGCATGGTTTTAAGAACCTTGATTGCCAAACTAGAATGCTTAATTATCACATTTTTTCTCTTTTCATCTGCGAAGTGTGTGTGCAATTTTTTAATTTACACAATGAAATCTGAACAAAAACCAGGCCCTAAGCTGTCCTTTGTGGGGTTTTGTTGGTTATTTTTAAATGGCTGACTGTGGAGGAGTGTTTGCTTTCAGGGGTCAGAGGTGGTATTCATTCATCAACAGTGCAGGAATTGAAATGAAAATTTTTATTGGAAAATAAAGCACCACGAACATCTCTCTCAGAGCTGAACTAAATGTTGGCTTTGTACCTGTCAGCTGACATCTTTCATTCAGTAATCACAAAGATGTTCTGGAAGCTGCTAGTATTTGAGCTAGTTTCTAAGCTTTGAACATTTGAATTCTTCTTCATTCTGGCCAAATGGAAGAAACTGTTGAGCTCCTTCCCAGAAAAAGATGACTGGCACCCTCAAAGCCAGAGCTCCAGATGTCTGCAATGCCTCGGCAGAGACTGAGTAACATTGGGGAAATCGTCTCCATAAACTGATGAGAGTACAGAATTGGGTGGTTTTTGGGTTGAAATTGGTTGATTTGTCAGAATGAGATAGAAATTAAAAATATAAGCTCTACAGTTTGCAAAAATCAGTCTAATTTTATGAACTTTCAAGGCAAATATGAAACCTTGGTTCCTCTGTAATAAGGAGCAAAATTCTGAATTACTTCCAGTACAGAAAGCTATCACCCTCATGTTTGATAAAAATACATATTAAAAAATAAAAACAATGTAGCAGTGGTAAGGCAAGTACCAAAGAAAAATAATCACCAGGAAAATGATTTAATGGTTTCAGCAAATTGACATCAAACTAAGAATTGACCAAGGCAGTATTTTAATAGCTTTCCATTAAACAAGGAATCTGGGATATTTAAAACCAGGGAAGTAGACAAGACAATGTCACCACCGTGACAGTTCTGAAGCTTGTCAATAAGTTCCAGAGGAAGCAGAAAAAAGCAGCTCAAGGGACAGAAGGAAACCTTCTAAGTTTCATCTCATGATGTACACTAGATGGTTGAGCTAATACTGCCCTGAGGCTGCTTACAGCACCTTGATGAATGCAGAAGTAGTTCAGAAATTTGGAAGGTGTTTTGTTTAGCAGTTTGTTAACAGCATGCTGAACCAGTACAGAGTACAGAAGGATATGCTGGCAATCACGAGTACGAATCTCTTGCTTATGAAATAGAAAAACATGCTATAAATAAATGTCTGAGAAGCCCTGGTACTTACTGCTTAAATGCTTGAGCTGGTCTAGGCAATAAATAAATAAATAAGTATAGCTACTCTTTTCCAAGCTGGTGGGTAGAATGCTCTCGCAATGTTTCCTGTAGTTTATGCCTATGGCTTGGTCATAGACCACAAGTAAAACTTTTCCATGGGCATTTTGGAATTTCCACTTCTGCACAAAATTGGGAAATGCAGTCATCATTAGCACAGGAGGAAAAAAAAAGGAGTTTCAAGAAACTTCTACCAAACTCCTGCACCACAAAATTGTTTGAGTCTTCAAGGTATTTTGTTTTCACACAGTGTGTGTCTCCTGTAGCACTCCTTAACTTGTAACTGTAACTACAAGAGCACAGCACCATCCATAATGGGACAAACCCAAGGACTTCAATCCAGATAGGATCTAGAGCATTAATGAAAAGAAAACATCTGGGGCTGTTCCACAGAGGTCCCACAGGACCTCAGAAAGTGAAGTAATGGTGGAATGATCAAAGTGGAGTCTGTGTGGGGAGCAGAGGGCAGCGTGTGAGAAAGATGGGACAGCGACAGTAACAGAGCAGGAACAAGGAAGGTCTTTGTTTCATCTGGCATCAGAGCTATTGATGGCAGTTTGGTCAGACTTCTTGGGCAGCCAGGGCAGGGAGAGAGGGGTCTTTCTCCTTCCACCTGCTTCTCCCCATTTGATTTGCTATACCCAGCTCCCATGGTGCATGGATGGGACAGAGGAAGTAATAGCCTGTGTGCACACCACAGGACTGCAAGGCAACTGCTCCCTGCTCTTGGCACACCTACAGCAAGCTTCACCTACACCATGTACCACGGGCAGCTGAGCTACTGCGCTGCTGGCACTCCCTCTGATGACCATCCTGACTGCTCTGAGCATCACAGCCTCCATGGCTTCCTCCCTTTCTCTTCTTAGTGTCAGGTGGAATGACATCTTCCCGCACTGGCAGGTTTCAGGGGCTGTCCCTGTAATACTTTCTTGAGACAATGTCTTAGAAGCAGGTGGTTGGAAGGTGCCTCAAGAGGGCAGATGTTCAGCTCATCCTTGTGTTTGGGGGCAGCATCAAGCATACCTACACCATACAGACATCTGTGCATTTGAATGAACATAGTTATTTAAAGGGATTCTGCAATTTCTCTAAGTAATCATACAGGTTCTCAATTAATGACTGATCTAAATCTGTCTTGATGCAAAATTAGCCAGTTTGTGCACATCCTATTCCCTGTGATTCAGGAACGTAATCAGTCACTGTTTTCTGTGTAGCTGTCTTGGCATACCTGTCATCATTTGCTTTTTCAACTTCTTATTTCCAGACTAAACAAACCCAGTTCTCTCAGCTTTTCCACATAAGTCTCATTTTCTGACTGTCTGTTTAACAGAAGACCACAGACCGGCTTACAGGCTTAACTTTGAAATCCAGGACTGAGCTTCTATTATCTACATACTAGAAATAACAAGGCAATATCAAACACTGCAAGACAAGTGACAGAAATTTCAGAAGGAAGTTTTGTATCTTGCTAGCATCTAAAAAGCTCTTATGTGCAAAGGGATTTAGTGCTTTGAATAGTTTCAAACAGGTAAGTGGTGAATATACCAGGGAACTTTGGAACCACCATATTTACTATAGTGAAAAAGAATCTCTCCTCCCAGATTCCTTTCTTTCTCTCCAGAGCTCTCCAGACAATTTCAATTGCATGAAGTAAGGGAAACTTATGTCTGAAAGCAGAAAACTGAAAAGGTGCATGATCTCATAGGTTCCTACTCAGTCTGTCCCAGTGCTTCACATATTACAGCAAACCTCTTGTTCGGCATTTACAAGAGATACTTCACATTTTGTGGCACAATTGCACTTGTTGCTTCACCATGGGTGGTGTATGTCATTGATGCTGCAACTACTGTCAGCAGTTAACTGTACTGACATTGTAGAGGGCTTTCTGTTTCATAGTTCCAATGAGGATGTGTAATTTTACCCATTTGAGATCACCTTTCACCCATTTTTTTGATCTCTCTCTTGCCTAAAAACCATAAGGACGAAACAGCAAGTGTGCCCATTTTGCAAGAGTAGGCAGGAGCCTTCTCAGGACCTGTTGGTGTATCTCTGCAGCAGCTGCTTGCAGAAGCAGGGCTGGTCCAGCCAACCCTGCCGGGCGAGTCATGAAAATGTCTGCTTGCAGTGAAACTCTTCCAATCCACAGCCCAGCATGCGGTGTCTCCAGAAGCTTGCCATGGACAGGCTGTTTCTCAGAGGTTGCCAGAGAGCTTCCCCAGCATGAGCACAGCCTCTCACTGAATAGGGACACTGAGAGGAGCCACGTGGGGAGCCCCTGTCCCCTCCCTCCTCTGGGGGTTGCTCCACTGACAGCTGGCACCACCTTGCCACAGTGACAGCAAGGTCAGACGGCGTTTGCCCATTGGCCCCAGATCAGCACTGTGGAGGGGGATAAAAGGATCCCCAGGTACGACAGAAAGGCATTTTCTAAACCCATCACAGACTGGGAACAGCAGGATAGTGAGGAGGTGCTACTGCCATCTTTTACTGACATATGATTGCGCTAAGTCCTGGAGAGAAATGCCCAGGATAACATACTAGATGTCTTAAGAAACTTGCAAGGGAAAGAGGTGTCTGATCCAGAAAACATCATGAACCTTAACAAAGTTTCTGCCTTGTGCTACTTTAAAAAAGAAAGTATGGGGGTCTGTGGACTGTTGGGCCAAGCACTCTTCCTACTCCAGAGTGCTTAGTGAGCTGAAGGAGAAATCCCTATTCTCACTGGAAGAAAATCACATGTTTCTCCCAAGTTGTAGGCACCCTCCACCATGGTTAATTCTGTTTTTCTTCAGGGGTCAGGGTGCTAATCTAATGTTTCTCTTTCTAAGGCAAAATGTTTTTAACTGGGAGTCCTAATTACATCTACTACTTCCAGTATACCTTTTACTGTGACAAGGGGTAAAGAAAACAGGGAAATGCCTACATTTTGCACTTTCTAACAAGGTTTTTGAGATAAATCACAAACATATAGGTAGAAGTATAGTAAGAATAAATAGTAGCTATAGCAAATTAAAAGGCTTGGAATAGAAGAGTAATTTGGGGCTGCCACACTTCTTTTCAGCCCTGATGTACAGGTGTCTGTGCTAAGTGGTATACTCAAGACATGTTGGATCTACTTACTAGGCACATTTTACAATATTACCTTTTGCAGAGTGAATCTGATGATTTGAGGACAATGATCATGAGCATAGTTGCTCACCCAGGAAGCAGATACAAAGTCAGTCCAGAGCTTTTCAGATCCATGTGGGTGTATTCCACCACGTAGCTGCTTAGATATCTACCTGAGACATTTGGATGTACGGCAGCCTGGATGGAGGTTCTGACTGAGAGCAACCACATCTCATCTGCAGGCACCATCAAACAGCTGTTTATCTGATAGAAAATCTGTACAACCTGTACAAACACTTCCAGAAAAAATTCATTTTTGATGAAAAATTGATATTGTAGAGAAAATACAAATATATGCTCTCTCTCCTTCATCTTTCCTTCCCTCCCAACAAGTTACCTGCAAGTTGCCTATTATTTTTCAGTTGTTTCTTCCATCCCCCCCTCTCCTTCCTTTGTTCCATCTCTCCTTGAGCAATTAACTCTGCCGAAGCCAGCTAGCACCTAACAGGAGGTTGTTCTTTTCAGCATCCTCTACGGTAGAAGATGCTAGAAATAATACACATTTTGAGGTTTTCCTGGATTGTGGAATTGTAATTCAAGCAGGTCATGTCTAGGACATCACTAAAATGAAATCCTGCAGCTTTTTCAGTCAGTTTTCCTTTTTGCTTGGTTTATCTGTTCCACGCACCTCCAAGGACTTTCTCTTCTCGGAATATGTCATCCAGGCCACCAGAATTCTTCCAGTTGTCCATGTCTTACCTTTAAATGAACTCTTTTTCTAAAGATTAGATCCATATGATCTTTCTCTCTTTGTTTCTTACCTAGCCCAATTTCTGACAAAACTGGAGACAGGAGGAGGGCACTGTTGACCCTTGACCAGTTTCTCTGACCCAGAACACATCTGGGAAGGAAGAGCAGAGTGATCTCTGGTCCCAGCCACATCTGACATTCCCTCCCTCGCCTGTTTCCTTCCTCCTTCTGCTGCCCTGAACTACCAGCCCCCTCCTTTACCCTTTAGCTGCTCCCTGACTTCTAATTCTTTTTATTATTCTCTGTCTCTGTGCAGTTCCTCCTTCTTTCCCAAAATTGCTGCTGGATATTCACCCAACACTTCCCATCCAGCACATACATCTTGCACTTTCTTTTCATAACCAGCTTCTAGTTAGCTGGAAGACTCTGATTACATTTCTTCAATGCACATATATCCCGTTCAGCAGAGCTGCATTTTAGTGAAACGCCTGCAGACTGTTCTCAAATTTCCGTCAAGAGCAAGGTTCAGATTTATATTGTTTGGGTGTGACATGGAATCAGCAACCAAAGTATGCTCCCTTGAGCAATTAAGTTCATATAACCCCTGGCTCGTGGGCAGATATTTGCTGGGATATTCTGCCTGCCAGTGCTCGCTTTAATTCATCTGGTGCCTTACAGCTAAGCATAACTCTCTGCAAAGACTAATCTCTTTCCCTTTTTTCTTCTTTTTTTTTTTTCCTTGCCTTTTTTTTTTTTAATTAAAAAAAATGGCTCTCCTGGTCTTGTTTTTCATGGAAGCAGCAGCTTTGCAGTGAGCATCTGAGAGATCCTGGGATAGGAGTGAAGCCAGTATTTGCTCCGTGGGCAGTTACATAGCGATCCACATGTAGACACAGCAACAGGTTTCATGGTATTTTATCCAGAAAGACATATCTTAAGAAACTTTTGCTTATTGAACCAGGTCTGGACCACAAAACCAATCTTGCATCATGAGAAATTCTAGACAAGACCAGAAAGGGTTTATGGTCTTATATGAAAAGAAACCAACTTGCAGACGTAAGGACTTCTCCACCTTAGTTACAACAAAACTGGCAATGTACTATAATAAAACACTTGAGGGCTCTGGCAGTCACAAAACAGAAACATAAATGCAGTCCTGCTTTTCTAACATAAGCACTATAAAAACAGTTCTTCTGTAATGGGTAAAAGAGCTGTTAGATGAGAGCATCTTTGATTAAGAAATCTTAGACCACATCAGACTACCCTATTGTCTCATAACAACTACTTTCAGAAAACTTACAACATGGACTGGTTATGCCAAGCAGGACACTTTAAGATGACCGGCCACTATCACTGCCTTCCCTTTGTGATCTGGGACTGGGAAGATCGGCTTCAAGGAAGTCCCCTCTCCTTCTTCTTAATGACTCACAGATGACTTTGCTGGCATTTCCTGCAGTTCCTCCCAGAAGAAGTTTATGAAGTGTTTAGGGTTCAATTATTGCTGAATCAGTGCATCTTCATTCAACAGGAAAAGAGAAATGCACTTCCATTATCGTCTTGCACTGAGGTTAATTAAAAACAGCTCTTCACCTGGTTGCAGCCTGTTTGCCAGTTGTATTTTGTCAGGTTTTGCAGTGATATCTGAAAGCAGTGGTTCTGCTTGTGAGCTTGTACACATATATATGTATTCTGGGGCCTCATTCCCTCATGTCCTATAATTCACCCAACCATTGGTATCAAGGAGAACATATCCAGCCATCTTTCCACAGCAGACGTGATCTCATTTCTAAAAGAGGTCAGGAAAACCTTGCTGCAAAAGAGCAGGTCCTGATATTCTTATTTCACAGTTGTGGCACCTCAGCTACTTTCAGAAAGCCACCTCCAGTATTGTCCTCAAATGGGACTGACTGGTTTAGAAAATTCTTGAATACTTCCTGTTAAATGGCAATCCAGAAATAAAATCAAAACCCCAAATTTTTAACCACATATATTTTTCAGGGCTACAGTCTGAGTTTTTTTCAGAAATATCAAGCTGCCACAGTGTTGTGGTAGCTTTTTTTCAGAGGTTCTACATAAGAACCAAAACCCCTGCTTGTACGATTCCACCACTGCCTTCTATCTGGTTTCCTTGATTGCTGTTGGATATTTGAAAATGCCTGCTGAAACTCTAATTACAACTGCAGCAAACATTAAAGATGTCTGCAGTTAAATTGCTCACATAGCACTGGTTTTGGTTTGGTTTTGATTTTAATATGAAAACAATAAACATTCCACAGCCAATTATACCTACCTTAAATAAAGTTCAGAGCAGAGAAAGACCCTGATCACTGATGCTATTTAACTCCCTTTAAGTAGCCAAATCACAGAACTACAGAGGCAGATAAAGAAAGGCTACCACTAATCCACAAAAATGTTGAAAACAAACGCTTGGTCAACCCATCAGTCTAGTATCTGTCCATAGTCCATGTCATAGAGTAAAGGCTAAAGCTTGTTGTTTCTCCAGAGTGCTGGTTTTACACAGAGGACAGTGGTGAAGGTTACTCAAAATGCAGACCCTCCCTTCAAAGACAATCCTACTGATTTTTATCCTGAGAGGGGTTGATCAGACGCTGTTTGACAGTGGGGAAAGTGTTCTACCATCCGAGCTCATATGATGGAAGGTACGAAGAGAATTAAGGGAGTGGTTTCAAGAATGAAACTGCAAAAGATCAAAAGAACATCGTTTGGATTTGTCTTTAGTTGAGGCTTGACTTGGATACTGCTAACAAAGAACCTCTTTGATCTAGAATCTTTTATTACTGCAGAGAAAAAATGCAAGGAAGAAAATATTCATTTTAATTACTTTTCTCTGTTCCTCTCCCCTGCCCCAGGAAAGTGAACAATCCTGATTGTGATGTAGTTCTGGAAGTGAAGCTGTGTTCTGTATTTCCAAGTTCCTTTTTTAACCTATATTTCTAGCAACCAGCCACAAAAGTTATAGATTGTTAAAAAAACCCTGGGTTTGGGCTCATGCTTCAATGAAAGACTGATTCTCTAGAAATCCCTGAGGCAAAGCACACTGTGCCAAGTGTAATTTCACATCCTTGCTGATTGTCCTCTTTCTCCAGTGCAGTCATTCATTTGCTCTATCACATGTTCCAAATTGTAAGAACAGTATAAATAACATTTATCAGAACACTTCTGGCCTGTGACTGCCAATGACTATGTGGGTTTCTCCAGAAGTTTCCATACTTTTTTGCTTCTCTGCTCCAAAAGACATTGCCTGTTTCTATTTCAAAGAGGAACTGAAGTGTTATTCCTGTAATTACAGACATTATTACTGTGTCATTCATACTTCATTTTTCTGCTTATGCAGAACTACCTGGAATGTATCTTTTTTTTTGGTTAAGATTGGCTTTAACTTGCCAGTGAATCTAAATAGGAGCCACCTAATTTTCCAGGGATTTGAGCAACACAAACTTGTATTTGAGGCTTTGAATGGTATAGGGCTGAGGCAGATCCTCTACTCCACCCACTTTATAAGTATGATTTATTAGCAATTTTTTTCCAGTAAAGCTTCCACTGCAGATCAAAAGGTATCCTTTTTTTTAGTTTTAGAAATTCAAAAAAAATTTAACCCATACCCTTTAGCCTCAGTGAGACAGAAGACAGCTTGGTCTAAAAACAGAGTAACACATGCATGATCCTTCCACCAGGACCACAAAGTCGTTATACTTTAAATTACATAAAAGGGGGAAAAAAAAGCAACTTTAAAAATAAAGCCATACAGGCTTTCTTCTAGTACTAGGAATGAGCTGGATAAAAAAATCCAGAGAGGAACTTGATTTTTTTTACGTTCGGAAGTCCCAGTTGTTCTACAAAATCATGACCTCTTACAATCTTCTGTCCAAGTTTTATTTCCTATTTACTCCTCTGCTGTCCTTTCCGTGATAGCTGTCACCCTTCAATAAAGTGTGATCTTTTCAGGATTAAAACTATTGGCCTGAAGGCTCCCATAAAGTGGGTCTTTTGAGCGCTGATCCGTGGTGTCATGTCATCTCATGTTCAGATACGAACAAAGTATCAAATAAGCAAAGGAACAAGAACATTTTATGTTTTTAAGGTGTAACGGGAATAAATAACATGTAGTTTCACTACTTTAGTGTTTGGATCAGCTGCTGCCATAGTAGGAGCACAATGTTCAGGGCAGCTCTATCCCAGAGCAGGTAACAAGATGACAGGGCACATGGAACAGCAATTATACAGGAACTTCCATTTTTAAAACCATGACTGAGAGGGAGGAGTCTTGACTGGTTCTAATTCACTCCATTTTGGTTCAGACACTGGCCAACTGTAGTACTCAATTTTCTTCTTATTCTGGTTCTGACAGCCACAAACTCCCTCTATAAATGCCAAACAGGAACTGTGATGTAACTAATAAAGTCTGAGTCTTCATTCTTTCCATGCTGTTTATGTAGTCGACTTTTGAATAAATTCAATTTAAAATAAAGCTCCATGGATTGATCTTGGCAGTTAATCACAGGATGTGAGCAAGAAGGAAGCTTCTACTTCACATTTCTTTAGTTGCTGAATCCTATTTCCTAACAACTGTTCATCTACTACTGCCGGTGTTCTGAAGCAGATCTCTCTGAAGAAAATGTCTCTGTACAAATTTGGGGAAAATGGGCTTCTTTTCCTCACCATGATATTGAGAGACTCACTGTACGTAAGAGAAAACCTGAAGTCTCTCCAGAGTTATACGGAGCTCTGCAAAACAATTTACAATGATATTAGCCCATGGAATTCTTTCTGGCAGCAGTTTCTACGAAGAAGTCTGAGCAAAGAGAAAGGAAACATAAAGAATTTGGGGCAAGTTTTACTCAGTCATATTTGAGTTTAGACTTGCAGATTTTTGTGTTTTTCCAAATAGAGTTTGATGGCATCACTAATGTGCAGCATAACAGGAGACAGAGACCAGCTGTGCTTTGAGAGTTAATCCCATAAACTGCTTCCAGAGAAGGTCACATTCAGAACCCTGAGGGCTTCCAATCTGTTCAGACTTGAAAGGTATGTCAAAGAGGAATTGACTTTAAACCATCCAATTTTAGCATGCAGTTGGGCCCCAGCACTGTGAATCCCCCAAGCACACAGCAAAACACCAGAGGTCTCGAATTTTGCCTCTCCAGGGGGATATATGTAATAACCAGAGATACACAACACTTAGTGATTTATTTGACACAATACCTCCTATGACCTTTAAGATAAAAGGGTGCATTTCCTCTCACAACAGTTGTATTGCTTGCAGTGCAGTACTGTGTACAGCATGTAGGGCTCTGATTTAACTCCCGTGCTCTGTGAGTGTTTTAAGGCAAAATGTCCTTAAAACTGCCAGACAAAAGTTCACATAGTTTCCACGTACTTATTAAAATAAAGAGGAGAAGGAAGGGAAGGTGCGGGAAGGGAAGGTGCGGGAAGGGAAGGTGCGGGAAAGTGCGGGAAGGTGCGGGAAGGTGCGGGAAGGTGCGGGAAGGGAAGGTGCGGGAAGGGAAGGTGCAGGAAGGGAAGGTGCGGGAAGGGAAGGTGCGGGAAGGTGCGGGAAGG